>CM024243.1:67199150-67341745 GCA_013421045.1 Propylea japonica | reverse complement strand
AAGATCATCAGATTGCTCTTATCTATTATTTTTTCATTTCTCCATTGAATAAATGAACGAAGTTAAAGACGAAGTGGAAAGCGTCGAAGCACTTTTTCCGGTTGATTATATGATACTTCGAATTTTAATATTTTTTATGTTTTAGATTTTTTTCTATCCACTTATGATTTAAACTATTTTGTTCGCATTTGAACCTAGACAGATATTATACAACACATCTAAAAAAACAGAAAGTAAAACAACGAAGTACAATGCAAATAAATAACGCTATTGTCTATTGAATATAAAATGGCCACACATCTTGATAAGAACATTTCGAACACTTGGTTATTATATTTCTGGCGAAAAATCAGTATGCGGAAATATTATCAAATCCGTAATACGTTTCTTGCGTTATGTACTATTAGGCATTCAAAAATAATTTTCAGTAATTTTCACAGAATATCGTACCTATTATTATATGAAAAACTGAAACTGAAAAAAGTTATTGCATAAGTGTTTATGACAATTAAATTCGTCTCTGTACAAGATTTTCTCAATCGAATAATATTCATTCAATATTCTTAATTTCACGTTGAGAAACTTTTCAGTGAATATGTAGTAGTAGTAACTGCGTTTTATTGCAGCAATCAGCAATACAAATGGCTATCGACCAAGGGTCCTTCAGCCAGTGAATAATATTATTACATAGAATGAGTTTCAACCATATCCGTTGAGGATTGCAATGTAATGAAAAGAATTTTATGACTTGAGTCATCAGAAATATGAAAACTCAATTCGTGCCATAAGTCTTTGATATTCACAGTAGAGGTTGATACTTTTTCCGATACGATATCAAAAAAAAAATTTGAACACAAAAGCACTTCGATGATACAGTTGCAAATATTGTAAATCATAAATTTTGACATTATTCACTCACTGCTTTTTGAATTATTCAAAAAAAAAATTGAAATATACTTACCACAATTTTCAATTCGCATTAAGGGCTCTGAATTCCTCACTGAAAATAATTTTCGAATCAGTGTTTATGAAAATAAAATTAGTCAGTGTACAAGACTTTTTTGATTGATTACGTTCAATATTCTTGATTTCACGTTGAGATACATTCCAGTGAATATTATTATAGAATGAGCTTTTTCCGTTGAAGATTGCAACGTAATGAAAAGAGTGTTATGACTTGAGTCATCAGAAATATGAATTTAATCTATTTAATTCGCACCATAAGTCTTTGATATTCAGAGAAGCTATTGAAACCTCTTTTGAGAAGATATTGAAAAAATATAAACACAAAAGCACTTCGATAATACACTCGAAAATATTACAAATCATGGATTTTGAAATTACTTACAAGAGCAGCAAACCTCCGCTAATATATTGAGCCTTGAAAAGTCATCCTCTTCTAACTCTGGCAAGTCTAATAATCTTCTGATTATTGCAGGGCACTCTGGAACTGAAGTTAAAATATATTATAATCTAGAAATCACAATTTAATTTTTTATCTTGCATTCGGTAGACGAGACGTAAAACTACAAAGATAAAGAAAAAATTGTCAGTTTTTGCGGATTACATAAAGTTTCAATAATACAAGTGAAAACGTAATGTGAGAATATTATGCGCACTTGTTTACATTAAGTTTAAGACGCTTCGATCGAAATCTGAATAATCTGTTTATATTGTTATCATTTTTCAATCAACTTCTCAGTGGCACTTTCAAAATATCCATTTTATCCGATTTAAAATTATTTTATGGTAAAACTGTTGAGTTCACGAAATCCAATTAAATTATTATGGATCATTCGCAACAAAGTTGTTGGTACTTTTTATTTAACAGATATTGCTTTGGATTTCCATCATTCAGATTTCAAAACCATAGAGAATAATCTTTCTGAAGATTCAGAAATTCTAAAAAATTATTTTTTCGACTGGCGTTTATGTCCAAATGGTAACAAAACTGAAGTCTCGTGTTTTCATTTGGATAATCATCAGAAATATAGAAAATTGAACGTACTTTTTAGTAATTCTTTTCTCAAACAGAATTTCAATCCTAAATATCTCGGCGTTAAACTAGATTCTTTTATTAATTTCAAAGCCCATTTGGATCATTTACTTATGAAGCTGAAAACAAGAAATAATATAATTCAGAAACTTGCTGGTACTTCATGGGGTGCGGCCGCAACAACTCTTCGTACTGCAGCTCTAGCCTTAGTGTACTCTACTGCTGAATATTGTTGCCCTGTTTGGCTCAACAGTGCACATGTGCATAAGATCGATACACAATTAAATTTTTCCATGAGAATAGTAACTGGAACAATAAAATCAACACCAACTCCATGGTTACCAGTTCTTTCAAACATTTCTCCTCCACATATCCGCAGGCAGGTCATTACTTCGAAGATTTGGAACAGATTTAATTCTTCGCCAAATTCATATCAAATACTCTCATATATTCCAGACAATAAGATTCCTCGATTAAAATCACGTAAACCTTTTTGGTCAAATCATTTTCTGAACTCAAATGAAAGTGATAAAGCAATTTGGCGATCTGAGTGGAACTTATGTAATATACAGAACGAAGATTTGATAACTGATCCCTCGAATAAAGTTCCTGGATTTGATCTTCCAAGGAAAATATGGACTGTTCTCAATCGAATAAGAACAGGTCATGGACGTTGCAATAGTATGCTTTTCAAATGGAATTCAGTTGAAAGTCCTAGTTGCGAATGCGGAGAAGCAGAGGAGACATTGAACACCTGATAAATAATTGTCCCATATATGAATTTCAGGATGGCTTGAGAGCTATACATGAAATTACCGAGTCGTTTTTGAATTGGGTTATTAATTTTAAATCGATTCAATAGAGTTTCGATCATTTTATTTTTCTGTTCGTTTCTACTGCTCTGATTTTTTCCCCTTCAAAATTCCGAAGACATCCTGGAGAGGGTTATCGTTTGGACTGAATAAAAAAGGAATCCTTCATAATTCTAATAGTTTTTAAGTGTTTTTTTTTGTTGAAACGGCGAGACAGGGTTTTTTCTTCTGGGGTTTATCCCTGAGCTCTGGTTTCATACAAAAAAATAGTATGGAAACCCGTTTTGCAACAACCTTAGTTAGGGATTTTTATTTTTGTTTTATGTACTGTATTATGTTAGCTCTTGATTTCAAAAGAATATATATTTAACAGGCAACACTGCAGCACTGAAAATATGTTAGATCAATAGAGCAGTGGTTTACAACTTGGAAACCAAAATTTAACTGTCATTGGACATCAAAATGAAGTCTGCATTCAATAATTGTTCCATCGGATTCTCCATCAGTGACTCGAACCAAAAATACGTATGCGCTGCATTGAACTATGTTTTATTGAATGAAATTATTTCACTATTTCATTTTCACCACTGATACATTGAGGTAAAACAAGGACTAGAAAAGTTTCAAAAATAATTAATCCATTTAAACAGATTCCTCAGATCGGAACACATAATAAAACTCAGTTAATACGAGTTTTTGAATTTAATTCAAAATATTCAATGAAAATTACATTGATCGAACTGACCCATTTATTTTGAATACTTATTTCGAAAACGAAGCCCTAAAGCATGAATAATCAGGAAAACATGACATTACTTACCTTCATAGTCATTATTTTCAACTACTGCCATTCTGAAATCCATAATTGATATCCAAACTTCGAAGAATCTGTATAAACAATATTTGGAACTCTATAACAAAGAAAAATTTTTAATCCCAAATCGTACAAAGGTTTCTTAATAATCGTATAGTTTTTCGAATACAAAAAATGGAATGATTCGAGGTGGGTTTAAATATCGAAAAAATTAGCTTCATTTATGAACAGTCATTGTCTATTCAAATTTCAATTACCTTTTTGTTTGATGTGTTTCCGTCTAAAAAAATTGAACCTATGATTCACTGAATATTTTGTGATTTCATAACAGTTTCTAAACTGAGCGTAAAACACGAATAATGTTCAAGCGGTTTTCATTAATTGTTCTTGGAAGAAATTTCTTTTCGTTCTAGAAAATTTCATAGCTGAATTCAGTGGCAGGATTTCATCTTTTTTTAAGAAGCAAACTATTCATTGCGAAGGAAATTATTGAATGAGATTAGAAAACGAACTGAATTAGAAAAAGAATTGAATAAATCAAGAAAAACTGAAATTTTTGTAGAGGTATACCATTTGAGGTAATACCGATAGTTTTATGAAGAGACTGTTTATGAAATTATCTGATGAGAAAAATTATGAGATACTCTCAAAATCTGATTTTTGAAAAGATGATTCTAGTGATAGGGTAGATTGAAAACTAAGGTATCGTTCTTTCAGAAAGTTTGTCTGTTTGTATCTTCATACAAATGTGAAAGGAATAAAAGGAATAACGTATATCCAAGAAATTCTCGAGATATTGTGAATATAGGGTGAACTATTGTTCATATTATATATTTGTCTTGGAGTTGAATCGCAATTGAAACTTATTTATACTTTCTCAATTTTGAGTCTGAAATTCATAAATTGTGAAGAATTCTAACATCTAAATCAAATATGCATTTTTCGAAACGTATTCATTTGTATTATTGTATTATTTCATCTCGATCAGATTCAATATATTCTTTGACAGAAAAAGTAGAGAAATTAAGAAGTATATTCCAATGAAGAAAAATTGCAAGAGTAATTATTTTTCTACCAAATTCGAAAGTGGTTTGTAGGGATTTTATCTTTTAGTCGTCGTTGATTTTAGCGAGCCGCTTTAAATAAACAGTAAACCTATTCATTTGGTTAGAGCTGGACCTTCTTATTTAGGAACATTTTTTTGGGATCCGATTTGACGAAGTTTAATTGGACAATATTCGATGATTTGATATTTCTTTTTTCAAATCAGAATTATCGGTATCTTCAAATAGAGTTCACTAAGAAAATTAAGATTTAAGACATTGTCCTTTTTGATCTATGATTTTATATAGAAAATAAATAAACCAAAGTGTTAATCAAATATTCGAAAGAATTGCGCGGTGAAGGATGAACAAAGAAATCAGATTTTTAAAAAGATGATTTGAGTGATAGGGAAGATGGAAATCTAAGGTATCGTTCCTTCAGAAAATTTATCGGTTTGTATCTCCATAAAAATTTAAAATATTGTGAATATAGGGCGAATTATTGTTTATATTATATATTTGTCTTGAAGTTGAATCGCAATTGAAACTCATTTATAGTTTTTCAATTTTGAGTCTGAAATTCATAAATTGTGAAGAATTCTAGGTAAAAACAATGAATCGAAACATGGTCAAACGTCTGAATCAAATATGCATTTTTCGAAACGTATTACTTTGTGTTATTTATTATTTCATCTCGATCAGATTCAATATTATCTTCGACAGAAAAAGTAGAGAAATGGAAAATTAAATTCGAGTGACGAAATAATGCAAGAGTAATGATTTTTTCACCAAATAAAAAGGTGGTTTGTGGGGATTTTATCGTAGTCGTCCTTGATTTTAGAGAACCGCTTTAAATAAAGAATAAACCGATTATTCATTTGGTTTGAGCTGGGCGTTCTTATTTAGAAACATTTTTTGGAATCCGATTTGACGAAGTTTAATTGGACAATATTTTCAAATAGTTTCCTCAGACAATAAAGATTTAAGATATTGTCCTTTTCGATCTATGATTTTGATATTGAATTTTATAGCGGAATTCAATAAACCAAAGTGTTAATCAATTATTCGAAAGAATTACGTGATGAAGGATGAACAGAGAAAATGATAGTGGCCATGCATGTTGAAATAGACTCATGATAAATTAGAATTTCCCGCCAAAAACGAAAATCTTTCTGAGTTTTAAGTCTGGCTGTATGGGCTGGAAATTTCGAATTAATGAGATGGAAAATAAATCTATACTATTAGATAATCAGACTGAATCACACAGGAAAAAATAAAAATTTCAGGTTTTACAAAAGGTTTGAACACAAATATATCGCCGCTATATTGAAAACGAAATATGTCTCAACAGGTCAATGTGACGAAAATTCATCAGGATGTGAACATTTTCTTAATGATATAAATTAAAGAATATTTGAAATCTACCCAATTTCAATTATATTGAACTTTCACTAATATTGAAAAAACTCACAACAGAGACCAAGTTATGTTAACTACGACGAAACTGAATGCCACATGATAAAATTTTCGAGTTGATTGTTGAAATTTATATGTAGTGAAATAAAACATCTCAACTAAACTAAAATTATTGATGTCATTGTTACTCAAAAATCCGAAAATTGTCAAAAAACATGTTAGATATAAATTGAAAAATACAGTTCATTGAGGACTGTTGGAATACTTACATAATATTGATATGATCGTCTGAGAAATATTTGGCTCCTAGAGATGACCACACTTGTGTGAATAATTTGAAGAATTAGGTACTGCCCAAAGTAACAGAAACAAATTGCAATGCTCAGTAAACTTCTTGACTGAGGGTATGTCCGAATGTCTGTCATTTAAATACCTGTGTTGTGGAGGGGGAGAGTACCCAACCCCTCAACTGAAAAGTACCTGCTCTATGAATGTTATCTATCGAATGAGTTAGTATGCCCATTAGATGCCTTATCGCTGAAAAGAAGTGAAAGCAGTGTATGGAATATGAAAAATTAAGAATATACAGAAAGACACTGTTAATCAGAAACAATGCTATTTTTGTTTAGAGAAATTCGTTTTATAATTTTCATTCAAACTCACCTCAAATTAGGTGCGAAAACGAGAGCAAGTGACCTAAACATTTTTCAAAATCTGTTGATGTATGTCGATATTTGGTAATATGCTTGCTTGAATTTTTTCTACTTTTTATTAGGGTTTACAATCTATTTCTGTGAAGTATTAAATTGAAAAAATGAATATGCAAGAAAAACCCTGAGCAGGAGCTTTTGAGCACTCCTTCATTGATGGAGTAATAAGACTATCACCTCAAAATTTAATTTAAGACTTGCGGTTGACACCAAATATATAAATACAGAATTTCTGCACATTGGAAACGATTTTCTGAAAATTATTCAGAAAATAATATATGTGAAAAATATAGATCAAATTCTAGGGTTCTGATGATGCGATCCTCTTGAAATTCTGCATGAACATTCAGTATATTAGTTTTCATTCTTGAAATAAATTTCACTCGAATCGGATATTCTGTTATGGAAATTTTCTATGGTTATGTTGAAACAATGGCCACGAAATTTAGGATAAACATTCATTTTATCGATCTCTTTTCACAAAATTTTTTTTTTTTGAAATATGACCTTTTTTCCAAGATTCCAATTGAATTTTCTATGGTTCTGTTCGTACTATGACCACAAAATTTTGCATGAGGCTTGTTATGGGCATCTTGTATTTGGCCATAACATTTCATTTCGATTGATTCCGTTTTTTTTTGAGATATTGAGGAACTAGAATTCGAATGGCCATATTTTATGGAACACCCTGTACGATTTGGCTGGTTAACGAACCTAAACGAGGCATTTGGAATTCGAACCCATCCTGAAAATTTCTCTAGGACAATTCTTTCAAAAGTTATTGTGCTAACGGCCGGACAGTCCCACAGATAAAATGGAATTTGATCACGAATTCGTCATTAGGGAGTCGAACCTTATCGGTTTACCATTATCGACTCAAAATTCGAAAATTACAGACATTTGGCTAAAACGATATAGCACTCGTTTTAGTAGAACGAGCGCTTAAAAATACGAAACTCTTGATTGATTTTCAAGGAGCAAAACAAATAAGGTGAATTGAATTTATTATTATCTAGTTTGCGTACATGTTCTCTAGAACATTGAAGGAAATGAGAAAGCTGACGCTCCTGCAAAAAGCGGACACTCCTTTTTCTGGCGGTATTTTCATGGATCGAAATAAATATTATTTGTCTTTGAATTTCAGTTATCGAAAATTCAGTTTGTTATGTGAAAACTATTTCTGTATCGACATAAAGTATTTTCACACTTTCTCTCCTGATAACCTGATGACATTTTCATTGATGAACAACAAGTCAATCGATTTCATTTCTATACTTTTTCTTCAGACATTTGAGCACATGACACATGACACATGAGTTCGAAAGTTTAGTTCACCTGAACGATCGATATTAATTAATTCTGACCACTAATTATTCATAATAATGAACGTATGATCAAAAATGTTTCTGAATCTCTAGTTCATCGATTCATTAATCCAGTTGTTCGAATACAATTTCGAAAAATATCATCTGAATGTCTCTAGATTCAAACATTCGGAAAAAAATTTTGAGCATCATGAAGTAATCTCTCCGTACAATCAAAGGAAAGGTGAAAGAATAAGGAAAGGTATCTCTGATTCAATTTAAGAGCCATAGTAAAATTTCTTCCTTCTCTTTCTGACTATGCAATTTCTGTATTCAATCCAATTTGAAGGTCTTTTACATTTGAAAAAATCAATTATCCGTGAACATATTCGAATGAATCTTTTCTCGGAAGCATTTCACAGCAACAGAATTCGAAATATGTAGGACTAATGAGGCCGTTAAATATCAGTTAGGTAGGTAAATACTAGAACGAACCCTAGACCTTTAGACAGGTCAGGTAATAAACATATTTTGAAGACCTCTCCTCTGAATTTCGTCAAATTATAAATCACTCAGAATAACAAAATAACCAAGAAATTTTGAATATTTTTAAGAGAATTTTCTTTGGATTATGTTCAAATGATTGATTCCTCGGTTATGAAAAAATATAGCACATTTAATTAATGAACAACAAGTTGATCGATTCCATCTGTTTGCTCTTTTATCTGTAATTTGAGCTCCTAACTTCATCCGTTCGATAGTTAAGTTTACCTGAACGACCTGACTTGATAAATTTTGACCATCAACTATTCATACTCATGAACAAATAATTAAGAATGTCTCTGAATGAAATCCCAAGTGGATCTAGTGATCAATCCAGTAGTTCGAGCACAATTTGGGAAAATATTTTCTGAATGTCTGTAGGTTCAAAATTTCGGGTAATAATTTCAAATTAATTTCATTTTGGAAAAATCATTGAATTTCATTTTCGTACAATTGAAGTAAAGGCAACAAAATAGGACAAGGTATTTGTGATTTGTGATCATATGAAAAACTTCTTTCTTTCCTCTCTAAATATGTAATTTCTGTATTCAATCACGTTTCATTCTAATTTACATGTAGAAAAATCATGTATCCATAGAAAAATTTGTATGATTTTTTTCTTGGAAGCATTTCAAAGCAAGAGAAATAGAAATATGTAGGACTAATGAAGCAATAAAATATCACTTACCTAGGTGGGCAAAGAATAGAACGAACCCTAGACCATTAGACATGTCAGGTAATAAACATATTTTGAAGAACTCTCCTTTGAATTTCGTTAGATTACAAATCACTCAGAATACTATAATAACCAAAGAAAATTTTGAAATGAAAATATATTTTCTGTGGAGGTATGAGAATTTCAGATATGGAAATTTCCAAGAACGAAACCTTTAAATTTTCCAAAGAGTTTTTGTGGTATGATCTGATAGTTTTCAAGAACCTATTGCGTTGTCCGAAGTTGAGGATGAGGTTGAGTTTTTTTTAATATTTGCGAAATAAGTCAACTGATCTAGTTGAGATTTATATCATATTTATTTTCTAGATGAGGATATTCAATGTCGTGCTGAATTTCGAAAAGTTTTCTCGAATTCCTTAAAACTGTGGCAAAACTTCTTTGCTCTGTTCTTTTGCTCTATTCGCTGGAGAAATTTATCGGTTAGGTGGTTTTCAAATTACAAAGATTTGAATTTTTTCCACGTATATTTGCAGAACTCATAGTCTTATTGGTCGGAATTTCATTGAGACACTTATCGGGTCTAAAAATATTTGAAAATTAAAAAAAAAATAGTATACCTCAAGAACGTTTCGACATATATCGTTGAAATGTTGACTCTAAAATGAAGATCAAATCACATGAACAGAAAATCAACCCTTCAGTTTTTTCGCAACCATTCGAGTGACTTCGATTCAAAAACGCTACGTCCGTTTGGAAAGTGTCAGTGTATAAGGGGTCGTTTATACTGGCCCGTAACTTATGCCCTTAACTTATGCCTCTAAATTATGAATGAAAAACTTCTACGTAAGGGAATAAGTTGAAGTTCGAGTATAAACCATAGCATGAAATTTCTATGTTTCAATTCTTAGGGTAAGGGAAAAGTTAAAGTTACGGGCCAGTATAAACGACCCCTTACTTCTATCTCTTCTGAACTTTAATTCGAATCCAATGCAGCGTAGTACGTAAAAACATTTCTCAAAGCTGATTTTGAACCCAAATAATTTTGAAAGGAATAATTCCGAATCTTGTTTTCCACCCAGTTTTATTATTTTTGAACTGAATTGTAGTGGACTGAGTAAAAATATTTTCACAGGTACGTTCTTCGAATTATGTTCAAAGACGTTGATGAAAAAAATTAATAATTTTATGGTTTTATTCTTAACAGTATGGATCAACTCTGACATGAGTTTTTGCCAATAAAGTCTAATTACTAGAAATTCCAGAATCACAATAATGATAAGTAAGGGATACATGAACTAAAAATTTAGAATGCATGGAATGCTTCAAATAATAATTTCAAACAAAACTTACAACATGAACAATTTCTCCTCCAAACTCCCTACTTTCATCAAGAAAAGCAAGATATTGTAATAACCAAAAATTTATAGTTTTTCAGCATGGCAAGCCATCAAAAAAATTTTACGTTCTCATTCAGCATTTTCCTCATTGAAGTTTTTTTACGGTCCTTCAAAAGCATCATCAGAAATGCAAAAAATGTCTCTGAGGAACAATAATTCACTGCATAGAATTATAAATTTCGAAATCGAATTCCATTCGACATTAGAGATGAAAAGAATTTCACTTGAATCAGATATCTTGTTTAGGGAATATGATGATTCTTTTTTCAATATTCCAACTGAAATTGCTGTGGTTCTGTCAACGCTATGTCCACAAAATTTTGCATGAACACCCAGTATAACAATTTTCATCCACAAAACAAATTTATCCGATATATTTCTTCGGAGATATGAAGTTTCTACTTTTCAATATCTCAATAAAAATTTCTATATTTCTGTGTACACGAAAGTAACAACATTTTGCATGAGGCTGATTCTGAGCATCTTGCATGTGGACGCAACATTTCATCTCGATTGGTTTTGTTTTGTCTGAGATATTGAGGAACAAAAATTTTCAATGGACATATATTATGGAATACCCTGTACGATCTGGCTGGTTAACGAACTCAACCGAGGCATTTGAAAACAAAACTCACCCTGAAAATCTCAAGTCTCTAGGACAATCCTTTCGAAAGTAATCGTGCATGCGGATGGCCGGCCAAACGGACAAAATTAAATTTGACCACAAATTCTTCATCAGGCTCAAAATTCGAAAACTACAGACACTCGGGCGAAACGATTAAGGAGAATTAGCGCTCAAAAAATGATGAATGTTTTCAAACAAGATGAATATTTTAGATTTCAAAATTCCTGTTAACGGGTGAAGAATGCTTGAATGAAGAAAACAACAAATATAACTTAAATTCAGAAAAATTTTCTTCAGAGTTTCACTATCCAACATTAAAAAATTCAACAGCAGTGACGGCTCGTCCGGGTCGGCAGGGTCGGCCGGGCCGACCCAAAAATAATCGGGATATAGAAAATAATTCTAGATATTCAATTCATTCAAACTTATTCTGAATGATCGATTTCGATATTCAAATTGCCTGGATATTTAATATTTCCACTCAGAACAGGAAATTATAACTTATTATGCCCAACATTTTCTTTCCGGCTCACCTGACAGTCACCTAATATTATATTTCCAAAGCATCCATCGTTGTTCTTGCCCTTCAATAAATTGTAACTAACCAAAATTATAAATGGTAACATTTCGTAACATCACCGAAAACTGATTAGAATTGTACGTTACACCGTAACACTAGATCTGAAATGTAACACAAATGTTACAATTGTGACACCAAGGTCGGCCCACAGCTCTCGGCCGCACTAGAGGTACGTAAATGAAGTAATACTACGACATACGTCCAGAATACGGCCACTCAGTAGAACGGTACAACGCATCGATAGTAGGTCGCTTCCCAATAGTCACGGTCGGCAGGCCTACCCTGCGAAGCAGAAGTTGCTAATTTTCACAGTTCTTTCCAATTATTCGCCGCTGATTAAATGAATAGTTAATTATAACTATTTCAGGAAAGATCGGTTTCTTACCGTTCGATAGTAGTTATTGATTTTTTGATCATGAAAATATCATCAATATATTATTAACTTTAGGAACATCGCGATTTCAAAAGGTCTAGAATACGCGGCTAGGTCGGCAGGCCGTACCAGAGAAGAAGGAATTCATCTAGCAGCGCATTTCGCGATCTTCGCATATGTATAAGGAATTGAATAGGGTTATTCATTAGTTAGTATTCCTAAGGGGTAAGTTGACAGTGTGGAGACAAAGTGCCCACGTTTAATTCAAATTCTTTGGCTATTTCCGTAAGTTCATTACGAATTTATTTGATTGTTAAATTTGAAATATCGAGCACATGTAAGGGAGGTTATTGTGTCAAGTAGCAGCGACTTGAGACGTATTTTGGCGACCTTACCACAGCTAACTACAATCGTAGTTACTGCAGTAACTCATATTTTGGCGAGTTAACCATGTAACTATGACGTATTAATGACGTCACAAGCGTCACTACACGTAACCTTCCTCGAGAGCTGGGTTAGATGTTGTAGTTACTAGCTTCATCTCTTTTTATGTGTGAAATGGACTGTTTTGTTATGTCAAACATAAGCAGCATATTAAAAGTACAGGTGCTGAGAGGAAGGAACCTCCTGAATTTTATAGCCAAATGGATTCTATTTTAGGATCAAAGGACAAAATTAGCTTGAGATTTGTGGTTGACAGCTTGGATGCTCCAATTTTGAGCGAGCCTTCTGAGGAACGCTTGCCTGAAGCTTGCACGACACAGGAGGAGGAAACAGGAACTAACGAGAAAGAAATAAGGCCAACGGGGCATAATATCGAAAAAGAAATAACGCCAAAGAGGCATAAATATACGAAGAACGATATCATGGATTTGATCCAGGCATCAAATGACAAGCAAATGCAACAGCAAAAAGAGGAGTTTCAGTGTTTGATGTCTGCGATCAACGAGCAAAATGCCCTCATGAGGGAGGAAGGTGCCCGGCAAGCTGCTCAACGTGAGGAATTCCTAAAGTTAATGGGGGAATTCCTCAAACCCTCGAAAAAAAAGGAGAAGAAGTGATTCTGATAGTGATTGAATATATCTGTGATTTTGTGCATTACAATTTTTGATAATTATTTTTATTTTTTCTATGTGATTACATTATTTTTTTAAGAACTCAGATTTTTTTTTGTTTATATTTATAATTTTATCTCGTTTTAATAATTTTGTACATTTAAGTAGTTTTAAGAAAAACATATTTTGTTATAACAGGGTGCTCATAAATTTTTAATGTTGGATTTTTCAGTGAAAATCTTTCAAAGTGATTTACCTCCCAGAGTATTATTGTAGATTTGAATATTTTGTGTTCAAAGAGTGATATTTACAAAAACATGTGTTGGTTTTTTTTTATTTTAATTAAATATTTACATTTTTTTTCTAATAGTTTTAATGAGCACTAGAATGTTGGGAACGTCTGTTTTGCCAAAGGTAGTCGGTAATTTCTGTACGTTTATTCGTCCCTCTGTCATCTTCTTCTCCTCCTTCATATACACCTCTAATATTACCTTGACACTCCTCTGTTTCTATATGATCTCCTTCTAAAATGCAAAATGTCTATGTCTTTCAGAATTCTCCACCTTCCTTTAAGCAAACCAAAGGTGTTCTCGATTCGAACTCTGGTTCTGGAGAGAAGAAAATTGAAATTCCTTTCCTCAGGCAACAAATACCCATTATCACTGTAATCAAAATATTGACATTACAATTCAAAGTGATCATCTACAATTAAATAATATTGTACCCTAATTGTAAAGGGCAAATTTTGATTCATATTTGAAAAAAGAAAGATGCTCACCGATAAGGACACCTAAGCCAATTTTTGCATGGATAAGCAGAGTCTCCTACTAAATAAACCGTCCGTAAAAATATTCGTCCTCCCCATTCACTAGAATATTTTGGTGAAGGTTGCTCTCTTTCAATATCTATAATTTGAATGTAAAAATATTAGAAATAAGTGTTTCATAAACAAATAATGTAATAAAATACTAACTCTTGCATCATGCGAAGAACCAGGAAATCCAGTTGAAATGTTAATGAATAGCTTCTCAGGTGAACAAATGCCTTGCAAACTAATGGAGTGCTGAGATTTTCGATCTTGATAGCTATCTTGTTGGCTGATTGGCACCTTAGCTTTAATGTGACAACCATCTATTGCCCCTATGACTCCTAGAAAATGAAAATAATCAGTAATATACAGATAGATCGACATAATATATAGATTGCAAATCTGTAACTGGTTTTGGAAACTTGCTGTGATTGAAGATTGACCCAATAGGTCATGTGATTTCAGGATCTTAGGGTTAGTCCAGAGAATCAATTAAAAGAAGGCAGTTCCCATGCGTTTTGATCACTGAACTAAACCATCTGACCGATCCAATCATGTTTCCAAAAGCCACTTATATATTTTACCAAACATTTGCTAATTTTAGGTTTGAATCCAAAATAGATTTATGGAAATGTGGAGCATGAAACATTGAATCTATCAGATATTGTTAATATAGTTTCTTTTCTTGCTAAGTATGCGATACTGATCAAGATCGATTTCTCCAAATCAATAGGAAAATATCCACCTCTATATCCTTTCCCATTCATATGATGTCCAAACACACTCATCAAGGACTGAAACGTTTTATTTCTTAGCCGAAACAATAAAAAAAAATCGTATTCAAGGTACCTGGGGATCCATGTTTCAAAATATAGTTCACACCTAAAATGCTCGTCATTTTCTAATGCAGGTATCCATTTAGATGGTTTGGAACAATTCGTTTTTCTCCAAAGGTGTATTAACCGCAACGTTGCTGGGGAACTTACAGTCTGTTGAGACGTTCCTGCAAAAAATAGTTCTTCAGCACTCAATAACAATGAGAGTTTCATTCTTTTTGTCAATGGTGGGCCCATTTCTATTCAAAATTTGAAACTACAAGACTGCTGCAGGTTTTAGAATAATATTTCCTTAAAATAAAAACATAATATGAAAATAAAACCAATCACAAGAATAATAAACAAAAATAACCTCCTATCCTAGTCATTTGACATTTTTGACATGGGTGACTACAAGTAACTATGACGTCACTGTTGAGGTAACCATAGTTAGCTGGGGTTAGATCGCCAAAATATGTCTTTGGTGAGTCGCAAAACAATAGTATATAACATTACTAGCAAGGTAAGAGGGTTTTTACTGGCGAATGGAGGATATAATTGACGAGCCGCAGGCGAGTCAGTTACCTCCTTGAGCCAGTAAAACCCGTTACCTTGCGTGTATTGTTTTATATTTTATTTGTTTCTCGTTTGTAAAAAGGTGAGATAAAATCCAAAAAAATCTCAATAATTTGTCGCAAATGTCGTAAGCTATTTATGATTATTTATGACATCGGAAAATTATGACAACTGTCAGTGGCTTTACGAGAGGGAAGTCCTTCGAGAATATTTGCTAATTTCTGACGAAAAAGGCCAGATCCAAATGAAACAAGGTATGAATACCGTTTTTTAATACTTTTATAACGTTTATTACTAAAAATATTCGTTCCAGGAACGATGAAATTAGAAGGATAAATGAAATTAGAAGCAAGTACATAAAAAGGATAGCGAATAGATACGAATAAAACAAGGTACGAATATCGTTTTTGAATAGTTTGAGAACGTTTATTGAGAAATACATCTGTTCCAGGAACTCTGAGATTAGAAGAATAAATTAAATTAGAAGCAAGTACTTGACAACTTTCAATGTAAATAATACTACTAACTTGTAAAAGTTTTACAAGTTAACTGTCAATTTTACAAGTTAGTGACTTGAAAAAATAAACTTCCTTGATTAATATTGTGTTTTTGGAAACTGACGTTTACAAATGAGTAACAAATAAAATATTTTGATTTGTTCGGACAGTGCTCGAGTGCTCATCCCAAACTTAATAAAAAGTTTCAACGATAAGGTTAGGGAAAATTGTAAAATTATGAAATATCTATTAAATATGATCCTTTTTCAATTGACACAAGAGACATTTATGAGATTTCAAGGAGCTCGTTAAATCGCCTCGACTTCAGACGAAGATTTCATTCTTCGGCGTCCTCAGTATTTTTTGGTTTGTTAAGAACCATACAGAGTGTTTTAATTGATTCGGTGAGGGAATGAATTTATGAGATGAGGAAATAGACAGTGCAACATACTCTTCTCGGGAAATAAACGAGACAATAGATATTAGATGTTTCTGTCAAATGTTGACGAGACGGTGAAACATCGGAACGATTTTTGAGGATTTTTCGATGTTAGTAAAATTTGAACCGCGAATGATATTTTCAATAGGTAACTTAGACAATTTCAATCATTTTAATATATTGATTAAATTATTAGGACAAACCAATGACGACGCGGCTGTGATGACAGAAAAAATTAACGGTTCACAATCGCGAATAAAAAAATCATTGCTATTAATATATTTTTTTTGTCTGGCCGATCCACATCTGGAGGGCAGGAGCCGTCACTGTTCAACAGTATGAATTGAAATAATATAAATAGGGCGAACATCAACATTTGAATGAAAAAATACAATTCAGTCGTGAAAAAACCAAAAAACAAACAATATTGAAAAAAACATTGAGAAAGGTAAACGAAATTGTTTTTCATAAGTTACATTCCCACTTCGATGAGCATTTGCCAACCGTTACCAGAGATTACCATGCGTTTTCTAAGTTGAAATGTTATATATTTCAACTAAGAAATTTTTATTCGAAATCACATACGACTTCAAACAATAATTGAAAAATCTTGAAATCGACAAAAAAATTACGTTTTTGACAATAATAACGTAAAATTCAATTTCATTTGTATTCCTCAAAATTATTTCGGGGTAAATTTTTTTTGAACGTACTCCATGTCGTTGGGATTTAAATATTTTTCATTTGTACATATTTGTATGTCTCATTCATCAATAATACGCATTATCTATGTTAAATATCGAACAGGAAAATTCTAGGATTTCAGGGAAAAGTAGAGGGTTCTAACTTCACGCAGGCGAAATTTTGTTGCGATATGGCAATTTTTAATATTTTCAAAAAAAACCGGGAAAACGTCAAAAAATTCCCTTCGGAGCCGAAGAAGTCGAGGCCGGCGGCGTGTATAACTTTGGGAAAAAATGACTTGAAATATTGATATTTTCGCAGTAGGTTCAAGGTTTCAACGGAAAAGTTGAATTTGAGAATGAGTTAAATGAATGAATGAATGAAAATCGAATAGGAATAGGAAATCGAAAAGGAAATTGCAAGCCAAGAATCTGCTCATCATTCTTTTAGATATATGCCATGAATAATTAACAACCTATCGACTCATCATTGTGGTAATTGATTTCGTGTTACATTTGAAAGATCTACTATTGATTCCATATACCGGTTCAACCAAACTATCGTTCATCTGATCAACCGGTTCTATTGATCTACCCGAAAACTATTGATCTGTATAAAAATAATCCTCAAATATGTTCATTTCCAAAGACTTGGAATTATAGTTCGTTTCAAAATGATTGTCATCAGAGCAAGCCATGAAAGTCCAGTCGGGGCTTTATTTCTAGTTACTAAAAAGTCACTAAAAATTTCTGTGGGTTCATCAGTCAGAGAAAGGAAATAAATAAATATAACCTAGAAATATATTGTAACGGATTTATTTATGCAGATTGTTAGCCTCATTAACAAGAATCCCGTGACAAAAAAAGTGACCAGCTAGCTCAGACAAACAAACAAAAAAATAAATGTGGTTCTTTTCTCTTCGAAATATGCAAGAAATTTTATTTAGGGCGCCAGGTAATTTATTACCTAGTCACCTTTATACTGAATTACCAAATAACTGGACTTTATCAACGAAACCAACAGTGTAATAATTTTCGTGGAGGCAGGAGGGTAAAAAAAAATATGAAGTTAAACTCAATTTTGCTATGTACCTAAATTTCCAATCAATTTATTGCATTATATATCTGAACCTCAAATATATTTAACCTTTCACATGAATACTATATATAACTTTTTTATCCTTTCTAACAGTGTTATTATTAACTAAATTCTATACTAGTCAAAAATGGCAAACAGATTACATACATATATATCCTACTAACCAATAGTAGGTAGGTAAGTACTCACAAAATGTCTTTTTATAAATTCTCGGAGTGGACTTGATCAGCATACAGATAACGAAATAAATCCATCCAGCATCCAATTCATCCAATTGAATATAAGCGAGTACATGCAACTAAGCATACAAAAAAAAACCCTGCAACAACAAATATGTCCTGTCGAGCCTCCTTCATTAATATCAATAATTTAAACTCACCCTGGTTATTGTTGGGGTTTATTAAAAGTGACTTCAATTCAATCCTCTATACAGAGATTTCAAAAACCTTGAAATAATCGAGACAAGTTATCAAATCCCAAAATGGTAAGTTTCAAAAACAACCAACAAATTAACTTTCTCTCGAGCCACTTGATTGACAATAAATCATTAAATGGAATGAAAAATATTGAAGGAGAATCGACAGAAACACATATGCGACACATGGGTAACCACGATTTCGTTCGAGCTCTGATATATTTTAACGGTCATGTGGCGCTAAATTCAAAAATCCTATTTCTACCAAAATTCACACGTAACAATCCCCCACTTGCCAAAAAAAAAAAAATTTTTTTTTTAAATGCGTCGGCCCAACGTCTACAATTCATCATCGTCCACTTTCGTAACCGGTTTCAAATCCTTCACATTCCATGTTCCCTGAAATTTCCCATCTGAATCGCACAATTCATATGTCCACGGCGATACCTTTTTACGCACCTTGAACGGACCGAGGTATTTAGGAGCGAATTTCGCGGTATAGTATTGCAACGCATCCGATAATACATAATTTTTCCGGTAAACATATTGTCCAACTGAAAAATTCACGTTGCGCCTCCTCAAACTATAATATTTTGAACTACGCAAATAAGCGTCATCCATATACTTTCGAATATCTTTATATAATTTAGCGAAACCTTCAACTCTAGGTATTAGATTTTCGGGTTTCTTTACAATAACTTCCTCTGATTCAGTTACAACACAATGACTTTCTCCGCTCAGATGCATTTCAGAACCAAAATTTACAAAATACGGAGAGTTTTTAATGGTTTCATGTGGTGAAGATCGAATCGCACATGCAGCTTTTTGAAGAAACTTATCCCAATTTCTATGATTATCATTCACATAGCAAGATATAATATTTTTCACTACTTTATTTACACATTCAGTGTGATTTGCCTGAGGATGATAGTGAGCAGTGAACTTAATCTCAACTCCATAAGAAGCGGCAAATTGAATAAATTTATTACTCTTAAATTGGGGGCCATTATCCACAACCAAAAATTTAGGAACACCGAACAACATAAAAACTTGATCCTCTATACACTCGATGATTTTATCCGCAGTTGTTGATCTCAAGGGAAATACTAATGGAAACTTAGAAAAGTAATCGCATACAACCAGAATATACTTATATCCTCGAACCGATCTGGGCAACGGTCCGATTATATCCGCAGAAATCAATTCCCACGGCTTCTTTACGTAATTCCTAGTGGCCATGAATCCTAAAGGAGCTTTCTGAACATTTTTATACTTATTGCATATTTCACAATTCTTTATGAAAGTGGAAACGTCTGATCTCAATTTTGGCCAATAATAGCGTTTCAAAAGTTTGCCAACTGTTTTATTAACACCTAAGTGTCCCGATTTAGGTTCATCATGAAACGAAGAAATAATCGCTTTTCGATCGTTTTTTGGAACAACTCTTTTCCAACATTCTTGCGCATCATACATCAATGTGGGATACTTTGACTTGCAATATTTAAACAAGATATTACGTTCTATTTTCCAGTTCGAATATTTAACAGGATTAGTTTTCACACTGGACATCATTCTCGAGTACCATTTATCGAAAGTATCGACCGAATTTTCCAATTCTACCGGAGTCACATCTATACATTCGGAAACTTCACCTTCATCGAAATGATTACCTTTTTGAACAGATCTACTGAAATAATCAGCAACGACGTTCTCTTTTCCCGGTCGGTGAATAATATCGAAATCGTATTGGGTCAGTGCTACTGCCCATCTGGCCAAACGACCCCGAGGATCTTTCAAGTTATGAAGCCATAAGAGGCTGCTATGATCTGTGATAACCGTTACTTTAGAACCCTCGATATAAGGACGAAATTTTTCCAAGCTGAAAAGAACTGCTAAGCATTCCTGCTCCGTTGTGGTAAATATGCGTTCATTACGCGTCAAAGACCTACTGGCATATGCCACAACCCTGTCACCCTCGGGATATTTTTGTACGAGTACTCCACCCAAACCGTAACCCGATGCATCACATTGAACCACAAAGGGAAGATCGAAGTTCGGACATGACAAAATCGGTGCGGATATCAGAGCTTGCTTTATGTCATTGAATGCACTTTCGCAGTTTTGATTCCAAACGAAAGGGGTATTTTTCCGCAAAAGTGAATTTAAAGGAGCCGAAATATGTGCAAAGTTGGGAATAAACCGCCTGTACCAACTTACCATTCCCATGAAACTACGAATTTCACGTACAGTAGTCGGGCGTGGGATATTTACAATTGGTAAAACTTTTTCCGGATCTGCTCTAAGACCATCTTTATCTACAATATAACCCAAATACTTTACCTCCGGCTTACAAAATTCGCACTTTGATCTATTTATTGACAATCCAGCCTCTAAAATTTTAGTGAGTATTTTATTCAGAATTCTAATGTGATCTTCGAAGGTTTTAGTTACTATAACTATATCGTCAAGGTAAGGAAACGCATATTCGGTTAACTCCTCCGTTATTATACGATCAATGAATCGTTGCCACGTCGCCGGGCTATTACATAGGCCAAAAGGGAGTCGGTTAAAATGAAATAGTCCTCTATTCGGAACTGTAAAGGCCGTATACTTTTTTGAAGATTCTGCCATAGGTATATTCCAAAACGCACTTTTAATATCTATGGTAGACAGGTAGTTAGCCTCGCGCAATTTATCCAAAATTGAAGATATTCGGGGAAGAGGATAAGCATCCTTCACGGTATTTTGATTCAAACGACGAAAATCTACACAAAATCTATATGTACCATCTGACTTTTTCACGAGGATAATTGGCGACGACCACGGACTATCTGAGGGTTCGACAATGTTATCTTGGAGCATCTGATCAAGTTCTTTGTTAATTTGTTTCTGTATCGGCGGTGAGACAGGATAGTATCTTTGCTTGACCGGCGTTTCGTCGGTTAGTTCGATCTTATGTTCGACAAAATTTGTAAGACCAATTTCTGAACGTGACTGACTAAAAACTTTTCCAACATTTCGTTCAACTGCGTATGCTGTTCTTCCGTTAATATGTTCTGTTTATTATTTTGCACTGAAGAAATATCGGGAGCGAAATTCCATTCTTTCGATCTTAGATTTGGAACTATACCTATTTTGCGCCAAAAGTCGGCTCCAAGAATTAATTTATGAGTTAAAGAAGGTACAATCAGGACATCTATCAAAGCTACGCGTTGACACACCTGTATGGGAAGCGTCACATAGCCGATTATGGAACACTCGTTACCATTCGCAACCGTACAATGGGAACGGGAATATGGATGAAGCGTTAAATTTAGTTTTTTTAATATTTCCCAACCTTGTCCGCCTACTATAGTTGAGGACGCACCAGAGTCTAATAAACCTAACATTTTGATATCGTAAATTGAAACTTCCAAATATGGCCTTTCATCCTTACCAACACTTTCCAGGATATAACTTAATATCGGTCCTAGCTTAGTGGCCTTATCCGAAGTTGGAACATCTAGCGGACCATCTAGAGCTCCTGATTCGCGTTTCCCGAAAGCTTTATATTATTATTTGAGCATGAAGGACAAGTCAAAACCGTAAAACCCGGTTTACTACACCGAAAACATCTTTTTCGCCTGGGCTCCCTACAATTGGCTACCCTATGGCCAACCTTACCACAATTGAAACACTTCAATCTACTGTCCAAAGAATTTACTCCCACCTCAGAAGAATGGGCAAAATTAAAGTTTTCCGATGTGCAAGAGTCAGATTCAACAGCGGCCAAATCCGGTTCTAGTAAATGATTTGATCTACGAGATGGTGGTGGCTTGAATGATTCAACAGATGTTCTACAAGATTCTAACTTTCTACCAAAACTTTGAAGCTCTTGAATCGAAGTAATATTAATTAAACCTAACTGAGTCTGATAAAAAGGTGCTATATTTTTCAATAAAATTTTGAGTCTTACCGACTCTGTTATGGGAATAGTAAGGCGATTGAATAGATTTGTCATAACAGCAATATACATGCCTATGCTCTCGTCATTTGCTTGTGTACGATTTTTAATCTCGTCGAAAAGTCTATCATTATAATCTGCCGGTTGGAACTCCTGTCGCAATGATTCAACCAATGAAGGCCAACTTTTAACTGTTCTTCTCGTCGCACGATACCAAATGAGAGCTCTGCCCGAAAATAAATCTATTGCCGAACTAAATAAATCATCTTGAGTTGCATTTCGAGCTACCCTCAAATCCTCAACACGTTCTAAAAATGCACTAAGTGAGCAGGAATCTTTTTCTCCTGAGAATTTCAAATTCCACTGAGAGATAGGTACTTTCTTTACTCGCGGAGAATTTGCACAATTCGAAAAATGTGACACATTACCCACAGCAACATCATCACAATCAGATTCTGAGTCCGACGAAGAAATTTCTGAATTACTTTGAGAAACTGCAATCTGAGAAATATCCAAATCCAAAGCATGATCCGACAACAAGAGAGAGCGATTGTGTTGTTTTGTTTTTTTATTCAACGAGTTCTGTTTAGAAAGAACGTTAACAAGTAAAGCAGACTTATCTTTCTTTTCGGCATTTGTAACAGGTCTGGTATTATTCAATCGTTCTAGCGAAAACTTAATTTTTGTACTTATTTTTTTTTTAACTGAGTCATCTGAACCATCAAAATCACCCAACAAAGCGTCAATTTCAATCAAAGTATTCTTTAATTCAGTTTTATCAGTTTCAAATGTATAAGGATAATCCGGATATTTAATAGAAAAATCAGATTTCTTCTCCATTCTCAACAAATTTCGTAGCGTTTGTCTCATTAATTTAACAGTACCTACCCACATCTGTTACTTCCTTGATAGCAAGTAAATATTGCAATTCTGACGATGAGAGACGATTAATTTCCAACTTAGTCGCAGCCATCGTGAAATTCAGAATTGAAATCACAACCAATCGAAAATATATCCCCGAATGAACGAAACAATATCAACCGCAAAAAAAATCAATCAAACAATACGGTGTTCAGCGCAATGAAGAAATCGAAACAAAAAATTATCTCGATGTTGTTATCAGAGCTCGAAAGATTCGCGTTAAAATTACAATAATTATAAACAGTCAATTATCGAATAATGAACAACTTGAAATCAAAAAATTGTGAAATTCAAAAACAATGATTCTTATTATGTTAAACTAAGGTACTTATATCAAATAACCAATCACAAAAAAAAAACCTCCAGCATCCACGAAACGATCAAATTTTTATGAAAATGATACTAGAAAAGGCCCTCGAAGTTGGGTGCCAAATTTGTAACGGATTTATTTATGCAGATTGTTAGCCTCATTAACAAGAATCCCGTGACAAAAAAAGTGACCAGCTAGCTCAGACAAACAAACAAAAAAATAAATGTGGTTCTTTTCTCTTCGAAATATGCAAGAAATTTTATTTAGGGCGCCAGGTAATTTATTGCCTAGTCACCTTTATACCGAATTACCAAATAACTGGACTTTATCAACGAAACCAACAGTGTAATAATTTTTGTGGAGGCAGGAGGGTAAAAAAAAAATATGAAGTTAAACTCAATTTTGCTATGTACCTAAATTTCCAATCAATTTATTGCATTATATATCTGAACCTCAAATATATTTAACCTTTTTCATGAATACTATATATTACTTTTTTATCCTTTCTAACAGTGTTATTATTAACTAAATTCTATACTAGTCAAAAATGGCAAACAGATTACATACATATATATCCTACTAACCAATAGTAGGTAGGTAAGTACTCACAAAATGTCTTTTTATAAATTCTTGGAGTGGACTTGATCAGCATACAGATAACGAAATAAATCCATCCAGCATCCAATTCATCCAATTGAATATAAGCGAGTACATGCAACTAAGCATACAAAAAAAAACCCTGCAACAACAAATATGTCCTGTCGAGCCTCCTTCATTAATATCAATAATTAAACTCACCCTGGTTATTGTTGGGGTTTATTAAAAGTGACTTCAATTCAATCCTCTATACAGAGATTTCAAAAACCTTGAAATAATCGAGACAAGTTATCAAATCCCAAAATGGTAAGTTTCAAAAACAACCAACAAATTAACTTTCTCTCGAGCCACTTGATTGACAATAAATCATTAAATGGAATGAAAAATATTGAAGGAGAATCGACAGAAACACATATGCGACACATGGGTAACCACGATTTCGTTCGAGCTCTGATATATTTTAACGGTCATATGGCGCTAAATTTAAAAATTTAATTTCTATCGAAATTCACACGTAACAATATTTAATTACAATATTTTTATTTTCCAAAGCAAATTTCTGAGCTTGAGAATGTTCCTGATTCTTAAAAACCATTAGGATTGTGTAAATCTCTAAACCTACCAGCAGTATATAATTTCTGACACTGTATTGACAAATTTTCGTATTTACCATCATTTGCAGCTAAAGAGCGAGGAAAGAATAGGTATAGCCCCTAAGCTTGTGAATATCATGAAAAATAAACACAGTCATTTATATTTCAGTCCAGTTTAATCAATGGGATTCAGGTTTTATTACTATGTCGCTGCCTCAATAAACAAAACTATAAACTATCAAAGTACTCTAATGAGATGTCATTCATATAATTCACCGATGAAGATTGAGACTCTATTGAAGATAATTAAGATATATTTTCTTTTCTCTGACAAATTTATTTGTGATTATAACTTAAAATGAGTGTGTTCAACTCAAATTCAACTGAGATAGCCAAACTGGTGAAACGAAACAAAAAGAACTTGTTGATACTTTGAAAGGTGTGGACCAATTTGTCATACATAATAAGACAAAAACACAAATTAAAGAATTTATTCAGTATGTACATTAATTGTACTAAATTGTATAACTTTAATAAACTTATCACCGATTCTGTCTGTTTTAGTAAGAGGAATATTTCATTGAATACCCAAAATATGAACCGAGTGTGTGTGGCAAAGCTGTTAAAATTAAAGTGAAAAATGTGGACCATAGGATGTTATCATTTTTGTATGAAAATCATACTTGTTTTAGAATAAATATACTATTGCACAGATTAAATAATGATTTCATTCATTCATATGCCTTGGTTACGTTTGATATGAATGATTGAGTATGTGGTTGTTGATTTAACATATCCATTATATTAATTAAGTACTATTTCTTCAGATCCCCAATGGATGAGACACAGTTTTCCCTAAGTCTAGAATAGAGAAATGGTGAATATTTTGGCTTTTATTGGAAACGATTGTCAATTTAGCTTTTGTAGGTCTTGTCGGTGTCATTTTAGAAAGAAGTTGATTAAGTTCCTTTGAGTGTTTCGAATTCAGAGGAAGCAAAAGTTAAAATTTTGTTTCAATCCTTATCGTGTGGGTAAGGAACACACTTAACATTGCTTAAAAACTGACAATTTACAGTGAAAAACTAAAATAAGCTTCTGTACAAAATTGAGAAAATTCATTCAGAACATTATTCAAATATTTTATTGTTAATTGGAAACAGAAATATTATATGCAATCATAGATTCATTGAAAATAATTATTAAAAGTACAGTGGAATACTTATAGACTTATACATTTTACTATTTATTTACATATTAGAATTATCTTCTGAATGCAGTGCTCCGAAGCGAACATAACATATGTAAAATAACTGTTAGAGTAAACATCAAAATTGTATTAACAATTCAACTTTCTATAAAATCCAACAAAGGATTGAAGTATTTTTCAGTTTATCATTTATAGGAAACTTATGTTCTTGTAGCCCTTGCCGTATTACTTTTTTATGAGAAGCAGTTGTAGGTATATAATCAACTCTGATTGAATGATATGGTGCATTACCCATGATAATGACACACTTTGTATCAAATAACTGCAGAGAAGGTATTAATTGTTCAGTAATCTATTAATGAAATAGTTCCCCATTCATTGTCTTATGGTAATCCGTATCATTGATACCACTGTCAAGAATTAGATCACATCAAGGTAAAAATCCATCAAATACACTCATTGTTTTTGATTTTAGAAAAAATAAAGTCGTTTAATGTCTCTTTGAAGGTATAATCATGTGGAATAGGTTTCCTTCCAGTGCTAACTCTGGCTCTAGCAACTTGCCTTCTACTTTTTTCTCCGAAATTCTTCGGACAGTTCTAGGAGAAAGCTGAAATTTTGAAACTTACTTAATCAGAAAACACATTGTACATGATCGTTTACCTGAAAAACGAGCGCAATGCTATTAATACTTGCAGAAATATCTGCTGAATCCCTTAAGAACTCGCAGTAACACCGATACACTGCCTGGCGTTCCCTTGCAGTAAGTAAGAGGAATCTGGTTGTATTCCGGCCGTTTTCAATTCAGTAATCAAATCAGAGTAGATTTAAGAGATATTTAAATCCACTTGTCGATCAAATCAAGAATATAAACTGATATTAACAAATAAATTCGAAATATCTTCAATAGGTTAACTCAAACTGGAAAAAGTCAAAGTCAGTGATATTTTCAACACCAACCTAAAATCGGCAAATCGAAATTCACCGAACGGACCGATACCAACATATTTTCGATTTCTCACAGCCGCCCGAGATGCCAATCATTTTGAAATGAACTATATGTTCTATATTTATGTTCAGATAAGAATCATAGAGTTCACATGTATGTTGTTCGAATTTGAATGTTGAGAAGTTCTTCTCTATCCACTATTAGCATTCTATGAGTCAGATGAAATAAGAATTCAATTGTCAATTTTTAAACGGTTGTTCTGCGATTTGTGAAGTTCACAGATAAATTACATCTGTTTTATTTACTTAAGAAAATGAAAGGCTATGTTTGCATCTGATAACTCTTGCAGAAAAAGTAGTGAACAACGATGAGTAAATTACAAACTGCCGATGACTATCAAAAATAAGTGGTAGCCAGCTGAATTTTTCAGAATCGAAAATAAAATCGAGAGAAAGATATTCAACTATTGCTGCTGAAAAACTCAGAATAACCTGTTCATTGCCTAATGAATACTACTAATCCCACTGAATGAATTGGGAAGAGTGGGTTCACGCTTGTTTATTTTGGGTTTTCAAGAGTGGTGTAGCTCATTATGAAGATTTAAAATGACTTTATATTTTTATCTAGGCCAAACGGAAAAAATTGATAGGGAAAAATAGTGTTTCCTGAAGAATTTCAGGTTAAAATATTCCACATAGTCAGAGACTCATCCTTCATCTTTGGGAAAACAATTTTTTTGATAATGAAATTTCTAGTACAAATATAAAAGAACAGCAATTTAATATAGATCTACTCTTATGCTTCTACAGTGAATCGTTAAATGTTTGTCTTATAATTATTCTTCCATTTCTCATAATGTGATCAGGTGTCTTTTGTCTTAATTCAGAAAAATCTCTCTTTATTCTCATGAAATAACCATCAAATGTTGTAACTGCGACATTTGATCAGTGCAGTCCTATTAGGAGGTTTTTATGAAACAATTATTTTATTTTGATAAAAACTTATAAATACCAAAAACTGCACACTACTTTTACTTCTTATAAGTACAAGCTTAATAGCAGGTTGTATTGTAATTTTCTCTTTGTTAAATACAGTGATTTTAATTCATTTAGATTTCGAAGAAAATCCAAAATATTATATTACAATATGTAAACAGTGGTGTAATGCATAACATCCCCATGAAATCATACATAATGTGAGCAGAGAAATCAATAAATATTGAACTCATACTTCGGAGCTGATCTCGTCCTCGTTCTGAGTGAATAGAAGAAAATGGTATCAAACAGAGCATCCATTGATATCTATTTTGTCCTATCGAAACAAATCAGCATGGAGTATTGCTCTTGATTTCAGGAACTTTAGTTCGAAATGGCTTCGTCTTTCAGGTATTATACATCTATTCTCCATCCTCACTATTCCATATGGTACTTGCGCATTCGTCAATTTGCACATGTTCACGTTTGTTATTCATAATAAAGACGATGAATTATTTTCATACAGGGTGTCCCGAAAACAATGGATAAGCCTGCAACTATGGATAGACCCTGTCGAGGTCTAACTTATTTCAAATTTTTACCTCAATGAAAATTCCACGGTTTCCGAGATATTCATGGTTTTCGTATTTTTAGAAAATTTCCAAGTGCGATTAGTTTTTCTAGTGCCATTTATACAAATGAAGATGTATTTCGATATAGTTTTTTTTAATTTCACATGAGATGGTTCAGCTATCGGAAACAAGGAATTAAATTCATCAAACTAGTGTAAAAAGTTAGAAACTCTTGATTTACAAAGAAAAATTGAAAACTAAATGAAATTTCCTTCAAGTTTGATGAGCTACAGTGTAAAAAAATTATAGGACGCCCCTGGTACACATCATCTTAAAAACTTGCTCAGTTATTGCAGATTCCAAAAAGGTATCATAAGCCTAGGCATTCTGTAGTTTTTCATTCTCGTAACTACTTGATTACCAAATAGTCGAAAAATTTCGAAAAACTGTTTTTGTTTTAATCGTTATTCTGAGCTCATGTGTTAAAGTCCGGAGGCCATTTTTGTTGGAATCTAGTGGAAAATTACGAAAATAATTTTTATTTTGAAAAAGCAGTAGCGTATCGTTTCTCCGGTTGAATAGAAATATTGCATTCAACACCCTGTATCTCGAAAACCTCACCGGACCTAATTATATTTGACATAATTTCTTATTTTCTTACATTCTGTACAGTGTTAAAAGGAAAGTATCAACTTGAAAAATACCCTGTGTTGCTACGATAGAGGTATGTGGAATAGTCATCACAAATAAAATAAAACGGATTATTACCAAATTACTACTCCATGGAAAAATAAAACGAATTAGTACCAATTACTTATTGATAAGGAATTCGAAATGAAATAATGAGTTCAGTCATTCATAGCATAAATTTATTCATAATAATAATAACACTTTTGTGGAGACTCGTTCACAGTCAGTAACCTAGGTAATTTTAATTTTATTTAACTTCTAATGACAATAGTTTTGAAACTGACTGTGAACGAATTTTCATAAAGTGTTGTTATTGTTCTAGTGTTCTACTGGTATTTTTTCAAAATTTTTTTACTGTTAAATTTGAATTGACTAGCTTTATGATTTGGATATTGTAATAATAAATTGTTTACTGACTGTGAATGAGTGTCCACGAAAGTGTTATTATTGTTCTATGCAAGCAGGGTTTCATTTTTTTGAATAAATTTAAGCTATTAATGACTGAACTCATTGTTTGATTTCGAATTCTTTATTCATTTCCAATGAATAAGTAATTGGCACTAATTCGTTTCATTTTTTCCATCGAATAGTAATTTGGTAATAATTCGTTTTATTTATTTGTAATGAATATTCCACATACATTTATTGTAGCAACACAGGGTATTGTCTAAGTGGATAATTTCCTGTTAACACTGTACAGAATGTAAGAAAATAAGAAATTATGTCAAATACAATTAGGTCCGTTAAGGTTTTCGAGATACAGGGTGTTGAATGCAAATAATGCCATTTTTCTATTCAACCAGAAAAACGATACGCTACTGCTTTTTTCAAAATAAAAATAATTTTCGTAATTTTCCACTATATTCCAACAACATCTCAGCAAGTTTTTAAGATGATGTGTACCAGGGGCGTCCTACATTTTTTTACACTGTAGCTCATCAAACTTGAAGGAAATTTCATTTAGTTTTCAATTTTTCTTTGTAAATCACGAGTTTTTAACTTTTTACACAAGTTTGATGAATTTAATTCTTTGTTTCCGATAGCTGAACCATCTCATGTGAAATTAAAAAAAACCATATCGAAATACATCTGCATTTGTATGAATGGCATTAGAAAAACTAATCGCACTTGAAAATTTTCTAAAAATACGAAAACCATGAATATCTCGGAAACCGTGGAATTTTCATTAAGGTGAAAATTTGAAATGAGTTAGACCTCGACAGGGTCTATCTATAGTTGCAGGCTTATCCATTGTTTTCGGGACACCCTGTATATGATGTTATCCGTTATCCTCATTTATTTTTCTCGAGATTTCGACTGGGCTGACAAAATTAATGAGGAAAAGTTGCTGTGCAAAAAATCAACGAAAACCGAATTTTCATTTATCTACCACACAATAGTTATTTAATCAACTTATTTATCAATTACAGTGGAATAATCCGCTATATGAATAAACAATTTTTCTTCGACCACGTTATAAATTGGAAATGAAATTATGTATAGAAATATGCTATTATTTTGCATAAAAGATAAATTTGTCATAATATGAATTTCTATGTCTCCGAAGAGGTGTTACATTACCTACTAGTATTGCTCCTGAATACTTATAGCCTATTCGTTTCGAGATATTTCGTGCACTTGAGTATCTCAAAAGCTCGAAATACAGTTTGCCATTGGTTGTGCACAAGCAGTGGAACAGATCAGGAGCTCAAAACAAATACTATATATTTGTTCGATGCTCATCGAAATTGGACATTGAAATATTAAAAATTGACCAATAAAATGAGTCATTCAATCAATATAGTGTCTGTAAACAAATGTGAGGGACTTAGGGAGATGATTCCTCGATGAAAATAGGCAGATTTTCGAAAAATAATATGCCTGCATGGTTTCCCATTCAATTCTCAATCTTCTACTCAAATATCTCTTTATTGATATGATTGTTGAACTTGATGGCTTTACATGTTGCCTATCAGAACGTTCGCGGTTTGCGAACCAAGCTATGTAATTTTAGAGAAAATATTGAATCAAATCATCACGATATTGTATTCATAACCGAATCGTGGCTGAATGAAACTGTAGATGATCGTGAGTTGGTTGACAGTGACTATTATTCGTTGTTCCGAAGGGATCGTGGATCCAGCTCTTCCCTGAAGAAAGATGGTGGCGGAGTGCTTGTGGCTGTTGCAAATTGGCTTAAACCTGAACCTCTGATGAACTTCAATAGTGAGGCCGAAGATCTGTGGCTCGTGGTTAGGATTAATGGTGTGAAATTGTTTTTGTGCTGCGTTTATCTTCCGCCGGGTGACGTGACTGCGTCTGCATCATTTGTCTCCAAACTTGAATCAAATAAATTTGCCATTGGCGATGAAATCATATTAATGTGCGGTGATTTCAACTGCCCTACTGTAAATTGGGTAAGTCAAAATGGCAACAACGCTCTGTTACCCACTAATGTTGATGATAGTACTTCTCGAATTGTTGACACTCTTTGTTTCATGGAACTTGCTCAGTTTAACAATATTGCTAACATAAATAAGAAAATACTTGATCTTGTACTGTGCACGAATATTGGTATCAAACACCTGATGAGAAATGAATCCCCATTGGTTATAGAGGACAAGCATCATCCAGCCTTAGAGTTTTTGTTTGATGTTGGTGTTACTCAATATTTGGGAGATGCCATCAGCTTTTTCAAGTTCAACTTCAAGAGAGCCAATTATGATGAATTAAATGGTAAGTTGGCTGCAATAGACTGGGATGCTGTCCTCAAGGGTGATAATGTTGACGTGAAGATAGATAGGTTTTATGAAATTGTAGATGATATTATGGTAGAAAATATTCCTAAGATCAAAGTTAGTCATGAATTTCCAATCTTCTTCTCAATGAAAACGGTGCTATTGATTAAAAAGAAAAACAAAATTCACAAAAAATGGAAAAAATATCATAATTTGAACGATTTTTGCACTTTTAAGAACTTACGCTCTCTCTGTAAAAGACTAATATCCTCTGATCGTTCGAAGTACTTAGAAAGAATTGAACTGGATCTAGCTGCCAATTCGAAGCACTTTTTCAGATATGTTACACATAAGAAAGGGCAGTCACGCTTTCCTGCTGAGATGACACTTGGCCAGGAGAAAGGGAATACCTCGGAGGACATATCGAGGCTTTTTGCACGGTATTTTCAAAAGGTCTATGAGCCTGGAGGTCAATATCCGGATGTTAATAATATCCCAAACTTATATGGTAGTAACTGTCTGCTAGGTATAACCATTGAATTGGAGGAAGTATTGACTGCCTTGTGTTCAATTGATTGTTCGAAGGGTGCTGGACCGGATGGCATTCCTCCGATTTTCCTGAGGAATTGCGCGCCTGCATTGGCCCCACCTCTCCTCCACATTTTTAACTTTTCACTGTCCAACTCAACGTTTCCTAAAAGGTGGAAAATTTCTTCCATAATCCCAATACATAAAAGTGGTCCTGTCAACAATATCGAAAATTACAGGCCAATAAGTATAATGTCCGCCATTCCAAAAATTTTTGAAAAGTTGGTTTACAAATATATTTTCAATCATGTTAAAAGCACCATAATAGAACAACAGCACGGTTTTTATAAAGGAAGAACTCTTGAAACAAATCTCATTATCTTTACCGAATATCTTCAAGCATGTATGGACCAACAAACTCAAGCAGATGTAATTTACACGGACTTCAAAAAAGCGTTTGACAAGATAAGTCATGAGATATTGATGCGGAAACTCGCTGAGATGGGGATAAGCGGTGATCTGTTGAGGTGGATATCCTCTTATATACATAGAAGATCCCAGTTCGTCTCAATTAATGGTAGTCGATCCTTCATATTCTATAACACCTCAGGCGTTCCCCAGGGTTCACATCTGGGACCGCTTCTCTTTATCATTTATTTGAATGACATTGGAATGTGCTTCAGAAACTGTTTCTTTTTGCTTTATGCTGACGATCTTAAGTTTTTCAGAGCGGTCAATAGCTTGGAGGATTGCCGTCTAATTCAGGAAGATCTCGATAGATTGAAAAATTATTGTATAAAAAACAGCTTATACCTCAATTTTGACAAGTGCGAAAAAATAACTTTTAGCAGAAAGGTTCACCTGATTCATTATCAATATGAAGTGGCTGGACACTCTCTTCTTGAGGTGGATACCATTTCCGACCTTGGAGTAGTTTTTGATAAAAAGCTTATATTTGATCAGCATATTGATCGATTAATTAGAGATGTCAATAAGATGCTTGGATGGGTCCTTCGACATTGCAGGACCTTCCAACATAATAAAACCTACATGGCATTGTATTATTCATTTGTTTATAGTCGTTTAAACTTTGCGTCGATAATCTGGAATCCACATTATAGCTGTTATATAACCAGAATTGAAAGGATACAGAATAAATTTCTGAGGTTTTTGGCTTTTAAAAATAATATCGCTTTTAATTATCATGAATATTCCCATATACGGTTCAGGTTTGGTTTGTTGAAGTTGGAAAGTCGTCGACAGATGACTGATGTTCTACTGCTGTTCAAGTTGCTCAGAGGACTTTTAGATGCACCTAGTATTTTGGGATCTATTCCATTCAAGGTTCCTGATATGAGACTTCGAAATAATAGCACTTTTTATGCCCCTTTCCGGAGAACAACCAGTGGACAAAATGCTCCTATTTATAGAATGATGGAACTTGTAATGATTACTGCACTGATTTAGATTTTTTCAATGTATCACTGGCCCAGTTAAAACGCTACCTTAGGAATGTTTTCTCACGACATGAGTAATTTAGCTTGTGTGTACATTTGAGTGTATGTTTTGTTTTCAGATTGAGTACCCATCATTTTTGTTTGGTTTCTTTTGATTAAATGTAACGATATATTTGTTTTAAAACTAGGTGAATACTGTAATCTGGGCTTGTCCCGTTGTATTCCATACCGAGTTATTGAATAAATAAATAAATAAATAAATAAATAAATTCTGGAGAAAAAAAAGTCTCTTGCATAATTTCGATAGATTCGTTACTTTTCTCGGAGAAAATGAAAACTTACAAGCAGTGTTCGATTGCCCATTGAAATTGCACCTTAAAAATTGAAATATAAAAAATTGATTAATAAAATGTTTCATTCAATCTACAAAGGTCAGTTTCGTATACTTCAAATCCCTGTTCATTTCTGAATCGACAGAAAATAATTATTTAAAAAACTAGATGATTAGTGACAGCGATTGGGAAAATATAGAAAGTCACACTATATTGATACTTATATTTCTTTGGCGATCGATTTCGGTATTAAACCATCATCAGGCCAGCTGGAAATACACAAAAATGTAGACAATACGTAGAATATAAACCAACAAATAAATAAACTAGTCACTGGTTAAAAACAATTACTACAGAAAATAAGTAAAACAAGAAAAGCAGGAATGTGTAACATACCGTCTGAAATACATTAACTGAATTGCATTCAAATATGCGAAATCACCTGAAATTAATTTTATTGTTGTGTTTGTTGTCCGCGATCTGGAAATGAAATGATCGACATGTATCTGTTTGAGACGGCTTGAACTGTCAAATACCACAGAGGATAAAGGATGAGGGAAATGGGCGGGGGTTTTATAGCTATTATTACAACTAGGGAAATATGAATAGTATATTTCCCGAGGTTGTCCTAGTTACATCCCGAGGGCGAAGCCGAGGGATGTATTAGGCAACCGTGGGAAATGTATTCATATTTCCCGTGTTGTAATCAATAGTTTTTTTCTGATCGATACAATATCGTTCTTGAAATGGAAAAATTAATATTATATTGTAAATTATTGATTCAATTGGATTTTTAACGTTGCTATGGGCCGTGTTTGTGAGTATCATGGTTGACTGGTTTTATTTTGACGTCTTGTCAGAAATAAAATTATTGAAATAATGTCGAACTACTTCGAAACTCAAGCGGCGAAAGCCCGTGAATTTTGATTCCGGCCAAATCTAAAGCTGCTCATAGTAAAGAGTATGAAGGCTTACGGAAGTGAAAAAGAAAAAGTTGGTGGAAGGTGTCAGCGAAAATATTTTGCTAGCATATTTTGAAGATTTGGTATGTTGCTCTATTTCTTGTTCTTTTCAATGTATGATTAATTCATTCGATCTCCTGTTGCAGGAATATTCACCCAAACACGTTATGGCCAAAATTATCTATTTTAAGATCCATGCTACGTTTGAAGGAAGAAACGAATGTCAAATTATTCGATGAAGTGGAAGTATTTGTTAAGAACAAAAAGAAAGGATCCGTTCCCAAAAAATCAGCAGTGTTGTCCCGGGAGCAGATCAAGAAATTTTTGATAGAAGCACCAAATGACTTTTTTCTGATGTATAAGGTTGCATAATATACTATTTTGAGTAAAATATGACTTGACGTTTCATATTTCCCTTGGGATAATAAGACTTGACGTTTCATATTTCCCTTGGGATATATGAGTGTGTTATGACATATCGTAACTAAGGCGATATTGCTCATTATTGATTCGATCAGAAAAAAATATATTTTTCTCCAACCATCAAAAAATGTTGACATTTTTCTACTATTTTCAGGTGCAAAAGTCATACATTTCCTTACCGTACAAAAATTCACTCGTTACTTAGCAACGCTTTTAATCCTAGGATTAAAAACGCTACTTTTAATCCGGAGGATTAAAAGTAATGGCATTTGACGTCTAATTGACAATCACTGTCATGATTCTGTGTTCAAATTCATAACCAAATTATGAACGATTTTTCACTAAAACCAATTTTATTGTAATTTTGACTTGGTTGGAGAAAAAATAGTATATATTATTCGGACTAAAAGTGCCTATTTTAACTCGCAATTTGCATTCGCTCGGCTGCGCCTCGCAACTGCAAATATTGCTCGTAAAAAAAATATGCACTTTTAATCCTTATAATATAATATACTATTTCGGTTAGGTGAAGGGTTCCAAAAGTCTCAATATACTTCTATTATTAAAGTCTAGCGTGTCATTTAAGAGATTGTCAGTCAATGATATTTATTCAGTCGATAATATTATACAGGGTAAGTCTTTGATTAGTACATATATTTTAACGGTAGGTTCCTGAGGTTAAAAGAAACACTTTTTTCCTCTACCATTTTTTCCGATTCGGCCTAAATAAGAAGATATGGCCCTTTTTTATTTTCAGAATGAGCTATGCCGCCACTGGTAAACTAACCACTGAATTTTTGAAAGTACGAGATATAGCATGCAAACCTTTGAAATGAGTTATTGTATCAAAGAAACGAGTAGGTATACCATTCGAAATTATCAAATAAGCTGCTGTATTAAAGAAAGAAATAATAAACTCACTTTTCAATACCAGTTGTATTTCTAATGCAATAATCGATTCATCCAAATTTTTGCTGGTGATGAAAACAGAATATTCAGTTCTTGATGTATACTTCATTTATGATTATATCTGATTAACTTTTAAACCATCTATTTTAGCTATAGCATTCATATCCAATATCTCTTGAAATCTTCCGTGCAAGAGTTTCCGAAATCAAAACAACAACTCGACCATAACACGCATGACATTTCACGTTCATAAACACTAGTTGGGCGATTGAATTTCAAGGGTGTCCGCATGGTTAAAGTCACAGACTTGACACTAGATTCTTTGACATCGGTGTTCTATGGTCAGTTTGTTTTTCAAAATCATACGACTTCATGAATAATAACTTATTAAGGTCATTTTAGTAGTTATAAATATGATGAATAAATGAGAAATAAATGTATTCTAACGTAATGTAAATTTGGATCAACGTATGTCAAAGCTCAACGAAACAAAATTGCAATAGGTACTTCGAAAGTGGTGTGAAAATTTGCTTGAAAAGATAAGGATTTACACTGAAGAAGTATAGAGGTGAGCTTATTCATTGTAACCCCATTTTAAAGAAAATCCGCTAGTTCTCTTACCATTCATCATTCCAGATAACAAATTCTCGAAATATTCTTGAAATTTGTCAAAGTGACCACATAGGGAAAATTGAATTCTGTGAATATTTCCGACAGAGTTGCATTCAGCCAAAGTACCCAATTTTTCGAATTTTTAAGATTTTTTCTTTCTTTCAACATCGAATCACTCGGAATTTTGTAGTCGGGAAAGATTAATCATATTCATGAAAAACTATGTTTCAAAAATCATTTCATTTGAAGGAATCGTTTGCGAGATATTACTGAAAATTTATGCTTTTCATGGATTTTCAACAGCCTGTATCTTTTTAACCGGGCCCAATCGGAAAAAATGGTAGAGGAAAAAAGTGTTTTTTTGACCTCAGGAACCTACGGTTAAAATATATGTACTAATCAAAGACTCACCCTGTATACCTATACAATATTATTTACATATGCCAGTGGTAGTTAAATAACAGAATAGAAGTAAATTCATTTACAAAGTCAAACAAAAGTGTATTATATCAATACCGAGGAAAAATTTTAAAAAATTATGAATAGCCCTGAGCAGGAGCTTTTGAGCGCTTTTTCATTGGTGGAGCAATGAGACTATTAACTCAAAATTTTATGTTAGACTTGAGATGGATACCAAATATATATAATAATAATAGTTTATTTGCGAAAATACATTAAGATTCCAAATTTGACAAATACAAATAAACTCAATAAGCACCAAGTCCTTGTGGACTGTCTGTGGTGTATGAATGCAGAATATCAACACAATCGGAATTATATTCTTGAAATTGTTCAAAAAATGAAATATGTTAAATTGAAGAAAAAGAATTCTATGGTTGTGATAATGCGATCCTCTTGAAACAATCGGGGCGTTCGGCATCGACATCGGACGTGTCGGATCGATCCGAACCGTTCGTTTATTACATCCGGATTGAGGGAAGTACACATCTGGAGCGTTCGTCATAAAAATCTGAGCAATCGGACGTCGATCTTTTCGCTTGGTCTATTTTGACAGACCAAAGCGATTTTATCCATAGAGTTTTATGTTTTATTTTTTTTTTGTTTTATGTTGAGTTTTCTGATCCAACAACCGATAGATTGAAAAATTCTAATACTTTTATTCTTCTGTTTTCATTTATTCATTAAAAACTAAATTAATTCATTAAAATTTTGGATTAGCTATCGTAGTTATGAATGGTCAGGAGGAGATATTGCTTTCTCGTTTCTTTTTCGTGTAATTAATTAATTAATTAGGATCTTTCGGTACAACTATCGCCGTATTGAACGACCAGAAGGGAATATTGCATTCCCCGTTTCCTTTGCATTCAGTGCCTTTGCACCTAATTATTTAATTGAGATCGTACGGAAGAGCTACGAAAAGGGCGAAAGTATCATTAAAAGATGAGCATATTTCCCAAAATAGTGATCTTTGAAATCTCATCCATACTAATATTATAAATGCGAAAGTAACTCTGTCTGTCTGTCTGTCTGTCTGTCTGTCTGTCTGTCTGTCTGTTACTCTTTCACGCCTAAACGGCTGAACGGATTCTGATGAAATTTGGTATGGTGATAGATGATAACCTAGAAATGGTCATAGGCTATAAATAATCACGCCATCGTTCTTAGGGGATAGGTAGTAGGCAGATAACTAAATTGAGTTAGTGATTTTTAGTCGTTTTTGTTGGGACTTTTGCTCTTTCACGTCTAAACGGCTGAACAGATTTTGATGAAATTTAGTAAGGTAATAGATGGTTACCTAAAAACAGATATAAGATCAAAATGATCACGTCATCGTACTTAGGGCGTAGGAAGTAGGCAGAAAACTGAATTGAGTTAGTGATTTTTTATGGTTTTTGCTGGGAGTTTTGCTCTATCATGCCTAAACGGCTGAACGGATTTTGATGAAATTTGGTATGGTGATAGATGATAACCAAGAAATGGTCATAGGCTATAAGTTATCACGCCATCGTTCTTAGAGGGTAGGCAGTAGGCGGATAACTAAATTGAGTTAGTGATTTTTAGTCGTTTTTTGGGACTTTTGCTCTTTCACGTCTAAACGGCTGAACAGATTTTGATGAAATTTAGTAAGGTAATAGATGGTTACCTAAAAACGGATATAAGATCAAAATGATCACGTCGTCGTACTTAGGGGGTAGGAAGTAGGCAGAAAACTGAATTGAGTTAGTGATTTTTTTTATGCTCTATCATGCCTAACCGGCTGAACGGATTTTGATAAAATTTGGTATGGTGATAGATGATAACCTAGAAATGGTCATAGGCTATAAATAATCACGCCATCGTTCTTAGGGGGTAGGCAGTAGGCAGATAACTAAATTGAGTTAGTGATTTTAAGTCGTTTTTGTTGGGACCTTTGCTTTTTCACGTCTAAACGGCTGAACAGATTTTGATGAAATTTAGTAATGTAATAGATGGTTACCTAACAACGGATATAAGATCAAATTGATCACGTCATGGTACTTAGGGGGTAGGAAGTAGGCAGAAAACTGAATTGAGTTAGTGATTTTTTTTATGGTTTTGCTGGGAGTTTTGCTCTATCATGCCTAAACAACTGAACGGATATTGATGAAATTTGTATGGTGATAGATAGTAACCTAGAAAAGGATATGGGTTATTAATATTCATGCTATCGTACTTAAGGCGTAGGCAGTAGGCAGAAAACTAATTAAGTTAGTGATGTTTAATCGTTGGTTTTGGAAGTTTAGCTCATTCACGCCTTAACGTCTGAACGGATTTTTATAAGACTTGGTTAATATAAAGATAGGATCCTAGGCACGGACACAGGCTACTTTTACGGCGGGGAAAATACCTCATTCCAACGTAAATCTAGCGTGATCGTGTCAAGAAGCGCATGACGCCATAGCTACTGAAATGATTTTGATGTTTTTTTTAACTGAGTGTTACTAAGACTTCAATTTAGTATTTGATCACTTTTCTAACTTAGAGGGTCGGTAGGCGGACGAAGTCGCGGGTAAAAGCTAGTAATCTATAAAAGAAGAACAGAGCAGTTTGTTCTGTGGCAGATGCTCTATACCGTTCGTTTATTTCCAGATATTACAGATGAATCTTCACGATCTGTGGTCACGTGACTAAAAAATCCGTCTGCTCGCGGAGGTCAATGCCGAACGGGCTTATTCAGTATATTGGTCTTCATTCACAGAATGAATTTCCCTCGAATCGTATATCATGTTAAAGAAATATGATTTCTTCTTCTTCTTTTCAATATTCCAACTGAATTTTTTATGGTTCTGATATCTATTGGAATATAATCTGGGAGGATTCTGCATTTCTGGAAAACTTCTTTGGTTTTCTCTCAAAGTCTCTGAAACAGAAATAATTAGAAATTTTTGAATTAAGATGAATTTTCCTGCGTAAATCCTTGCACTATATTGTCAGGAGCAAATTGGTTTTGAAAAGAGGGTTGCCTAACTGTGAAACTGAAAAGGGAAACAAATGGAAAGGATAATGTGACGTTTCGGTGTCTATATCAGACTTCATCTTCAGACATATTTGGAAAATCTTTGGAAATGTGTATTGTTTCGTTTGCAGTCTAATCAATTGAAATTTTTTTTAATTATTGCAGTTTAAGAGATTGGTAGTGAAAACCTTGAAAGTTTTCTAGAAACTTCTATGGTTCTGTTAACGCTATAACCACAAAATTTTGCATGAACATTCAGTATGTCAATATTCATTCAAAAAATAAATTTATACTACTGTTTGTTCATAGAAACATAAAAATTTAATTATGTCGAATGTACCTATGTCTGTGAAAAAAACAATATATTTCTATCAAAAAATATCCCAAATCATAATGAGGTCTACGGAAAAATCTTGTTATCAACTCCTTTTTTTAGCGACTAATGGTCTCGAAAAAATAACACTTTCGCTCCGCCCACACGTCAGAATATCTTGGCCATAAGTCGCTGTCACTATTTAAGATATGTATTCTTCCATAAGTGTGTTTAGTATATATAAATTGGGAAAATATAGAAAGTCACACTATATTGATACTTATATTTCTTTGGCGATCGATTTCGGTATTAAACCATCATCAGGCCAGCTGGAAATACACAAAAATGTAGACAATACGTAGAATATAAACCAACAAATAAATAAACTAGTCACTGGTTAAAAACAATTACTACAGAAAATAAGTAAAACAAGAAAAGCAGGAATGTGTAACATACCGTCTGAAATACATTAACTGAATTGCATTCAAATATGCGAAATCACCTGAAATTAATTTTTATTGTTGTGTTTGTTGTCCGCGATCTGGAAATGAAATGATCGACATGTATCTGTTTGAGACGGCTTGAACTGTCAAATACCACAGAGGATAAAGGATGAGGGAAATGGGCGGGGGTTTTAATATATTTTCGGTCAGGTGAAGGGTTCCAAAAGTCTAAATATACTTCTATTATTAAAGTCTAGCGTGTCATTTAAGAGATTTTCATTATTTTTATTCTTAAGTATTTCGTATTGTTCTAGTAGAATCATCTTATGGTAATTATTTTCTTTATGTAATATTTTCAGGTTTTCGAAATTTGTCGTGTGATTGTGGTCCATGAGATGATTCCCTAGTGCTGAATTAGGTCGATTTTTTTGATGTTCTGTGAATCTCTTTTTCATATTCCTCGTTGTCATTCCAATATAAAATGATTGGCAGTCGTTACATGTTATTTCGTAAATGCCACTTTGTTGTTCACGTTCGGTTTTTACCTTGCTATTAATCAATAAATTTTCTAATGTTATGTGTCGTTTATTTACTAGATTATAATTATATTTCCTTAGTGTGGAACTGATTTTTGGAGTCAAATTCTCAAAAAATGGTGTTGTCACAAAACGCTCTCTTATCGATGTGTGGGGGTATATTTCTTTTAAAAATTTTTTCCGCTTTATGGATTTCAGAATGTCTTCTATATATCTGTCTGAGTATTGGTTATTTCTTCCAATTTGGTAAATGGTCTCCAATTCTTTGTTGTCATTATTTATGGACAATGGGATGTTGAGGAGTCTATTAATTAAAAATCGGAATGCAGCTCTTTTTATTGGGGGTGCGTGGTATGAATGGTATGGAATTATGGCATCTGTTTGTGTGGGCTTTCTATAAATATCAAAAGTGAAAGTGATATTTTCCAGGGTTATTTTTAGGTCCAAGAAGTTTATGCTATTGGATATTGATTTTTCTAGAGTGAATTTTAATTTGAATTTGGAATTTATTGTGTCAAAGAAATTTTGAAGTTCCTCGTCAGTACCCGACCATATAGATACAAAATATGTCATCCACAAACCGTTTCCACATTATTATTTTATTGCTTTGAGGAAGCTGCATAATGCGTTTTTCTATTTTTTCTACATATGAGTCTGCCATTAATCCGCTAGTTGGTGAACCCATTGGAAGACCATCCTTCATAACATAGGTAGTGTTGTTAAAGCTGAAGAAATTCTGTTCAGTAACCAACTCACATAGAGTCATTATATTTTCTGTGTCTGTTCTATCTAAATTTAAGCTGTTATCATTGTTAATGTTTTTTATTGAAATATCTTTTAGTTGTATGAGGGATTCATTTATAGGAACGGTAGTGTATAAGTTGACAACATCAAATGAGAGTAACGTATAATTTTCGTGTGGATCTAATTCTAGTGATCTTATATCCTTGATTAATTCTATCGAATTTTTTATGGAATGAGTCGATTTGTAATGAAGTTGTTTTAAGAAAACAATTCATACAATGAAAGAAAAGAATCCACAACTACCCAAATTATATAGTCTAATTAAATTACATAAATCCGATAAAAGCATCAGACCAATAACATACGCAGTTTCTTCACCTTGTCATAAAATTTCAAAATTTATTAATAAAGTTTTCTTAAAACAACTTCATTACAAATCGACTCATTCCATGAAAAATTCGATAGAATTAATCAAGGATATAAGATCACTAGAATTAGATCCACACGAAAATTATACGTTACTCTCATTCGATGTTGTCAACTTATACACTAACGTTCCTATAAATGAATCCCTCATACAACTAAAAGATATTGTCATGCCATGCCACATTCATCGAAATAAGACATCATTATTCGACAATATTTGGTCATCTAGAATACATAAATAAAATATCTAACTTTAAACGTCAAAGAATTGTGAATTGATTTTCATCCTTAAGAACTATTATTTATATAAAGTCTCCCAACCAAAGATTATGAATGTTTTTAAGATGTCGATGGAAATATTGCATTTCGACTATATATGTTTTCAAAATGTTTATAGAATGTCCATTTCATGCAATAGAGAAGTGAGCAATTTTTTTATGTTTTTCAGATATGCTATACAACAATTTTAATACCAAAAACCATATTGAAAATGATAATTTATTTAGGTATGAATTCGACTAGCAGATACGCATAGACATACAGGTTGTTTTTAAATTCATGCCACAAAATTAAGCATGTGAAATTTAAGATGAGTCTTCTCTACAACAAAATTTTCTCAGCCACCCCTAAAAGGTAGTGACAAAAAAATCCTTGAACTTGCACGGCAATCCATGACACGTAAACTACGTTCACATAATTTGGCTGGAGGTTGTCGTTTCCAGCATTCAGCATTCATTATGAACCGTATGACATTTTAAATATTTCCTACCCAACTTAATAAAAAAAATATGAATTATGGTCCTTTTCATTCTCTTCAACTATTGGATGAAATGGAGTAAGGACCCTCAATTTTTATGCTAGAGGGTTTTTTGTTTTCTTAAATAAGTACTTAAACAAAGATTTATTGAGTTTTCCAAGAAAATGCTCATTTTTTCCGTTGTTTTATGATACTGGAAACAACAAACATTTTCAATGATTGAAATAGACACGGGGTGTTTTTATGCATGAAAACATTCCATGTTTTTGTTTCTCGTATCATGTTTCTTTGGTGTGCGGCCTGATAAAGAGCTATACCGGCTGTCAACCGAATATGGAAACACGGTATATAAGGTATCGACTTCGTTTTTTTTTTATTCAACAAAGAGAAGATTTTTGAAGTACAAACATTGGTTATACCGGAAATACTTTTTTTCAAATGGCGCAGTAGGTGTATTTCTTCATATTTTTATTGTAAATATCGATTTCAGTACGAATATGTGTCACTTGTTAACATATAAGTTTAGTATTAGTGATTTTTTTTTAATTATTTCAGTTTCGTCCTAGATGAGTGAAAATGTCATCGTTGAATTTTCATTCCAACATCAGGGAAAAATTGACTCACCCCAAAAAAAGTCTAAGATTGCCTAGTTTTATCAGCCTGCAATATATTCGGAATGTTAATCTTTTTCTTCAGATGTAAATGCCTTGGAAAAAAGTATTATTAGAAAGGCCTTTTTTCTGCTACATTCGATACATAATAGATAAAAATCGAATTAATAATTATGAAGATACAATACTCTAAAGCTGGCAATTTGGTCAGGTGACGCATATTGTGCTCTGGAAGTAAGATATAAATACAAATTCTAATATTTCGGTACGACGGGAAGTACTCCAAACAATATATCTAAGTTAAATTTGAAAAAACGAAATCGATAACTTGAATACCACCTATTGAAATTGAGCGTTTTTCCATATTCCGTTAATATAAATAAAATATAAAATGAAAAATAGGTGATCTATGCGATCACCATGAGCGAACTCCTATATCGGGCTCGGTCACGTGGTTACGAACCGCCGAACCGCCAAATGTTAAAACTCAAAGGGATAGCGGGTAGGGTTATAGACAGAAAGACATTCGAACTTGATCATTTCGTTAGAACAGTGCTTCGTCAAAAGGTCAAGTCGAATATCGAGTGATTGTTTTTGCTTTAGCCTTAGCTTAGTGAATATACTATTTAGTGATTAGTGCTGTCACTATTAAAGAAGGTGAGTGCAAATGTTGCTTATGGTACCTAGTTCTAGTAAGTACAATTTCTCCATAATATAGCTTTTCAAACGAAGCTGGTTCAGGTCTGGGCTCACTGTTATAAAAATGAGATTTATTTATAATTTTCAAAAACGAATCTGCATCTTTGGATAAAAGCAAAATAGGTATTATGAAAATATCTTTTACAGATGGATCATCTTTTAAGATCTATTGAATGATGTTTTTAGATAACCTTTCAAAAGTGAATATTATGTAATGTTGAATTATATAGGAACCTACTATTCCCGGTGTAGTACCTAAAATGTGTTCCTCCGAATAATGTGGTGGCACTAAGATATGCTAATTAATATAAAATTGGAGATTTGTTATCTTTCATGGTCCCGATGATCTAGAAAAGTCGATTGAATGATATCTTTCAGATAACTAACTAACACTAGTGATTAACTTTTGATTAGGTACTACTTCCTGTAAATTATACCTATAACATTTGTTCTACTGGAGAATATGTTGATTAATTATTGTAAATTAGGTAGGTATATTGTAAGTAGAAATTTGAAACCTTTCATAGAATGATCATCTGAAGCAGTCTATCGAATGATATCTTTTGAATAACCGTTCTATTGAACTGTTATGTCTGTTATCACTATTCTGAATACTCTGTTCATTTAGATATTATCCCAGTTACCAGGTACCTGAAATCCGCTCTTTTTAAAAATATGTTTATAATTTACACGATGATCGGTTTTGGAATCTTCCTTTCAAATATTTAAGGATAAATATTTCAAGATCATCTGAAATTTCAAATTATAGAATTTCATAATTTGCGTTGGGGATTTCGTAGGGCTCAAATTGTTACAGTATCTATTATAAAATTAATATTTTTCTGAATAAACTTGGTAGGTTTATCATCAAAGAAGTCAATTGATAGACCTCTTTGAGATATTGATTTAGTAATGAATAATACTCAACCACTCGACTTGAAAAACTTGCTGAAAAATATTATCATTAGTCAAAAAGTCGAGCACAAAATAGATTCAATCAGGATTTGAAGAATAATTGTCTTGAGCTTGAAATCTTCGATAAAATGTTAAGATGTTTTTCAGATCATCTTAGATGAATTATAGCAGAAGGTATAAGCGTTTTCCATTTCTATTTAGAATGTTTTTTTTCAGCTATCGTTTCAAAAAATGATATTTATTCAATATACAATGTCAAAAAAATTAGCATTTATATAAAATATAGATTTAATTAACAATTTTGCAATTTTATCGATTTTGGAATTATCAATTGACATTTCTTGATCACCTTGAATTCAAAATATCATTTATTATCTTTCTGATGTTGTATTCGAAGGTCATATCATTACGAATAAGTCGAAATCTCAAAAAAAGAAATTTTCATAGCAAGCCTTGAATCCTTTGGAAAAATATGAGTGAGAAGCCTAATTCATTCACTAATTTTTCCATTTCTAAAAGTTTTTTCGACAACTTAAGCATTTACAAAAAAATATAAACAAAATGTATTCCAAGCTCTTATTAAATAGCATTTTATTGAACAACAGCCAACAAAATTAAAATGCATCGAAATTGTTTTCTCCTGAATGAATGAGTTTTCGAAAAGAATTGTAGAAATAAAAGAGTAAGTATATGGCTTTTCAGCCATATTTTTTTAAAGTAAAATTCTCATAAAAAAAGTTGTGAAAAAATTGTTTCCGTTAATCTTTGGAAGGGTGTAACCTTCATTTTCACCATAGCATCACCTCTCAAATTTTCTCGGTGTTACCCTGTATTCATAAACTTTCAATTATTTCTATTTCTCAGAAAAAAAACTGAACGCAATATAAAAGTACATATTATCGTTTGAAAAAATTGTTTTTATAATTTTCTGCAAAACCTTGATATTCTTTTGTTCTCTGTTGTGATTGTTTTTCAAAGTTGTACTTAATTGCGAAAAAAAAATCTTTTATTTTGATTTGTGTTGGTTCCAGAGGCTGTTTATAATCTGTTCGAGAGTGAAATCCTGGCAGATCTCAACGACACGACCATAATAAGGCAATTCAAGACTGGTTACGCCTTGCAAACCAACGATACGAATATGAGAAAACGAAGAGCAAATCCTCACAAAGTGCCGATGCCTATGACATTTTTATTAGTTTTTTAATTGAAAAAATTGTCTCGACTACATTGGTCATTGACACAATTTATATTTTTGATACATTTGAATTGTGTTCATTTATGTTTTTATATTATGGATATACCTATTTATTTTTTCATATCAGAACTTGTTTTTGCTTTCCTAACTGCTATAAGAGATTTCAACTGTGTAGATAAAATATATTATATCTGATAATTTGCTGGGCTGCACACCACAGAAACATGAAAGGAGAAGCATGAAACAGTTTTCATTGATAAAATAAGACTCAAGAAGTTTTTATGAATGAAAATGCATACTTTTGAAGTCTCTCCCCAAATCTCCTTAGGATAAACATGATCTTGAAACTAGCAAATGTCAATTTTCTTTGAATTTCTTTACCATACAACCCTTCTCCGAAAAATCTGATGGAATAAATCAGTACCAGGGGCCTATTGCACCAACTACTTTGCAACTTTTCACTTTGCATTTTTCACTTTTCAAATGAATTACATTACACGAAACGCATTCATAATTGCAAAATGCAATGTGGAAACGCAAGTGCAAAGTGAAAAACACTACGCAGAAACTAAATCTTGGGAGAAATGTTGTGCAAAATAATTAATTTTCACTTTTTAAATTTATCAAAATGCAAAGTGCAAAGTGAAAAGTTGCAAAGTATTTGGTGCAATAGGCCCAGGTCTTAAATATGACGTCTTTCGAATCATTATATCGTGCGTTCGAAAAAATTCGCGGAATATTATTTATGAAAATTGTTGGTGATATTGTACACGTATATTAGATGAAATAAGATGAACCTTTGTTCAATGTCCCTAAAAAGTCTTTGCATTGTATAATTTTTGACATCTTACTATTGTCAATTCCAAAACAATATTGATAACGTGCGTTCAAAAAAATTCGTGGTCAAGTGAGCTGTGGATTCTATTTTTCCTGAGAGTCTATGAGGAGAAAAATAGAATCCACAGCTTACTTGACCACGAATTTTTTTGAACGCACGTTATGATTATGAATAGCATTTCCCATTACTAAAGATTTTAATATATTCCTTCTGATTTCAGAAGCACAGTGCTTCTGATAGAGATAAAAATGAATTTACTAAAACCAATTGCTTCAAGCAATTCAAGAAATTAATTCTCTGTTTACGAATGGATATGGATTTTATACTGCACACATGCGAACAAACCAAAAAAATAACTAACGTTTTCCATTGGTTTCTTTATAATATTTTTTTTTGCATCTGCGCAAAGTGAAGTTGCCTTTTGACTGAAACTGCTAGGATCCATTCCAAATAGAATATTCAGAAAAACGAAGCAGTCTGACACCTTATTCGTATTCAATCTGAAAATTAGATGTATTATTACCGAATAAAACGAAATCAGAAAAAAATAGCAGAACGTTTTATTTTACTGCTTTTTTGTTCTACTTGTTTGAGCCAAAAGATCAGTTGTATCGATCGAAATATATTCTGGAACGATTCTGCATTTCTTAAAAACTTTATAGGTTTTCACTTCCAGTCTCTGAAACAGAAATAATTTTCCAATTATTTCTGTTTCAGAGACTGGGAGTAAAAAAAAACCTATAAAGTTTCTAAGAAAAAAAGAAATCAGTTGTGTTTTCAGCATATCAATGGATTTGTTCATTAGAGAACAAAAGGTTGTAATTTTCGAATTTGAGGGTTGAAGTGCTATCGACTGACTCGATTGGACTCACCGATAAAGAAGTCGTGGTCAATGAAAATTCTGTTCAGTAGTGATCACGATAATTCTCGAGGAGATCAAGTTTGAGTTCCAAAGTTGTGAGGGTTGGTTTGAGTTCCGAATGAATTGGTTTCTGAATTATTGAATTTTTTTGAATTAAAGTGTTCGCAATCAGTAGGCTGAGCAGAATTGCTTTCGGGTTTGCATTCTTGATCAGCGAGACCAACAGAATCGTTTGATCCAAATTCTGACCCATTAATCGAAACCCCCCAAAACATAAACCCTAACATTTTTTGAAGAAGAACTTGGAGAAAGTAGCCACAACAGAGTGAAATAGCATGTTTTTTTTCGAATTCTTTCACCATTGTTGAAGAATTAAGATTAAACAAAGCTTTAAGAGAAAAAGCTAATTTCAGTGAAAAAAGCTGAGTGTTCAACATAGAGTTTTGTCAAATTTTATATTTTTTCAAGATAATCTCCGAATGAAATATCCTCGATACTTGAAATATTGCTTGAAAGTTTGAAATTTAAAAGAGAAAACTGAGTTCAAGAATAAATAAGTTTTTTTCAGAACATTCGAATGAGAATAATTGTTGCTTCAATCAGATCAATCGTGAGACTGATATAATTTTATTTACAACTAGCGACCCGCAGCGGCTTCGCACGGACATTACATCAAAAACCTCAAAAATAACAGTATTTCTCCACTATTTAATGGATGTAATTATACAAGGTCTCTATAAATGACTGTAACAGCGCAGTTGGCTTTGGATTATGCAAACCACAGAATTCTGCGATCATGCTATGCTCTGATTGGTTAGAGATTGGTATTCTGCAATCCAAAGCCAACTGCGCTGTAACAATAATTTATAGAGACCCTGTACATATAAACTTTCCCCTTGAATCACTCTATCTATTAAAAAAACACATCAAAATCCGTTGCGTAGTTTCAAAGATTCAAGCATACAAAGAGACAGAGAAAGCGACTTTGTTTTATACTATGTGGTGATTCGAAGTGCATCAGTTGATTTCAACAAATTCAGGTATGATGAAACACAAATAAAGAAAAGTGATATTAATCAAACAATTATCTCAGTTCTATTATAATCCTGGTAAAAGATCAGTTCACATTTGACCGAGTTGATCCATAAACGACATTTTTGAAATCTTTCGCTCATTCTCCCCCCCTGAAAATTTTAAATCTCTGGATTAATTCGTGTAACATTATCTATGGCCATATCGGATAAAGAATAATGCAATATCATTACCGATTTCAACAGGAACGCAAATATCAAAAATGCTGAATCTCGAAAAATTATTTCCCTAGGTATGATTTTAAATTGCTTTTGTTCTTATAGAAGATCTTCAGTTGATTAAGTTATCTCGAACTCAACAATAAATACTAAAGTTTGTCCAGTCAAAAAACATTTCATCCTTATTTTTACTGACCTTTTCGGTATCGGCTTTCCCTTCATCGAATTGCTCATCGTCCCAGTTATGGACGATTCTGCTAACAATTCTTCTTCAAATACTGCCCTCAACAGTACTCTCAGCGCCTTATTTTGGGGTAAGGCTTTCACCTCTTTGTATTGTGATTTGGTTATTCTTGTCTGATTAGGTCCAAAATGCACCTGTAAGAATTATGTAATTTTAATTCAATCAAGATTAAATAATAATGAATATACTGCTTATCTATTCAAGATGATCTACAAAACTGTTTTTATAATTCCAGTAAACTAATCGTACACTTCTTAGCGTAGTGATTTCGTTTTTATGATTCAAATGATCTAATTCTATCGAATTATTGATTTATTGTTCAACTGCTTCCGAGATGGCAAAGCTACCTTCAAACAAATATCATGAGTTGAGATAACCAGCTCCTTCAATCAAGTCCTACTAAAAGAGATTGAAGGGTGCCGAAATTTAGAAAATGGAAAGAATTGGAGAAAAAACAAGACTTGTATGTTAAGGTGAAAGGTTCGAGTTGACCAATAGGCTTTAGAAAGTAAACGTATAAGTGATAATTTAAAATAAATAAGGAAAATAACGGATATATTATTTTCGCTACATAAACTGATTAATATGTGACATAATCAAGGACACTGCATCGAAAGAAATATATGGAGACCTCCTGAAATCTATTGGCCATTCTACTCAGTGAGATTTCACAACTTCCTGAACTTCATTCTTTTTGCTATCCATCTATTCATTTACAAACATTACAAACAAACAATTCAAGAAAGGCATAAAAGAATTCAGAAGAATGAAAGAAATTCAATATCCCGCTGTGATTTTACAATCTAGTTCAATAGTTTACTATCAATGTCCAGTAGATCATGGAGTAACTGTCTTGAAGTGGCAAAATATAGAAAGATCAACAGATGATGATAGTGTCTTGAAAAAAGGGTTCACGATAAGAATATCTTGGAGAAAAAACAGTGCTAAATGACAAGAAACATTAGAACTTTGAGGATTAGGAAGACAATGACTAATAAATTTCGAAGGGAAAGAAAGTGAAAATGACAAGAATTCATTATCCATGAGATGATGTTCTTGCTACGTAAAGATAGCGTTATTCTCAATAATTATGTGTTTTCACAAGATATCCTGTTTGTTATAAAAATGCTTAAAACGATAACATAAGACGAGTAAATAATTAAGTTCCACTTACATAACCACCGCTCTTTTTCGGATAGTAATCCTTGTTCATTTCCTTCAATATCTTCTTAAGGTGTTTCTGAAAGAAGTCAAAAATAATTTGAGATGTCATAAATTTCAAGAGGAAACAGATATACACTGTCAATCGTTTTCAATTTAAAGATAAAAATGCAAAATTCTATTGAAGCTTTTTATAGTGTTGATCAGTACAGTGGCTTTGTTTCACGTGATTCTAATTCGATCAAAATATAAAGATAAAACTATATTCTAATAGATCAAATACTCACCACCAGAGTTCCTGTTAGGAGGACCTGAAAATAAAAAGATTGTTATTTATTATTGAGAATAGCAAAATCATATGAAATTGTTGAAAGTGTTGCGTTTAACGAAAAATATTCAAAAGGACCATGTGTTTACTATTCATTTTGAGCACCAGAAATTGAAAATAACATTTAACATAATGTTGCAAAGAAAAATAAGCACACAAAGATGATTTTACATTTTGATCTCTTTGGGATGCTTCTCATTTATCACATAAAAAAATTATTTGAATTCAATATTCTTTTAAAGACTTGCTTTAAGGCAAAGAATGAAAAGAGTTTCACATCTCATCAGTTATTAAGAATAAAATTTCATTCTTCACAATATTTCCAACATGTGAATAGGCGTGGACTGCAAGTTAATATAGTTATCGTCAATGCAATTATATATAACTTATTAATTGTTACCTGTTCATCTTTTGCTTCTTTAGTATCATCAAGAAGTGCTTTGTCTGCGTTTGGTAATGCTTTTTTATTAGATTCAGTTCTCCTGTCAGGTCTCCTCAATGAATTCTTTATCAACTGAAATATAATTTCAACTTAGGCTTTTACATGTAATAAGAAAACTGCAATGTTTCTTTAAGGTATTTGAGAAAAATTATACAGCTCAAATTTGAACCATACTTGAAATGAAGAATATTCGTTCCAAATATACTAAAAAATTACACAAACTGAATAATATAGATAACTCGATTTCCAAGAATAATAATTGAAACCATAGTCAATCAAACAGTTTTTACCTGCTTAGATCCCCTTCTGAAACTTGCTGATGCTGTCTTGCCACATCTTTTGGCTCTCCTGTTACGTCTTGAAGCTATCCTGAAACGTTCTATTGCTTTTCTTTGCCTACACTCATCTTCCACTCTTTCAACTTCTGACCCCTGTGGATTACCAAAAATTGAATTATCAGTTGAGGCTTCGTTAACAGTTTTTTGAAAAATTTGAAATAATTAAATTTTTTAATTCTCCCAAATCCTAATGAATAATTAAATCGCTACGATTTTCTGTAGGTCATATTGGAGATGAATCGAAATGAAACGAGCTATTTATCATCATAATTTCAATCAACATTAATCTCTCAGAAGACTACGGATCAAGTAATGTGAAATTTCAACTTCATTTCTAAATACATTCACGTTGAGAGTTGTGAATAAAAATAGTTTCCCTGGATAATAATGTTAGAAAAGTATTGCGTCGAAAGAACAACAAAACAATAACTCACCAGAAAATCCCTCATTCCATGGACATCGTTCGAAGGCCTGCTAAGATCTGGAATGAAAAACTCTATTTTACTGGGTTGAAATCATAATCTTCAATCAACATTTATTGGGAATACACGCAGGAAAATATGAAGATCATCACATTGCTATCTTATCTATTATTTATTTTAATTTCTCCATTGAATAAATGAACGAAGTTCAGACGAAGTGGAACGCGTCGAAGCGCTTTTTCCGGTTGGTTATATGATACTTCGAATTTTAATATTTTTTATGTTTTAGATTTTTTTCTATCCACTTATGATTTAAACTATTTTGTTCGCATTTGAACCTAGACAGATATTATATAACACATCTAAAAAAACAGAAAGTAAAACAACGAAGTACAATGCAAATAAATAACGCTATTGTCTATTGAATATAAAATGGCCACACATCTTGATAAGAACATTTCGAACACTTGGTTATTATATTTCTGGCGAAAAATCAGTGTGCGGAAATATTATCAAATCCGTAATACGTTTCTTGCGTTATGTACTATTAGGCATTCAAAAATAATTTTCAGTAATTTTCACAGAATATCGTACCTATTATTATATGAAAAACTGAAACTGAAAAATGTTATTGCATAAGTGTTTATGACAATTAAATTCGTCTCTGTACAAGATTTTCTCAATCGAATAATATTCATTCAATATTCTTAATTTCACGTTGAGAAACTTTTCAGTGAATATTAGTAGTAGTAGTAACTGCGTTTTATTGCAGCAATCAGCAATACAAATGGCTATCGACCAAGGGTCCTTCAGCCAGTGAATATTATTATTACATAGAATGAGTTTCTACCATATCCGTTGAGGAATGCAATGTAATGAAAAAAATTTTATGACTTGAGTCATCAGAAATATGAATACTCAATTAGTGCCATAAGTCTTTGATATTCACAGTAGAGGTTGATACTTTTTCCGATACGATATCAAAAAAAAATTTGAACACAAAAGCACTTCGATGATACAGTTGCAAATATTGTAAATCATAAATTTTGACATTACTCACTCACTGCTTTTAGAATTATTCAAAAAAAATTGAAATATACTCACTACAATTTTCAATTCGCATTAAGGGCTCTGAATTCCTCACTGGAAATAATTTTCGAATCAGTGTTTATGAAAAAAAATTAGTCAGTGTACAAGACTTTTTTGATTGAATACGTTCAATATTCTTGATTTCACGTTGAGATACATTCCAGTGAATATTATTATAGAATGAGCTTTTTCCGTTGAAGATTGCAACGTAATGAAAAGAGTGTTATGACTTGAGTCATCAGAAATATGAATTTAATCTATTTAATTCGCACCATAAGTCTTTGATATTCAGAGAAGTTATTGAAACCTCTTTTGAGAAGATATTGAAAAAATATAAACACAAAAGCACTTCGATAATACACTTGAAATTATTACAAATCATGGATTTTGAAATTACTTACAAGAGCAGCAAACCTCCGCTAATAATTGAGCCTTGAAAAGTCATCCTCTTCTAACTCTGGCAAGTCTAATAATCTTCTGATTATTGCAGGGCACTCTGGAACTGAAGTTAAAATATATTATAATCTAGAAATTACAATTTAATTTTTTATCTTGCATTCGGTAGACGAGACGTAAAACTACAAAGATAAAGAAAAAATTGTCAGTTTTTGCGGATTACATAAAGTTTCAATGAAACAAGTGAAAACGTAATGTGAGAATATTATGCGCACTTGTTTACATTAAGTTTAAGACGCTTCGATCGAAATCTGAATAATCTGTTTATATTGTTATCATTTCTTCAATCAACTTTTCAGTGGCATTTTCAAAATATCCATTTTATCCGATTTAAAATTATTTTTATGGTAAAACTGTTGAGTTCACGGAATTCAATTAAATTATTATGGATCATTCGCAACAAAGGTTGTTGGTACTTTTTATTTAACAGATATTGCTTTGGCTTTCCATCAGTCAGATTTCAAAACCATAGAGAATAATCTTTCTGCAGATTCAAAAATTCTAAAAAATAATTTTTTCGACTGGCGTTTATGTCCAAATGCTAACAAAACCGAAGTCTTTTGTTTCCATTTGGATAATCATCAGAAATATAGAAAATTAAACGTACTTTTTGGTAATTCTTTTCTCAAACATAATTTCAATCCTAAATATCTCAGCGTTAAACTAGATTCTTCTCTTAATTTCAAAGTCCATTTGGATCATTTACTTATGAAGCTGAAAACAAGAAATAATATAATTCAAAAACTTGCTGGTACTTCATGGGGTGCGGACGCAACAACTCTTCGTACTGATGCTCTAGCCTTAGTGTACTCTACTGCTGAATATTGTTAACCTGTTCGGCTCAACAGTGCACATGTACCTAAGATCGATGCACAATTAAATTTTTCCATGAGAATAGTAAATGGAACAATAAAATCAACACCAACTCCATGGTTACCAGTTCTTTCCAACATTTCTCCTCCACATATCCGCCGACAGGTCATTACTTCGAAGATTTGGAACAGATTTAATTCTTCGACAAATTCATATCGAATACTCTCATATATTCCAGACAATAAGATTCCTCGATTAAAATCACGTAAACCTTTTTGGTCAAATTATTTTCTGAACTAAAATGAAAGTGATAAAGCAATTTGGCAATCCGAGTGGAACTTATGTAATATACAGAACAAAGATTTGATAACTGATCCCTCGAATAAAGTTTCTGGATTTGATCTTTCAAGGAATATATGGACTGTTCCCAATCGTATAAGAACAGGTCATGGACGTTGCAATAGTATGCTTTTCAAATGGAATTCAGTTGAGAGTCCTAGTTGCGAATGCGGAGAAGCAGAGGAGACAGTTGAACATCAGATAAATAATTGTTCCATATATAAATTTCAGGATGGCTTGAGAGCTATACATGAAATTACCGAGTCGTTTTTGAATTGGGTTATTAATTTCAAATCGATTTAATAGAGTTTCGATCATTTTATTTTTCTGTTCGTTTCTACTGCTTTGATTTTTTCCCTTTCAAAATTCCGAAGACATCCTGGAGAGGGTTATCGTTTGGACTGAATAAAAAAGGAATCCTTCAATATTCTAATAGTTTTTGAGTGTTTTTTTTGTTGAAACGGCGAGACAGGGTTTTTTCTACTGGGGTTTTTCCCTGAGCTCTGGTATCATACAAAAAATAGTATGGTACCCCGTTTTGCACCAACCTCAGTTAGGGATTTTTATTTTTGTTTTATGTGTTGTATTATGTTAGCTCTTGATTTCAAAAGAATATATATTTAACAGGCAACACTGCAGCACTGAAAATATGTTAGATCAATAGAGCAGTAGTTTACAACTTGTTCCATCGGATTCTCTATCAGTGAATTGAACCAAAAATACTTATGTGCTGCATTGATCTATGTTTTATTGAATGAAATTATTTCACTATTTCATTTTCACCACTGATACATTGAGGTAAAACAAGGACTAGAAAAGTTTCAAAAATAATTAATCCATTTAAACAGATTCCTCAGATCGGAATACATAATAAAACTCAGTTAATACGAGTATTTGAATTTAATTCAAAATATTCAATGAAAATTACATTGATCGAACTGACCCATTTATTTTTAATACTTATTTCGAAAACGAAGCCCTAAAGCATGAATAATCAGAAAAACATGACATAACTTACCTTCATATTCGTTATTTTCAACAACTGCCATTCTGAAATCCATAATTGATATCCAAACTTCGAAGAAAATAAACAAAATTTGGAACTCTATAACAAAGAAAAATTTTTAATCCCAAATCGTACAAAGGTTTCTTAATAATCGTATAGTTTTTCGAATACAAAAAATGGAATGATTCGAGGTGGGTTTAAATATCGAACAAAAGAGCTACATTTATGAACAGTCATTGTCTATTCAAATTTCAATTACTTTCTTGTTTGATGTGTTTCCGTCTAAAAAAATTGAACCTATGATTCACTGAATATTTTGTAATTTATATCTCATTTTATAACAGTTTCTATACTGAGCGTAAAACACGAATAATATTCAAACGGTTTTTATTAATTGTTCTTGGAAGAAATTTCTTTTCGTTCCAGAAAATTTCATAGCTGAATTCAGTGGCAGGATTTCATCTTTTTTTAAGAAGCAAACTATTTATTGCGAAGGAAATTATTGAATGAGATTAGAAAACGAACTGAATAAGGAAAAGAATTGAATAAATCAAGAAAAACTGAAATTTTTGTAGAGGTATACCATTAGAGGTTATACCGATAGTTTTATGAAGAGACTGTTTATGAAATTATCTGATGAGGAAAATTATGAGATACTCTCAAAATCTGATTTCTGAAAAGATGATTCTTGTGATAGGGTAGATTGAAAACTAAGGTATCGTTCTTTCAGAAAGTTTGTCTGTTTGTATCTTCATACAAATGTGAAAGGAATAAAAGGAATAACGTACATGCAACACTTGTAGAAATTCTCGAGATATTGTGAATATAGGGTGAACTATTGTTCATATTAAATACTTGTCTTGGAGTTGAATCGCAATTGAAACTTATTTATACTTTCTCAATTTTGAGTCTGAAATTCATAAATTGTGAAGAATTCTAACATCTAAATCAAATATGCATTTTTCGAAACGTATTCATTTGTATTATTGTATTATTTCATCTCGATCAGATTCAATATATTCTTTGACAGAAAAAGTAGAGAAATTAAGAAGTATATTCCAATGAAGAAAAATTGCAAGAGTAATTATTTTTCTACCAAATTCGAAAGTGGTTTGTAGCGATTTTATCTTAGTCGTCGTTGATTTCAGCGAGCCGCTTTAAATAAACAGTAAACCGATTATTCATTTTGTTCGAGATGGACCTTCTTATTTAGGAACATTTTTTGGGATCCGATTTGACGAAGTTTAATTGGACAATATTCGATGATTTGATATTTTTTTTTTCAAATAAGAATTATCGGTATCTTCAAATAGAGTTCACTAAAAAAATTAAGATTTAAGATATTGTCCTTTTTGATCTATGATTTTATATATAAAATAAATAACCCAAAGTGTTAATCAATTATTCGAAAGAATTGCGCGGTGAAGGATGAACAAAGAAATCAGATTTTTAAAAAGATGATCTGAGTGATAGGGAAGATTGAAATCTAAGGTATCGTTCCTTCAGAAAATTTATCGGTTTGTATCTCCATAAAAATTTAAAATATTGTGAATATAGGGCGAATTATTGTTCATATTATATATTTGTCTTGAAGTTGAATCGCAATTGAAACTCATTTATACTTTTTCAATTTTGAGTCTGAAATTCATAAATTGTGAAGAATTCTAGGTAAAAACAATGAATCGAAACATGGTCAAACGTCTGAATCAAATTTGCATTTTTCGAAACGTATTACTTTGTATTATTGTATTATTTCATCTCGATCAGATTCAATATTATCTTCGACAGAAAAAGTAGAGAAATGGAAAATTAAATTCGAGTGACGAAATAATGCAAGTGTGATGAAGTTCAATTTTAAACTAAGAAATTGATCTTCATTTTAAAATAATTTATCCGAGTTTTCATTTTTAAATTCGTGAATTTTTATTCCGTTCAGAATTAATTCAAAACAATCGAAAAAGTCCACAAGAACAACGCCGATCGCCGATAACCCCGTTTTTTTGCATATACGTACGATAAGCCAGTTTTAAGATGTTTTTACCGAGGTACTCTCCTGCAAATTTTAACGTTTCTGCGCCTACCTTTTCCACCCCCCTCCGGAAGATTATAAAAGGCGGGGTTTCCCTACATCGGTAGTTAGTTCCGAAATATTTTCTGCTTGAGACGTATACCTTTTAAATTAGTTCCAAATTATTTTCTGTTTTAGACGCATACCTGATTAAATTAGTTCCGAATTATTTCTGTTTCAGAAGTATACCTTTTTAATTAATTAGTTCCGAATTGTTTCTGTTTCGGAGGTATACCTTTTTAATTAATTAGTTCCGAATCAGTTCTGCTTGAGTTAAATTAGTTCAAGACTATTTTCTGTTTTAGACGCATACCTTATTAAATTAGTTCCGAATTATTCGCTGATATAAACGTCTTCTAAATTTTCTTTGAGCTTCCGAATTTTCTGAATTCTTTTACATTTTTGCTTCAAAGTGAGTGCTAGTGCAATTGAATTGTAAGTACCGAGCCGATTTATTGCAGTCCTATTTTTATACCTCGTTGAGTCTACCTACATAGCTGTTCCGTCAGATCCTTAACAATACCTTTCCTAGTTTGTCCAGGTGCCCGTAGTTAGTCTGCTATAGTACGTTTGTCCGTATAACCGGTGCCCGTAGTTAGTCTGTCCTTCATGGCGTGTTAACTCATGGTCAGACCGGAGGGCTGATGCAAACCAATGCTATAGTACGTTCAACCGAATACCTTTCCTGCTTTGTCCTGCTCCTTAGTGCCCGTAGTTAGTCTGTCCTTCATGGCGTGTTCACTCATGGTCAGACCGGAGGGCATAACCGAACCAATGCTGTAGCAAGTTCGACATATCCTTTTCAACCCTCTAATTTCACCTGGCCAAACCCCAACCTGTTTATACGAGAAACAAGCAAAGTGGTAGACTACGTGGTGAATTCTAGGACTGAAAGAATATCGGACAAGTATAACCGTTGTGCACTCTTATACTGACCCCTTTTATTCCTGTTTTCCTGATTTTATCATATATTTGAATTCACCGTTTAAATTAACTTACTTTCTATTCTGGCTGACTCGTACCGGGAAAATATTTGTTTCTTATGAAAGTGCTCGCAGTCAGACAAAACTGACCAATCTTATATTTTGTATTGATTTCATATAGCGTCTTATTTCACTGTATTTTTGTATAACTATTTTTCGCTATTTGAATAAACTGTGTAAATTTGCTCTATTTCTGATTTTCTCTGTTATCGCTAATATCTTAGATAACGACGAACTCTGTCTCTGACTAGCAGCTGCCCTGGTAGGTTTGCTATTCTCCCTTATTAGAAAAAAGAATAGCTGGCGCTCGAGGTAAGTTTCGCCGAGAAAACCACGTTACAAAATTGGCGCCCGAGCAGGGACCGTCAGAAATAGAGTTTCAGTGAAATATTTTGCGCCCCGATTTAATACTGTACAGTTTATACCATCCGAAGGTGATTCGACTTATTCATTGGTGAAGTAAAGAGAATATTCTGAGTTTTATTTTTGACCGCTGAAAACTTTTAAATCCGTTATTTTTGACCTTTCCCTCCTTGAAACCTGTGTAAAATAAATAAATTGTTCTGAGTTTTAATTACTGCAATTTATGAAACTGATATGAAATCTTGAAATCATTTTCTGATAGTGTTTTATTTCTGAACAGTGTTGAACTTGTTTTTGATATTGTTGGATTTTTCTTTCTTTGATTTTAATACAGGTACAACCGAATTGAATTTTACAGGATTATTCCGAGGTAGGTGGATCTGTAGTTTGTGCTTGAGACTGAGAATTTGAACATTTATCGGTGAGTGAAATAAAAAAAAAGACTTGGTGTTTTATTCCTGCTATTTCATTTGTTAACTGTTGCGACATTGATATTTTGACTATTACCTGTGCGATTGAATTGAACCGCTGGGACAGTGAACTTTTCGGTCAACGGTTTATGAACTATTACTATTTTAGTGATACCTGATTATTACCCAAGTGCGTCGTTTTAAACCTGACATTTGTGAACTGTTTGAATTTTGGTGCATTTTAGCAGTGAACTATATTGCTATTGTTATATTTTCTGATTGCTATTTAACCTGACACCGTACACCAAAATACTCTGAAATTATTTGAACATTGCTCTTAATAAGACCTTGGTATAATATTCTGTTGTTGTTGGACTTTGAATTTATATGGACTTGACCTATCTGTTTCATTGATGCTATTCTATTTGATTGCTGATTGATTGCTTGTATACTGGCTATTTTTTTTTTTGATAATTCCTTTACAGCTTCACGTAGTGCGTTGTCTCTGGGGACACTTCAAACAACAACGGGCTAACTTGTAACAGGACTTCGTTGAACTCTGTGCGAGTGAACAAATAGTTGATAGTTCGTGAGTGTATAACCGGGAACTGTGTATACTTTTAATCGAACCCAACCTAACCTTACGTGGAACGCAAATAGTGATCATGGATGTGAACCGGCTATTGAGTGATGAGTTAACCTACGAACTTCAACTCAGAGGACAAACAATATTAGGCACAGTGATGACTAAGCGAAGTTTACTACAACAGGTCCTTCAATCAAATACACCGTTACAATCTGGGACATGGATGGATCCTACCTTGGATATAGAGATATGCCAGCATAAACTCACCGATTTAGTGGAATCAATTCAAAACTTCAACCACGACAATGCCGATAATGAATATTCGCGCATTTTCACAAGGCTAAAACACATACAAGGAAGATTGAACTTTATTGACACCACTGATGAGCCACAGTTACAATTGGTCAGTCAGCTAAAAGGAGCTACAGCCAGAGCCTTGGATGCGTTACAGGAAGTTCATATTCAGCCCCAGCGAGCAGCAGGAATCGAACCATGGCTTGTTGATCTCGGAGAAGACATCCGTCCACCGTCCACTGGTGCAGTCTCACGAGCTCCCACATCTGAAAGGAACTCTATATTAGATCGGGTTATAAATGACACTAGAAGAACATGCAGAGAGATTGACACCGGACCGTTGGGCAATACTACAGGAGATATCTTTTCCGGCAAATATACCGCCAAGAAACCCCCTCAGACCGTTGGCACAAGGCAATTACCGACCTGAACCCGAAGCCCGATTTACCTCAACACCGTCAGTTCCCCTGTACAAATGGACAATTTCATTTGATGGCACTAAAAGTGTCACTGCTTTCATCGATGAAGTGGAAAGACTGGCCGAGTCACGCAAAGTACCACTAGGACAGGTGTTCGACTCTGTATACGAACTCCTGAGGAAAGACGCCCGGGATTGGTTCATCCCCCGTAGAGGAACTTTTCAAAACTGGGACGACTTCAAATTCCAATTGAAAGACGCTTTCCTACCGGTGAATTACGAAGAAAACCTGTTGGAGGAAATAAAAAGGCGAACGCAGGGCCCGGATGAAAAACTTCTGCTCTATGTTACAAGAATGCAGAATCTGTTCCAGAAATTATCCTGCAACCGACCGTCCGAAGAGGAACAGATCCGTCTGATTAGACAGAGGTTACTACCGTCTCTGCAACAAGCCCTGGCCTTCCAAGAAACTAGGACTTATGATGAGCTCCTACAGAAGGGAAAAGTGTTTGAACTGGTTCAATGGCAGATGAACCATTACACCAGGCCACCCTCCAAACCGGGCCTCATTGACGAACCGCACCTGACCTACAACCCTCCGCAGCGAAACCGTTATCAGGCCAATTACTCGCTGGACACCGACAACCGGACTGAGACCTCTGCCACTCCGGACCGGACCGAACGACAGAAAGAAAAGAGAGTCTCTTTCCAGACTCAATGTTTCCGCTGTGGTGGATACGGCCACATGCGTCGAGAGTGTCGCAGACCGCCGAAACTGTTCTGTTTCCGGTGCCAGAGGGAGAATATTCTCTCCCGAGACTGTCCGTGTTCGAGAAAGGGAGGTATGGTCATATCTCCGGGAACATTGACTGCACTGTCACCCTCCGTCTGTAATGAAAACCGTCCGTTAATAGATATTCATGTAGTTAGTAAATCTTTCCAGGCACTAATAGATACCGGAGCCACCAAGAGCTTCTGCAGCCAGAAAGTGGCCGGGCACTTGGAAGAGAGAGGAATAAAAGGAGAGCCTATGATCAATAACTTTGTAGTGATAGCCAATGGTAAGACCACCGTCACACCTAAACGCTACACCACTCTAGTCAGGATAGACGATTATACCCTGGCAGACTTAACATTCCTACTAATTCCTGACCTACCGGTGGACGTCATAATAGGAATGGACACACTGTCAAACTACAACTTCAGCATTAATCTGAAAACCGCAGAATGCTATCTGGAAGGCCAACCGATCTCCAAACCGACTCCTGTAAACGAACCGACCCCTGAAGTGCATATTGTTGGTGAACATCTTTTAGAACTGACCAGTGAACAGCAGAAGAAACTAGATGAATATGCCCCTCCTGTCGACACAGTTCCGCTGCCGTTGGGAACCGCCAAACAAGCCGGCTCACCGTCTACTTCTGGGCAACACCACCAGAGTGAACCGTCCGGGGTGAGCAAAGATGGGGAAACCGCCACATCAAACCGTGGAGTAGTTCCTATGGAAGTGGACACCTGGGAAAAACCTAGAGGTAATAATCTAAAATCCCGTCCTCTCAATCCCAAAAAGCCCCGAATTAACTTACCTTCCAGAGTCCGTACTGTTGGTACCATGGGCCACAATGTGTACCTGGAACTCCGTCCTGGCATGTGCTGGAAATGTGGACAAGGAGAACACAGCAGAGCCAACTGCACAGGAACACCGTTACTGTTTTGTAGCCGTTGTGGTTTGCTAGGCACCCTCACCCGGAACTGCCCCTGTCACACCTACCAGAAGGAGTTGGCTGTTCAGTGTAATCTTCCGTCCCAGTCCAGACCAAGAGAGACCGCTTCGAGAATCCAACGGGTGCAACCGGCTCACAGGGGTTCCAGAAGAGTGAGACTCCCCACCAGCATGGAGTTGGCTCCCCGTGCCTGCCCCAGATGCACGAGGCCCGCTGCAACCTGTAATGCAGAAAACCGTAAGAATTAATATTATCTTCTCTACCGTTATACTGTCATTTCCAACCAACCGTTTTATTTTCCGTCCAACTACTACCTGAAAACCGTTCAAAATAACCTACTACATGATCGTGACAGTTTCATAACAGTACCTGGTAATTTTGTCTGATCTTAATTCTTTCTCTACCTGAAAACGACAACAAATTGGGTAAACTGTCTGAAATATTGTATTAAAACTTTTAATGGATATTTGTTTTCGTTTTCTGCATGACTGAAACTAAATATAGTTTTCTGAACTGTTACCGTTGAATGAAACAAGGTTATTTCTAATTCAAAACTGTTAAATCCGTTTATGATTCCAATGGGTCCAACCCATTACACCGTTTTCATTCCGAATCAGACATTATTGTTTTACCGTTCATTATTTAACCGTCTATGGAAATGGGAAACACAGTTTCTCGAAGAAAACTCGCCAGGAAAACAGAAGAATATGGGAGAAATTTCACTGGAATCAAATGGTTAGAACTAATCAATTATTTATTCACTAATATTTACATAATAGATCCTAAATAACATTATATTGTCTAATACAATAGCTAACTTATACCTAAACCTAACTCTAGAATTAAGTTACATAATAACATTACATACTTAACCTATACTTAGCCTATCCCTGTTCTTCCTGCTTCCGGTCCTTGTCGTGGTCCTGCTCCTCCCGGTCCCGCTCCTCTCCTTACTGAAGTAACCTTATTGTAAAAGTTCCAGGCCGCAATGCTACCAATGACGACCCTGGAAGATACGGTCTTGATGTCTCTGGCTCCGATGACTCCACGCTCTAGAAGACTCCTCGCCGATTTCGCACTCCATAGTCCACGCCAGCTCAGTGTCGCAGATAAGGTAAGTATACTATCAACCTGATATTTGTTTTTAATTTCAGCTTGGAGAGATACGTTATCGCTGTAATACTTAATTTTTCTCTTATCCGCTAGGTCCAGATCCACCTGCTCCCCAACAATCTGGGCATCGACCACCACCGCCGTCCTTCCCATCACCGCGACCAGGTCTGGTTTCCGGAGACCCTCATCCGTACGCAAGGTAGGCTCCTCTTCTACCCGGTATCCGGAACGTTCGAGATTGCGCTGGATGTAATGCACAATTGCGTTATGCCGCTTTATTCGCATGCCGTGCGTCCGGTGGCATAGCTGAAGGATGTGGTTCATAGTCTCAACGTTCTGACATCCCGCACGACACCTTTTGTCACGAAGACGACCTCTGGATGTTCTAGAGGCCGTTGGCAACGCATTAATCCTTATTTTGCAGGAATTGATATAGTCTCTACCCGATAAAAACTTTGTTCTGTCGTGTATCCACGCATTTTGACCCTTCATATTTCTTGAGTGTTTCAGCGCCATGCCGTCACAGGACCCATACAGGACCTTTGCCCAGTAGTCGGACAGCAGTTTACTCGACCGAAGGACTTGACTGCTGTTAGCCTTCAATCGCGATGACGCCTTCAGTATTTCACTTTCCAGGTAAGTAGCAGTTCTATTACGAACCATAAACCTAGATCTTTTCAGTTTTTTCAGGCAGAGTAAACGTTCCAGGGGGATCTTCCACCGGAAGGATGTCACTCCAAGGCCACCGTCCTCTACCGCTGCGTGGAAATACCCCAAGGGACAGTCATGCGGTAAGTTAATCCATTTTCTGATACTATGCCTAACCCTAACGTCCATAGCCTTCAGGTAGCTCAATTTGGTACCTCCCATAATGAGCTGATATTTTATCGAGGGATAATGACAGCACGTAGTATCCACATTCTCTGCTGCGGCTTCAGGGGGGCCTTGGTGAGGGTATCAAGGTATCCCTGCAGCTGTTCCAGGGAGTTGGTTGATGCACGGCCCTCTGGGCTGAACGGTATACCCAGATATTTCCACTGATCAGTTCTCTTCATCGCTGGGATAGGTGTTCCTCCAACTTTGAAGGTACATTTCGGGTCTACCACGGTCTTCTTCATATTTGGCATTGTTTTGATAGCCACAGTGGAGCACTTTTGTGCATTGGCCGTGAGGCCACAGGACTCTAAAAAGCCTAGGACAAAGTCCAACAGCTGCTGCAGCCCAGCCTTAGTAGAGGCGAACAAGATCAGGTCGTCCGCAAAGGCCAGAATGGACACTAAAAGGCCCTCCACCTTCGCGCCGATCTCAGGTGGCAGGCGCTTCAGAAGTTCGTCGAGCAAGAAATTGAAGAGTATCGGCGAAAGGGGATCACCCTGTTTTAACCCCCTGCGTCGGTGTGATTCTGTCAGAGGTCCATCCGCCGTGTTGTAGGCATGTGCTAGACCGCTCGTAGATGTTCACGAGGTATCTGCACATTTCAGAGGGCAATCCCTTGGCTCTCATGGTCTCTTGCAGGGCTCTGTGGGAGACCGAGTCAAACGCTTTCGACAGGTCTAGCGAGGCCATAAACAGTGGCTGTGCTCGGGTATGATGGTATCTGAGCACCAGGTCGAGAGAGGGCGATGTTCTCGGCGCAGCCGTCAGCTTCTATGAAGGCTCGCTGGCGTAGATCAAGCTTTACTATTTTCAGCCTATTAGCGAGAAGTTTGTGGAAGGTTCTTAGAATCACAGATGAGATCGTAATAGGCCTGAAATCGCCAGGATTTGAGGAGTCAGCCTTCTTGGGCACAAGGACAGTGCGTGACTCGTAGAGTTGTTTAGGCAGCCTTTCACACCACATAAACAAACTGAATACCCTCCTTAAGATCTCCGACGGAACTTTACGGAGAAATTCCACTGTAACTCCGTCTGGACCAGCGGCAGTGGAGGTGGGGGGGAAAGATGTTCTCACCTCATCGGCCCGAACAGGGTCCCACAGGTTGTTAAGGACCGCGGGCGGATCATCTAGCACAGGAGTGGAGCTGTTGGGATGCTCCATAATAGATCTCCAGAAAGGTTCCATTACGTCTTCCGGAATGGGTCTCTCTCTCACCAAGGTCCCATCCAAAATCCTCCTGGCACACCCTCCTGGGTTTTTCCTAAACATGTCTTGAACACGAGCGTATTCGATTCTTCTCCTTTCTTTCCTATTGCAGGGCCGATTCGGTGTGGCTGCAGGTGGGCCCCGGCGCGGACGTCTCCCGGGACGGAACGTATCCTCAAGTTAGGTATTCAACTCCAAAAAACACAGTCAGGGTCGAGACGAAGTGGCAGTTTGCAGATCTTATTTAGCCATGCTTCATTAAAGTCGCGACCGGAGAGGGGTTCCATACTGGCGAGTTCTTCGGCCAGCTTATCCCGAGGTGACGAGTGCTCTGAGGGTCCAGGCGAGGACGACTGGGGAGGGTGGCGGTTCTTCCGAGGAATTGTCATCCGAGGACGAAGCAGAAGGGTGGAAACGGTCTCCTCAGAGGAGTCCTCCTCGCTGATCTCTCCAAGGTAGGTACGCACCATTTCCTTGTAGGCAGGTCTTAGCCTTTGCCCCTTGATAGATTTCTGGGTACGGGAAGTGTATTCCATCAGCGCCAGGTTCATAAACCTGACGCCACCCCTGTTGATGAGTTGCGCCTCCCTCCGGGCCATCATGCGGAGCTCCTCCTCGGACCAGCGCTCCTTGACGACTACGCGCTGGGCTAGGTGGCGGGGCGTCGTTCCAGTCGGGGTGGGCACGGTTGGCATGTACCCCCAGACCTCTCCTTGTTGGAAATATCCTTCCACATCCAGGACAGGGACAGACATGGCCCTGAGATGTTGAGGGGCCAGCCTGTGGGTTAGGCTCGGTTGGGTCAGCTGGAACGGTTCGATCAGAGGATCGACCATTATTTTCCATCCGAGGCTCGTTTCTGCGTTCCATATCCAGCTGATGACGGGCCGAGGGGGGATAACCCCAGGGCCCCAGGATGCCATTGCCTGCTATTAGCCGCCCCCTAAGGGACGTTACCGACTCTCACGAACGTGGACGTTGCAGGTTGGACTTAAGAGAGTCCATTACCCACCTGTAAGTCATCTGCCTGGGCCGACGCCGACGTCGACATTCCACCTTCGCCGACGTTCCACCTATTAGCCAGGCCACCTATTGCACCAGTCCCGGACGCCAACTCCACCATGGGAAATTAAATCAACACCTACACCTGGGGCCGTCGTCATTGTGCTTTCACCACCAGTCAATCTGCGAAGCACTATTTTGGAACCACATCGAGAAAGACTTATAATTGCTAACTTACTGTGCATCAAGTCAACAGCGAGAACAGAAGTAAACATAAACAACAATGTCGGAACGACATGGCGGCGACGCATGCGCTGAGCGATGACAACTGCACCGACAGCAACCACAGAACACCAACTCCGACTTTGAACCACAGTACGAATTGGACTTGGACCTGCTTGGTTACCCAGGAAGAAGAGGAACTGCTAGCTGTATGATTATTGTAAGTCTGATTTCGAGCACAAGGGGGCGTCTGCATTAGTTCGTTGACTTGTTTGTTGCGATAGTTGGGAGCCGCGAAAATTCAAATTGTTATTGATTGAATTTTCTTTCCGTAGCAGGGGGGATGTAATGAAGTTCAATTTTAAACTAAGAAATTGATCTTCATTTTAAAATAATTTATCCGAGTTTTCATTTTTAAATTCGTGAATTTTTATTCCGTTCAGAATTAATTCAAAACAATCGAAAAAGTCCACAAGAACATCGCCGATAACGCCGTTTTTTGCATATACGTACGATATTCTCCCTTATTAGAAAAAAGAATAGCTGGCGCTCGAGGTAAGTTTCGCCGAGAAAACCACGTTACACAAGAGTAATGATTTTTTCACCAAATAAAAAGGTGGTTTGTGGGGATTTTATCGTAGTCGTCCTTGATTTTAGAGAACCGCTTTAAATAAAGAATAAACCGATTATTCATTTGGTTTGAGCTAGGCGTTCTTATTTAGAAACATTTTTTTGGGATCCGATTTGACGAAGTTTAATTGGACAATATTTGATGATTTGATATTTCTTTTTTCAAATCAGAATTATCGATATTCTCAAATAAAGTTTCCTCAGACAATAAAGATTTAAGATATTGTCCTTTTCGATCTATGATTTTGATATTGAATCAATTATTCGAAAGAATTACGCGATGAAGGATAAACAGAGAAAATGATAGTGGCCATGCATGTTGAAATAGACTCATGATAAATTCGAATTTCCCGCCAAAAACAAAAATCTTTCTGAGTTGTAAGTCTGGCTGTATGGGCTGGAAATTTCGAATTAATGAGATGGAAAATAAATCTATAATATTAGATAATCAGACTGAATCACATCACAGGAAAAAATAAAAATTTCAGGTTTTACAAAAGGTTTGAACACAAATATATCGCCGCTATATTGGAAACGAAATACGTCTCAACAGGTCAATGTGACGAAAATTCATCAGGATGTGAACATTTTCTTAATGATATAAATTGAAGAATATTTGAAATCTACCCAATTTCAATTATATTGAACTTTCACTAATATTGAAAAAAACTCACAACAGAGACCGAGTAATGTTAACTACGACGAAACTGAACGCCACATGATGAAATTTTCGAGTTGGTTGTTGAAATTTATATGTAGTGAAATAAAACATCTCAACTAAACTAAAATTATTGTTGTAATTTTTACTAAAAATCTGAAAATTATCAAAAAACATGTTAGATATAAATTGAAAAATACAGTTCATTGAGGAATGTTGGAATACTTACATAATATTGATATGATCGTCTGATGAATATTAGGCTTCTAGAGATGACCACACTTGTCTGAATAATTTGAACAATTAGGTACTGCCCAAAGTAACAAAAACAAATTGCAATGCTCAGTAAACTTCTTGACTGAGGGTATGTCCGAATGTCTGTCATTTAAATACCTGTGTCGTGGAGGGGGAGAGTACCCAACCCCTCAACTGAAAGGTACCTGCTCTATGAATGTTATCTATCGAATGACTAAGTATGCCCATTAGATGCCTTATCGCTGAAAAGAAGTAAAAGCAGCGTATGGAATATAAATAATTATATTAATTATTAAGAATATACAGAAAGACATTGTAAATCAGAAATAATTTTCTTGTTGTTTAGAAAAATTCCTATTATAATTTCCATTCAAACTCACCTCAACGTTCCCAAATTAGGTTCGAAAAAGAAAGTAAGTGACCTAAACATTTTTTAAAATCTGTTGATATGTCGATATTTGGTAATATGCTTGCTTGATTTTTTTTACTTTTTTATTGAAGTTTCCAATCTTCTTCTGTGAAGTATTCAATTGAATAAATATTTAATTTGGGAAAAGCCCTGAGCAGGGGCATTTGAGCGCTCGTTTATTGGTGCAGCAATAATACTATTACCTCGAAATTCAATTTAAGACTCGCGACTGATACCTCATATATGAATGCAAAATCTCAGCACAATCGGAATTATATTCTACAAACTAATCAGAAAATAAAATATGCAACAAATATAAATCAAATTCTATGGTTCTGATGGTGCGATCCCCTTGAAATTTTGCATGTACATTCAGTATATAAGTTTTCATTCTCGAAATAAATTTTACTCGAATCGCATATTCTGTTATTGAAATTTTCTATGGTTCTGTTGAAACAATGGCCACGAAATTTAGGATGAACATTCAGTATATTATCGATCTCCATTCACAAAAAAAATTTCACTCGAATCGGATATCCTTTTATGGAAATATGACGTTTCTCTTTTCAAGATTCCAATTGAGTTTTCTATGGTTCGCACTATGTTCACAAATTTTGCATGAGGTTTGTTATAAGCATATTGCATTTTGACGTAATATTTCATTTCGATTGGTTCCGTTTTTCTGAAATATTGAGTGACATCACACTGAGAAACAACTAGACAGTTCATTTATTCTCTTTCGAAAATATGAACTCCTGTATCAATTAATTTTGACCACTAATTATTCATAATCATAAACGAACGATCAAAATGTCAGTTTATCTCAAGTTGATCCAGTGATTAATCTAGTTGTTCCGATACAATTTCGAAAAATATCTTCTGAATTTTTGAAAATTTCGGGAAAAAATTTTAATCATCATAAAGTAATCTTTCCGTACAATCAACGAAAAGGTAGAAGAATAAGGGAAAGTATTTATGATTCAATTTTAGAGCCAAAGAAAAAATTTGTTTTCTTTCTTAAATATGCAATTTCTGTATTCAATCCATTTGAAGGTATTTAACATATGAAAAAATCAATCATCCATTAAAATATTCGAATGAATGTTTTCTCGGAAGCATTTCAAAGCAACAGAAGTCAAAATATGTAGGAATAATGAGGCCGTTAAATATCAGTTAGGTGGACAAAGAATAAAACGAACCCAAGACCTCAAGACAGGTCAGGTAAATAAACATGTTTTGAAGACCTCTCTTTGATATTCGTCAAATTATAAATCATCCAGAATAATGAAATAATAAAGAAATTTTAAATGTTTTTAGAAGGATTTTCTTTGGATTATGTTCAAAGTAGCTTTTACTCGCGACTTCGTCCGCATACGACGACGTATGATTTGAAGGTTTGCGTTATATTGAATTATTTTTCCTCGTTGAATAGTAAACGAACTAAGTGTAGGTATTATAATTTCGGTGATGAACTGATTACCTATCCGTTTCTTTGTCTGAAATGAGTATTAACTCATCACTATGACTGATTACTGATGAGCTTAAAGTTCGTATAAATGTCTATCTAATTACCTCCTCAATTTTAAAGCTTAGCTAGTTATGTACGTAGTACTATATTAATTCTGTGGTGTAGGTAATTAGATTTTATCTGTATGTAATGTAACAGTCACATACAAATCAGATCAATAGTTTTGGCGTAATGTGATTCTAGACAGAGTTTTAATGTTGTAGATAGGTAGCTGTGTATAGGTTCCTGTGGGAATGAGATATTTTCCCGAAGTAAAAAGTAGTCTGAATTTTGGTACCTTCCTACCCTATGAATTAAGTAGTGTGATGGAATGTCGCTAAGTTTCGATCCAAGTAAAACTGTTAAATAAAGACATTTGCATCAAAATTTTATCATAAATTCCCTAAATTATGGCGCCTACCGACCCTCTAAGTTAGAAAAGTCATCAAATACTAACTTGAAGTCTCAGCAACACTCAGATAAAAAGAAAACATCAAAATCATTTCAGTAGCTATGGCGTCATGCGCTCCTTGACACGATCACGCTAGATTTCCGCGGGAATGAGGTATTTTCCCGCCGTATAAAGTAGCCTGTTTCCGTGCCTAGGATCATATCTTTATATTAACCAAGTCTTATAAAAATCCGTTCAGACGTTACGGCATGGATGAGGTGAACTTTTAAAACAAACGATTAAAAATCACTACCTTAATTAGTTTTCTGCTTACTGCCTACGCCTTAAGTACGATAGCATGAATATTAATTGCCCATATCCTTTTCTAGGTTACTATCTATCACCTAACTAAATTTCTTTCAAATCCGTTCAGCCGTTTAGGCATGATAGAGCAAAATTCCCAGCACAAACCAAAAAAAATCACTAACTCAATTCAGTTTTCTGCCTACTTCCTACCCCCTGAGTACGATGACGTGATCATTTTGATCTTATATCCGGTTTTAGGTAACCATCAGAGCAAAAGTTCCAACAAAAACGACTAAAAATCACTAACTCAATTTAGTTATCTGCCTACTGCATACCCCCTAAGAACGATGGCCTGATTATTCATAGCCTATGACCATTTCTAGGTTATCATCTATCACCATACCAAATTTCATCAAAATCCGTTCAGCCGTTTAGGCGTGAAAGAGTAACAGACAGACAGACAGAGTTACTTTCGCATTCATAATATTAGTATGGATTAGTATGGATGATTGACTTCATTGGTTATGAAAAAATATGGCACATCTTATTGATGAACAACTTGTTGATCGATTCCATCTGTTTACTTTTTTTTCGGAAATTTGAGTTCCTGACTTCATCCGTTCGATAGTTAAGTTTACCTGAACGACCTGACTTAATTAATTTTGACCACTAACTATTCATACTCAGGAATAAATAATTAGAAATGTGAATAGAATCCCAAGTTGATCCAGGGATCAATTCAGTAGTTGAGTACAATTTGGAAAAATATTTTCTGAATGTCTGTAGGTTCAAAAGTTCGGGTAAAAATTTCAAACATTCATCAAAAGAAAAAGGAAAGCTATTTGATATTTAATTTTTGAGCCATAGAAAAAATGTCTTCCTTTTTTTTCTGAATATGCAATTTTTTGTATTCAATCCACTATGATGCCCATTTACATATAAAAAATCAATTATTCATAGAAATATTTGAATGAATCTCTACTCGGAAACATTACAGATCAACAGAAGTCGAAAAATGTAGGACTAATGAGGCAATAAAATATCACTTAGGTGGGCAAGGAATACAACGAACCCAAGACCTTTAGGCAGCTCAGGTAAATAAACATATTTTGAAGACCTCTATTTTGAATTTCGTTGAATTATAAATCACTTAGAATAACATAATAACCAAAGAAAATTTCGAAATGACATCGAAAAAAAAATTCATGTTAAGGTAAGCGAATTTCGGTTGTGGTAGTTTCCAACGGAATCATTCAATTTTCTAAAGGATTTTCGTGGTATTTTCTCATAATTTTCAAAAAGAAACTGAGTAATGATAATTTGAAGTTAACGCTTAGTTTCAGTTTTTTCGAATATTCGGGAAATAAGTCAACTAATTGAGTTGAGATTCATATTATATTTATTTGTTGGATAAAAATATTTAATCACGTGCTGGATTTCATTTCCTCGAATTCCTGAAAAATGTGGAAAAATATCTCAGCTCAGTTCATTTAGCAAATCAATCGGTTAGGTGGTTTTCAAATTATAAAAATTTGAATTTTTTTGACGAATATTTCCAGAACTTATAGTGTTATTGGTCGGAATTCCATTGAAACTTTTATCGGATCTGATAATATTTAAATATTTTTTTTTCAAAAAAGTCGCTGAAATGTTAACTCTAACGTGAAGATCAAATCACATGAACATAAAAATAAAGCTTTCAGTTTTTTCTCAAATATTCGGGTGACTTCGATTCAAAAACGCTTCGTCCATTTGGAAAGTGTCAGTGTATAAGTTCTATCTCTTCTGAACTTTAATTCGAATCCAATGCAGCGTAGTACATCAAAAAAATCCTCAAAGCTGATTTTGAACGGAAAACATGTTGAAAGGATCGATTTCAAATCTTGTGTTCCATCCAGTTTTATTATTTTGAACTAAATTGATGTAGTGGACTGAGTACAAACGTTTTCAGAGGTATGTTATTCGAATTATGTTCAAAGGCGCTAAAGAAAAAAACTAATAATTGTATGTTATTATTGTTAACAGTATGTATTTACTCTGACATGAGTTTTTGCCAAAAAAGTTTAATAACTTGAAATTAAAAAATTGTTGGCATTTCCAGAATCACAATCATGAAAAGTAGGAGATATATGAACTGAAAATTTGGAATGCAGGGAATGCTTTGAATATTAATTTTTCAAGAAAAACTGCCACTTGTACAATTTTCCCGAAAAAAGTGTAATGAATTAATACTAAAATATCTATAGTTTTTCAGCATGATAAGGCAACAAAAAAAATTTACGTTTTCATTCGGAAACTTCCCCATTAAAAGTGCGAAAAAAATTTTTGAAAAACAATAATTTATTACTGCATAAATTAAAATTTTAGAAATCGAATTCCATTCGACATTAGAGATGGAAATTATTTCACTTGAATCAGATATCTTGTTTAGGAAATATGATGATTCTTTTTTTCAATATTCCAATTGAATTTTCTACTGTTCTGTTTACACTATGACCACAAAATTTTGCATGAGGCTTATTATGAGCATTTTGTATGTGTCCACAAAAATTCCATTCCAATTGGTTTCGTTTCGTCAGAGATAATGAGAAAAAAATTTTTTTGGCCATATTTTATGAAATACCCTGTACGATTTGTGTGGTTAACGAACTCAACCGAGACATTTGGAAACCGAACACATCCTGAAATTCTCTAGGACAATCCCATTCGAAAGTTAGCATGCTTACTGCCAGCCGGTCCCACACACACACAATTGAATTTGACCACAGATAAGTCTTCAGGAAGTCGAACCTTTTCGTTTGAGACCATTTCAGGCTGAAAATTCGAAAATTATTGACGTTGGTGCAATGAAGATTGATATGTTGAATATTCCTGCAAAATTTTAAGAGGATCGCAGCAAGTCATAGAAAATTAATTTTTTGGATGAAGATTGATATACTGAATGTTGATGGTTAATATCAAGATGATCGCTTCATTAGAACCATATAATTTGATTCGTTCAATTGTCAAGTTTTCACATATTTCAAATATAATTCGAATGATGCAGAAATTTAACATTCGTATATTTATCATGAATTTCAGGTCCCATACAAAATTTTGAGGTGATAGCCTCATTTCTCCACCAATGAACGGGAGCTAAAAAGTATCTGCTCAGGGATTTCTCAATTTCAATCGATTAATTCCATGATTACCAGCCAATTACATTTTCAGTACTCATTTTATGTCTCATTTCAAAAATAATCTTGAGATATTTTTGCTTAATTTGAAACATAATTATGTGAAGGAATTTTTCAGTGAACTTACAATATCCAAACTCCCATAAAGGACCCCGCACATTTTGTATGGGAATTGGCTCCTGGTGGATTTGGCTGAAAATTTGATATGATGTTCTACAGGGTGGGGCAGAAAAACCTATCCGATTTCAAAACGTTATAAAATTAAAACCACTCAGCTTGTAAAAAAAATTTTTTTATTAACATATCGCAAATTTTATGCCATTTTTAAATTTAAGTTTTGAAAAGCACATCACTCAAATATCGTCCTTGGGAGCGGATACACTTATTTAGGCGCTCGCGGTAGCTTTCCATGACTTTCACCGTCATTTCCACAGGAATTTCTTCAATTGCCCGAGCAATTTCCCTTCGTAAAAAGCAAGAAGGGTCCTTGGTCGATGCTGGTAAACCTTCGATTTGAGGTAACCCCAAAGGAAGAAGTCACATGGAGTGAGATCCGGTGAGCGCGGCGGCCAGCCAACATCACCTCTCAGAGAAATGAGGCGACCGGAAAACAGTTCCCTGAGAATGTCCATTGATCGTCGCGATGTGTGGGCGGTTGCACCATCCTGTTGAAACCACACATTTTCTACGCCATTTTCTTCCATTTTGGGTCTAAGAACATTTTCCAGCATGAAACAATAGCGCTGGCTGTTGACCGTTACGGTTTGCCCATTTCCTTCAAAAAAGTAGGGCCCCCAGACGCCTAGGCGGGAAAGAGCACACCACACAGTCACTTTTGGGCTATGGAGGGGTTCCTGATGGATTTCCCGAGGATTTTCGTCAATCCAATATCGAAAATTCTGCCTGTTTACGGCGCCACAAAGGTGAAAATGGGCTTCGTCCGTGAAGAGCACAACATCGTCGTTTGGCAGTTCTCGGAGATCGCGACACAGGTTCGTACGGGTTTCAAAATCCCTTTCACTTAATTTCTGTGCAACAACCATTTTGTAGGGATGCATTTTGAGGTCCCGGTGCAAAATTCGCCGAATACTGCGGTTGGAAATCGCCAAAGCGAGCGAATGTTTTCGCGCCGAACGACGCGGGGAACGTTCAATCGCGGCTCTCACATTGGCCACGTTTTCAGGTCCTGTTGCTGTCCTGGGACGTCCAGGCGACTTCTTTTTCAATGCTGAACTCGTCTGTCTAAAATTTGACACCCACACTTTAATCGTAGCGTGATGTGGAACAGGATCATGACGCCCGAGTCCGAAATGAATTCGAAAAGCACGTTGTGTAGCAATTATCGAACCGCCGCATTCGATAAACCGCTCAATAACAAAAGCACGATGTTCACCAGACCAAGGCATGTTGACTACTGACAAATGGCATAAAACCAGCTTTCTAACGGTTTTTACCCCACTACTCTACCTGCTCTCTCTTCTGAGAAAAAGGGATTTGAAATCGGATAGGTTTTTCTGTCCCACCCTGTACTAATCCTTCTGATCAAATGTCTCCACAGTCACGAAGCTGAAAAGTGCATACTTCTAGGAGTTTTTAGCGATTTTTTGTATCCATTATTCCATTATTCTTATGGGAATTGGCTCCCGGTGGATTTGACTGAAAATTTGATATGATGTTCTACTAATCCTTCTGATCAAATGTCTCCACAGTCACGAAGCTGAAAAGTGCATACTTCTAGGAGTTTTTAGCGATTTTTTGTATCCATTATTCCATTATTCTTATGGGAATTGGCTCCCGGTGGATTTGGCTGAAAATTTGATATGATGTTCTACTAATCCTTCTGATCAAAGGTCTCCACAGTCACAAAGCTGAAAAATGCATACTTCTAGGAGTTTTTAGCGATTTTTTATATCCATTATGGCGTATTACCGTTCAGACAGAAATGTTTGAAAATATTTCGAATTGACAGAATCTGCTTTCAATAATCATGAAATATTCTCGAACATTTCTGTGTGAACGGTAATTACGTTTTTTTTGGTATTGTTGTTGAACACCTCCAATATTATAATAAAATGTCAATTAATTTAGCAACGAAAAAAGACACGATTCCAAAGATTTTCCAAGTTCCAAGTTAGGTCTGACATAGACACCGAAACGTGTCCTTATCCATTTCATTTATATCCTTTTTAATTTTTGATGTTAGGCAACAAGTTTTTCAGAATCGATTTGCCCTTGAAAAATTAGCGTAAGGATTTACACAGGAGCATTCCATCTAAATTAAAATTTTTTAATTGTTTCTATTCCAGAGACTGGGAGTGAAACCCCAAAAAAAAGTTTTTTAGAAACCTTCTCCAATAGGGTACACCTATAATAATTTTCTTGATGTTGGGGGTATTACGAACCAGTTCAAGTATACAGAGTGTTTCATCATAAACTGGACAAACATATATTCTCGTGTAGAGGACATCGGGAGAATCATTTTTGCTTCATTCAATATATCTCGTTTTCGAAGCATAAGCGAGATACAGGGTGTCAAACGGTCAAAATGTTTGAGCAAGATTCTTATGAGTGTTGTCAGTTATGTATAACTTTCAAGGTGACGGTTTTTGGTCAAATCTCAGTATTTTTGGGTCCTCTATTCAGAAAAATTGATGAACTCCGAAAAAAAATTACAAAATGGCGGAAGACCTGCAATGTTCCTAATTGTTTTTGCGGTTGTCGAATTGACTTTTATTTTCTGAATGAACACAATTTTCTGAGAACTTCTGTGAAAACATTTTTTTCAAAAATCGAACACAATTTATTTTTACATGTCTACAGCCATGAAAAAATGTTACACTTACCGGAAAAAATTTTGTACAATGGTACTTCTCGAATAATCAATCACGTATATGAAAACAGAATTGTAAAATATCGAACGGTTTCGTTAATACAGTCATTCAAATGATTCGTTCAGACCTCTGAAATAATGAAAAAAAATTGTTTTGATTCTAGAGTCGAAATAATTAAATTATTGGCATGTCCAAACATTCTTGATGAATTTATAAAAAAAATCAGTGAAACTCAGTTGGGACTGGAACCGACGTAGGTATTAAATAGGGGAATGGCACTGCTTTAAGGAAAATATAATATCCGTTGCCATGCAACGGTAGTTCGTAGTTCATAGAGTTTGACTACTGGCTAAATTATATTCACTGAAATCCGAATACCAGTCGAACTCTATGAACTACGAACTACCGTTGCCTGGCAACGAATATTATATTTTCCTTAAAGCAGTGCCATTCCCCTATTTAATACAAACGTTGGTTCGAGTCCCAACTAATTTTCACTGAATTTTTTCTATAAACTCATCTAGAATGTTTAGACATACCAATAATTCAATTATTTTGACTCTAGAACTCAAAACAATTTTTTTTATCATTTTAGAGTTCTGAACGAAACATTTGAATGACTGTAGTAACGAAACCGTTCGGCATTTTACAATGCTGTTCTCATATTCGTGATTGATAATTCAAGAAGTACAATTGTACAAAATTTCATTCATTTCGAATGACATTTTTTCATCGCCGTAGACATGTAAAAAAAATTGGGTTCGATTTTTGAAAAATTTTTTCCACAGAAATTCTAAGAAAATTGTGTTCATTCAGAAAATAAAAGTCAATTTGACAACCGCAAAAAAAATTGGAACATTGCAGGTACCTATTCCGCCATTCTGTAAATTTTTTTTCGGAGTTCGTTAACTTTTCTGAATAGAAGACTCAAAAATACTGAGATTTGACCAAAAACCGTCACTTTAAGTGTTATACCTAACTGACCACACTCATAAGAATCTTGCTCAAAAATGACGTTTGACACCCTGTATCTCGCTTATGCTTCGAAAACGGGATATATTTTATGAGGCAAAAATGATTCTCCCGATGTCCTCTACACGAAAGTATGTATATGTTTGTGCAGTTTATGATGTTACACTCTGTATATTATGGTATGATATGGTCAATATAATTATAAATTTGCGCTGTGAAATCTTATTCCCAAAAATTAACGAGAAGTTTTATTGAATAGTATATCTATTTATTTCTAGTTATGGGATATAAATCATAACTTATTCAATTATTGCTCACTCAGCATGTTACTAGCTTTCAATCGTCAGTAAACCAGGTTGAGCTTGTACAATGCATTACTTGATTTTCGGTGAACTATGGGTTGGTTTACAGTCTTAATATTAACGAATAACTACTAACTTGAACAAAATGGCGAATGCTCTGGTGATTAATCTATCTATTTCACTTATATCAATAATTAATTTTCAATGATGAACATTCATATTTTTGTGATTCTTTCCTCGAATTGCATATATTTTCGTCGAATACAAATAAAAAGAAATCATTTTTCGGATCAGATAATAGTAAGATGACTTAAACATTTGATTGAAATAAAAAATCGAAACATCTTCTTTAAACTCAAATCAGATTCTGTTCTCAATTTATGTTCAGAAAATGAAATGCTCCATTTTTCCGAAATAAAGATAATTTTTACGAATTGCATAGGTGTTCTTGATAATACAAGGTACAGGTGAAAAACTTGACTTTTTTTCCTGAAAGGCCGATCAGTTTTCGATTAATTGAAATTCTCAAGTTTTCGCCTTGACATAATTTTAATTCTGATTCAGGATAAGTGAATCAAACATCATCATAACGATACCTGTATATTCCACATACTACTGAGAAAACAGTTGAGTTACTTATACACACAGGGATTTCCTTTTAATTTGGCCTATTAGACGTTTTAAGGGTGGAGGAAATCTTCGCCTAAAATATTTTCAAGTCGACAGTGTTGCCACGTCTATCTTAAACGCATATCTACTTTATTATTTCAAATGGAACTACCTATATTTTCATTTATGTTTCGATTCAGTACCAAATTCGCAGTAAAACCCACTAAAAAAATTTCTCTGCTATGCACTGTTGCCAAGTTATTCACAAATTCCTGAAACTTTCGACACCTGCAATGCCATTTTGGAAATGCAATATCTCGATTATTTTTTATGCGAACGGAACCAAACTCAACAGTGTCATAGTAGAGACTCCATGCATTTCAGTATTTTGATACATCCTAAGGTTTTTCGAAGATATTGCTCCGAAAATGTGAAACTCAAAATTGAAATATTTCGAGATTTTCAAATGGCAACCCCATATTTATTTTACAGCATTCAATTTGAAATAAGAAATGAATGGCAGTCTCCTTTCACACTAATTATTTATTTTGGATAGTTTTCGAATGAGATGAAAAATACTGAAATTTTTCAGTATTTATAGTTCATGATCTATGGTCCTGTTTACGATTAAATGGTTCTATGATTATGGCGTGAATTGTTGAAGTAGATTCTTTGGTTCAAATCATAAAAAGTATTCGATGATCATTGATGTCATAGAAAAAAGTTTACCCATATTATTATTATCATCTTAGATTATTCACAACAAGATGGAGCAATCCCTTACTAGATGAACTGAATGTTTTGTTCCCATAATAAACACTGTTTGTTTACAAACAAAGTGTGTTGTCGTAAATAGAAGTCAGTGGCGTGGATCTAAAAATTTGTTAAGAATAGAAATAAATCCTTCAAAGGTTATCGAATCTTCAATTATTATTTCATTAGATGCATAATTAATGTCATTATTTTTATGAATTTTGTTAACCTTCCCGATATTTTCATCTTATTCTAAATCATTCTTATACGCAGAATTTTTATAGTGCGGGCATAATTTTGATTCGAAAAAAAAATCAATATTCATATTCGAATATTGTTGTTCTGGTTTTAATAATTACAAATACCTATACAATTGAATGTTATATCATTATCAATGATCTTATTAACAATCCTATTATATCGAATACATCTATTCAGGTTACTTTTCAGTAAGGCAGTTCAACATGAAAATGTATTAGATAGGTCAGTTTTACATCAAGTGTGAAGTATAATCATATCAGTTCTCATTAATGCTGTAATAGGCCTTACTTACTTACTGAAACCTTGTCCATCCATTACCTGCACCTTTGAAGGCAAATGATAGTATGAATGTATAGTTTTGTTCCACTATATAAGATAGATGATTGGAATTTTGTGAGTTTTGCAATGGAATGGACGGGGCATCAGTATTTATAGTGGAATAGCAATTGAAACTTGAAAGCCTGCATAATCAGGATTAATTATCAAGCAAGGATGTATTAATAACTTCCATAAAAAATAACATGTACCATAAAATAAATGATTTTTACAATAATGATTTGAAGAAATACGAAAGGTAACTAAAATATACTGATAATCGATTCTTCAGAAATGTTTATAATAAAATAACTAAGAATCCATATCTACTACTGCTATAGTCCTTGGTAATTGAATCCAAACAGGATCGAAAAGTACACGATCGCCCTAAAACTTAAAACTAACAATTGTAAAGATAAAAAAAACTTATTGATTCTGATACAAAATCAGATGTGTGAGCATGCTTCTTACTCGATTCACCACTTGATCGCTCATTTTTCTTGTCTCGTGCTGAATTCTTATAGTGAAATATCTTTTCAATATCAGTTTTATCAAAGGCAATTCATGACTTTCTAGAAACCTTTCATCAAATACATGATTGCCAAATACATTTAAAACATCATCTGGTAAACAGACAATACAATTATGAATCAACTTATTGGTTAAATTTTCAGATTTTGTACTCAAAATATCAGGGTTGTTAGAAATCATATATCTTATTGTTTTTTCTGCTTGTGTGCATATCTTAATAACAAATTTGGATGCCTTGAATAAATTGCCATACGTTTTTCTTTTCTGTAGAAATGAATATGTTTCACAAGTCTCCAACATATCAAGACATTTTGAGCAAGTGATACATTTTTTCAATGACTTGACAACGAATCCTGCTATATAAATTAAAACATCCTGTATATATGAAGATAATTGCCATCCTGAAGAGCCAAAGTAATCACGATCATTTAACGCTGCACACAAATTTTTATACTCTTCAGTCTCCTCCAAGTCCTCCTTATGATCATTTATTGTTATTTTTTTATATGACGAAACATGAAGAATTGATGTATTGTCCATATTAACAACATTTCCAGAATCAGCACCTCTCACTTCCCTTGCTATCAACAACTTTTTATATGCTGACTGAAATTGTCTGGCTGTGGGATTGTTGTTGTATCCATTCAGACTCCTGATAGCACCAAAAAATACCTCCAGATGGTCTTGAGAGAACTTATAGGTCAATAAAAAGTCTAATTTTTTTGACACCACATACATTCTAAATATTTCCTCAAGACTCTCCATACATATTAAAAACCCTAGAAACCCTGTTTTCCTTCTTGAAGATAATACTGGTGTTCCATTCAGAGTCAGTTCCATGAAGTATTCTTTTGCTTCAGAAAACCTTTCCACGTATAAATCAATGTTTTCGAAAGATAATGCCCTCTTATATGTATATGGAGAGAATTTATTTCTTGAGTTCAAGATGTCAAATAAATCATTAACTAAGAGACAGAAATTTGCAGTCTCTTCAGCACCTTTAAAATTTGTCAATTTCAAATCAAACTCAAGGAATTTAAGAGCATCCGACACACTCCTGCTGAATGTCTGCGCAGCAATCTTCACTCTCATTTTTTCTTTCACAAAATGTAAATGACGTTTTCTTATCTTCGTGGCTGCATTCAATCCTTCTATGTCTTGAAGACTCACAAGTTCTTCAAGATAGGTCCATTTGATTAATTTATCATTTTTTGTTTTCAAAATCTTACTATCTCCTAAACAATTTCTCAAGAGTTTGAGCATGTGACAAGGGTCAAGAAAAATTAATACCTTCTCTTTGGTGACTGGATGTTCGAAGTGAGTCTTCAATGATTGAGGATTCGAAAAATCAGCACCCAAATGACTCGCCATATTCAAATTCGAAGCTGCTCCATCAAAAGTAACAGAAGTTATTCTCAAATTTACTTCATTCAAAAACTCCAGACAGTTAATTACCAAATTGGCTCTTTCTCTGCTTGATAATCCATCTATCAAAAAATAGCCTACTGGAATTTTCCAGTGACCATTGATGCAGGTAACTAAAAACACAAGTGCTTCCTTAGCTTCTGGTAAAGTATCCACTTCAGGTTTTTCTCCAAAACTTATTGATCCATAAAATTTACCAGCAATGAATTCGATTTTTTTTCTAATAGCCATCTCGTCAATCACCAGATTGCAATAAATTTGTTCTCCCGCAGACTGCTGCACTTTGTTCTTCAATGCACTGAGGGCTTCAGTTGTGAAGCCAGGAGTTCCATCAATGGTCTGATACCACTTAGAAATAGTCTTTGGGTGTGGAAGTGAATTATTGAATTTTTCCCTAACATAATTATAGGCCCTAGGCGAGTAAAAATGTAATGATAGGGCAAATGCGCGTAGAGAAGGTGTAAATTTCTGATTTTTTGATCCCCTTATGAGTCTATTTACCATATCTCTACTAGGACCTGGTAACGATGCCTGAAATATTGAAAATAATTACATTCCACAAATATATGCAAAGCTGAATCTTACTTACCTCTATATAATCTTGAGCATTATCGGATATAAGGTTCATTTCCCTCAAATTATTCAGTAGTCCTGAAATATCTGAAAATTTCTGTTGCAGTCTTCTGTTCTTCATCCTCAATGCTTTCAGTGTCTTTTTCTGTTCTGCAATTTTTCGTTTAGCAAGGGAGAAGGCAAATTTTCCTTGTTTTGGTGTCCTGAAATCATTCAAAGTGAGATAAGAGCATATGGACGTGTTGTTATTCGCGTCTCGCTAATCTTCAAAATTTTCATAAATTAGTGCGAAATAATTGCCGAAAACATAAAACAAAAGCTACTTGTGGCTCAGTCAACAATATTACGATAGGAGAAAACAGAAGAAAGCCGAAATAACATCAAAATAGGTGAATTAATTCTTGAAAAGTTCGATTGTATTAAAATTGATTATAATACGAACATATTATCAACATAAACATCTGTTCTTGCATATTCAGAAACGCATCGTTTGTTTACTGGTCCAGGTGCGTATTTCGAACGTTTCTACATCAAAATGAATTGCGGAAAATGCAGGAAAAAACTGGGAAGTAAAGGCTATAAATTCCAATGCGGGGGAGATTGTAAAAAATGGTTCCATCAAAGCTGCCTAGAAGTGTCAAGTGACATGAGCAAACTGATCAGATCCGGTAAAAAAATCTGGATTTGTAATGATTGTGAGGAAGTTGAGGAATGTTCCACCTCAGAGGAAGAAGTGGACGAAGTTGTTACAGATGAAGAGGTAGAAAAATCTTTGCCTGTTAAGAAACGCAGGTCTGTGGGTTCTTCAAGAGAGAAGTTCACTCTCACTGATGTAATGGAGAAGCTGGAATTTCTTATAATGCAAAACGCAGATCTCAAGATTAAACTAGAAGCTCAAGAAAAAGAGAACAAGATACTGAAAAAAGAAGTCAAGTGTTTGAGAGATGAACAATGTCATATAAAAAAGGATATTGATATTTTGAAATCAGAAAGAAACAAGAATGAACAAATAAAACTTAGCAAAAACGTGATCATTAGCGGCTTACCATCACTGAAAAAAACTGAAGATGAAAATGTGAAGATGGTTGTAGAGATCGGAAAGAAATTGAATGTTGAACTAAAAACTGAAGATATAACTTGCGAGGAACTAGGAAAAACAGATAAAAGGCAGTTGAAGGTTATTTTCAAGGAAAAAAACACAAAAGAAAAATTCATGAAAGCTAAAAGAAATGTTGAAATTAATTCTAACCAACTGGGTTATATCGAAAAAATACCTATCTTCTTCAATCACGATTTAACACCCGAATACCAACTCTTGTTCAAAAACGTGAGGGATTTTAAAAGAGAAAACAACTATAAATATGCTTGGATCTCAGAAGGTAAAATCCTTCTGAAGAAGTCGGACACCGGAAAAACCATTGAAGTCAAATCAACAGAAACTTTAAACAATTTGAAAACAAAAAACTAGGTGGCCCTAACGGCACTCAAAAACAAGAACAAAATCTCAATATAATTTACTGTAATATAAGATCTATTAAAAACAATATGAAATAGATAACCTAACATATTATACTGTTAAGTTCAAAAATCCACATTTAATCATATTGACGGAAACATGGCTAAAAGACAAGGAAAAACACCTTTACAATATACAAGGATACCATGGAATACATGACTGTAGACAATCCCGGGGTGGTGGTGTGGCGATATATGTAAGAAATGATTTAGAGTACACAGTAATCGAGACACCATCATTTGATCAAATAAATATGGTATGTATTAAATTCAATAGCATAAACACAACTATTTATGGCGTGTATCGGGCACCAAAAAATATACCCTCGAGCTTTTTCAGTTTTCTGGGGGATGTTCTAGAGTGTTCTGGTAGAATAATTATGGTTGGTGACATGAACATGGATGTCACGTCCAATAGCAGGAAGGTGAAACTATACAGGGACATCATAAACTCCAATTTCTATGAAATCAAGAACAATCTGACCACTAGAGAGAACCAACATGGTGGCACAACCATTGATCATGTCATTGCACCTAAGGATTACCAATGTAAGGTAACTACGAGAACTACCCCAATTTCTGACCATAAACTGTTACATATTACATTCAAGTTACTATCACATAAAAAGTTAAGTATATTTAAGAAGATCATCTACAGAACTGATTATAATAAATTCAAAAACATTTTCACTCAATTGTTGCGGGATCATCCTCCGCGGAATTTGGACGAACTCATAGGTCTTTTGAGTAAAGCGAAGAAATTGTGTATCATTAAGAAAATACTAAGGATAAAACATAACAACTGGTGGTTTACAAACGCAATTCAAAGACAAATGAGAAAAAGAAATCGGCTTTACCAACAAATGAAAAAGTTTCCTTTCAATTCAAAATATAGAACAAATTATACAACCCAAGAAAATAAAGTGAAGAGTTTAATACGCACCCAGAAGAAAAAATACCTGCAACAAAGATTGACTGGAATTGGTAATGATACCAAGAAGTTATGGAACATCATCAACAACCTACTACCTACGAAACACAAAACCAAAAATGAAATAACCTCTTTATTATACAAGGGCAATATAGTCGATAAAACAAAACAGAAAGCAAATGCATTGAATGAATATTACATCAACTCAGCTAAAACTATACAACAAAATGTTAGAAAAAACAAAACGAAATTCCCAGAACTGAAGAATGATAGATCACTGTATATGAGAAAATGTGAAGAAAAAGAATTGGCCCAAATTGTATCGTCCTTAAAGAAGAACGCATCTGCAGGACCAGATAATATAACACCTAAAGATGTAACAATATTATTCCCAATTATAAAAGGTCACATGCTGTTATTTCTGAACACATGTTTGAAAAGCGGAACATTTCCTAAACTCTGCAAGATCGCTAAGGTAACACCTATATATAAGAAAGGGGATAAACAACAACCAGATAATTATAGACCAATTTCAAATACTTCTGTATTTGCAAAAATTCTTGAAACCATTATGAAAAACAGGTTAATAAATTTTCTTAACATCTCCAAGTCTCAATATGGGTTTCAAGAAAAGAGTTCAACAGAGGGAGCAGCTATTGATGTACTGGAGTATATACTGGAAAGGATTGAGGCAAGAGAAAATGTTGTGGGTATATTCGTCGACCTGAGGAAGGCTTTTGACCTGATTAATATTAACATATTATTGAAAAAAATGAAACAACTTGGCATTCGGGGAACCGCTTATAAGCTTTTCAAGTCATTTCTCAGCAATAGATATCAGTATGTGGTGTTGAATGGCACCAAGAGCAAACGGAAGAAAATCAAATCTGGAGTGCCACAGGGCACAGTACTTGGACCTTTGCTATATCTGATTTATGTCGAAAATATCTCTAGAATCGGCCTCTCGGGTAGGTGCTTCATGTTCGCAGATGACACAATCCTCATCTATAGCGATAAAGAGTTAAAAAACCTTCAAAGAACGATAAATTTGGACTTACTCAAATTCAGTGATTGGTTGAACTCTAACAAACTGATAATGAACGAAGACAAAACAGTGTATATTCACTTCAAAAAAAGAAAAACGTCTGCAAGTACCCCACTTCAACTGGTTGTCAATGGAAAGAATATCAAACAAGTAATCAACAATAAATATCTTGGTTTGAATATAACGGAAACACTATCCTGGGATCTTCATGTGAATTCTATAATAGACAAGCTCAACCCACTGGTAGGCGCATTAAGGCATCTAAAATCTTACCTGAACCAAAAATCAGCAAAACAAATTTACTTTGCGTACTTCCAATCTGTGCTGTCTTATTTATCGGTTATATGGTCCAGAACTACCAAATTCAATTTGAATAGACTGCAGAGACTTCAGAATAAAGCGATAAAGTGTCTTCATGATCTTCCATACGATTACCCTTCTGATGAAATATACAAGACATACCCATATATGAGAATTGATAAATTAATAAAACTACAACAGTGCAAGTTAGTGTATAAACTCGAAAACGAACAACTAAAGTGTCAATGCTTACTACAAAGGGTACATAACATCACGAAATACAACACAAGAAACAAGGATGCCTTCTATCAAAAAAGAACAAGAACAGAGATTGGACGATCTGGACCTTTGTATTCTAGTCTTTCCACATTTAATAGCTTACCAAATGACATAAAAAAATATTTAAATGTATGTAATTACAATAATTTCAAAAAACTTCTTAAAAGTAAACTATGTTAACAACCAATGTGTTGATTTATAGTTGTAAATAAATAAATAAATAAAGGACTCTTCTGCCTTCATTTCGTGTGGGGCGCCGTTCTGGAGTAAAAAATAAAACGTTTTAATGTAACATTCTAAGTACTACGAATACGCGTAAGATGTTTCATTTTCCTACATGAAAACGGCGGCCCACAGGAAGGGAGGGCAGAAGAAATTTTTTGTTACAAATTTGATGAAGAATTGAAAAATAATTTATAGTTTAAAATATATCAGTAGCGTAAAAAAAAAAAAATCTTCATCTGTTACATCACCAACAAAACATTTTCTTTTTCTTGGTCTTGGTACAGAACTTTTAGCTTCAGAACTGAAATAAGATAATGAAGGTTTTATATAATGAACCAGAATATATTTTGCAATATTATAAATATAAAATTAAGTAAAACTTACGTAGTTGGATGTGCTACTGTTAATACTTCCGAGGATACCAAGTTGCTTGACGATTCTGAAGCTGTCATAGTACCGGACAATTCTGAAACTGTCAAAGCACCAGAGGATTCTGTATCGGTCAAAAAAGCAGATAAATCTGAAGCGGTTAATGTATCAGATAAATCTGAAGCAGTCAATGTAGCAGATAAATCTGAAGTAGTCAGTGTAGCAGACAAATCACTAGCTGTTGAAGTTCTGGATAGTTCAGAATTACTCAGTTTTGAGGATTCCCTGACACTACCTAGCTTATTAGTATCTAATGGTTCTGGAGTCACATGCCTTTTATCTGGAGATGTGCTACTGGAACTGAAATTAGAAATATTATATTTAGATGTTCATATTATCCAAATCAAATTTGAATAACACACCCTAATAATATTCAATAGACTTACCAATGAATCGATGACGAAATCCTGGACGGAATAGCTTCAGTTTTCAAAAATCTTTTTGCTGATTTATATAGGAAGTCTTCATCAGAAAAATGGTCAGAACAAACATATACCTCCTTCGCTAATTTTGTATTTCCCAAATTTAATTGATCCATCCATAATTTCCGTCTGGCATTATCACTAGGCATTCTATTAAAAGAAAATGCTTTTAAAATAAGTTTACAATATGCTTATATTGAGAGCTAGGTACTCTTAGCTACGCCTATGGTAAATTATTATTTGTTGTGTTTACTTACCGATGTATGGATCGCCCGCAGTCTTTACTGGTGCTTTTTTTACATATCACACAGGAATTAACAATTTTTCAGCTTAATACAGCAAATAATTATTGTACAACCTCGTTTTCACTACAAAAATCACTTGGTTAACTCAAAACGATAAGTTTGAACTTGTTCCACCTAAGCATCAGCTGTCAAAGAAGGCGGCCAGGTCACGTGGTAGAAAGCCACCAATAGGGAGCTGCGGGAATGTGTTTTGATTTTGACGAAAATAATAAACATATTGCTATCTTATTTCGGCCACGTTTTCTCTCTCACTATGCTCTATCTTGTTGTGAATAATCTAAGGAAGAAGTGATAACTATAACCTAAAGTTTGCAATTTTTTCGCCCATAAATTGCATCGAGGCACACAACAGTAGTCATTTCTGATCGAAAACATATTCAAAAGGATGACCATTTCAATTTTCCCTTGAATACTTCTTCTAAACAAAAGTTTATGAACAATTACGAAATTATTACACTTAAATACGTTCAACGCTTTGTTTACTACTATCTTTTAGCTCTATTTCGATTTCCACTACCAGAGTGCGTATCGCTGGTCAGCAGAAGCCAATTTGGTAACGTAAATTCGTAGATTCCCCCATCTACGCTCCCATCAAGAGCAGAGAACTAAATCGAATCTATATTTTATGAAAAACATCGAGTAGATTCAATGCATCGATGTATATCGAATATCTATCCCAGCAGCGCATTCATCTTCATATAAATATTTTATGAGAAACAAATATCATGCATTGCTAAGTTTGATATCTTCTCTACGGTTACATATGATGGACCAAAAGTTAAATCAATGCTATTATTTGAAAGAAACCTAACAAAATTTGGAAACTAATTGTATCGTCAGGCTCAACATGAAATGAACCTTTAACTTCACAATTATCAAATTTCAAAATATGCTTAAAAATTCCTAAAATATTTAATCTAGAATCATTCAATCCCACAAAACTCTGAGAGCCATCAAGAAAAACTGTCTATCGAATCTTTAATTCTCCCCTTACAAGGCTAATAAGACTACCTGAATCAACAATTGCTTCGAAACATTTGGTGATCAATTCCACTTCGTTTAGCGGTAGATGCTCATTCTCACCAAAAAATCATGCACAGCTTTTACAATGTTTCCTGAAATTTTTACCTAAAAATATTCCATACATTCGTCAATTTCATACATATTTGTAAATAATCTACGATAAACACTTTACTTACAGCGTAACGGACTGAATGAATGTAAGTTTGCAATATAGTAGTGTTCTCTGTCTCTTTTCGTTGGAAGTGGCTCAATTGAAATAGTATGATAGGCAAACCGAAGTACTTGAATCGATCCTGACACATTAAATAATTCGATGCGAGTACTGCAGGTTTCCTACCATGCTACTGCTTGAATTAAGCACTCCCAGAAATGAAAGAGAGACAACTCTACATTATTGCAATCGAACATTTATTCAGTCGGATTCGCTGTACGTAAATCTCTCAGATATACAACTGTTCAACTATAGGAAAAAAAATCTCTTTGATGCATTTAAAATCGCATGTTTTCGATGTGCATTTCCAAACCTGTACATCCGATATGGTTCTGGGAACAAAGAAATTCAATCTTTATATTTTCAGGGTCAGCATCTGAACGATCGAGTCTTCGAAAATGGAGGAGGTGAAACTTGAAAACATTGATATTTTTGAACAATTTATAGATGAGAATGGTATTCATGACAGGAAGAAGTTAGAAATTTCAACTGAAATGGGCACAGGCAGCCCATCGAAAGAATTCCATGAAGCTGAATACTGCTCTAAGTTCAAAAGTGAAAACCTCGATTATCAAGATGAAACATGTTTCCGTATGTGTGAATCCTTCGCGGAACAAGCGAACGTAACAAATACAATTCAGGAACATGGTAATTTGAAACAGAATCCTTCTACTTATGTTGCAAATCAAGGAGCTGACTTCAAACGACATATTGATGCAGCTGTTTCGAACCAACTTGAATGTGAACAGCTTGAATATGTTGCAAGTCTAAAAGGCCATCTGAAATTACATATAGATTCAAATTGTTTGAGTTTGGAACAACATAAATGCGAACAGTGCGATTATACTGCCAGTCAAAAAGGCCAAATCAAAGTACATATAGATTCAGTTCATTTGAATTCGAAGCCACATAAATGTGAACAGTGTGAATATGCAACAAGTCGAAAAAGCGATCTCAAACGACATATGGATTCAGTTCATTTGAATTTGAAACAACATAAATGTGCATTTTGTGATTATACTGCAAGTCGAAAAAGAAATCTCAAGCTACACATATATTCAGTTCATTTGTATTTGAAACAACATGAATGTGAACAGTGTGAATATGCGACAAGTCGAAAAAATCTTCTCAAATTACATACAGAGTCAGTTCATTTGAATTTGAAGCAACATAAATGTGAACAGTGTGAATATGCTTCAAGCCGAAAAAGCCATCTCAAACGACATAAGGATTCATTCATTTGGATTTGAAACAACATAAATGTGCATTTTGTGATTATACTGCAAGTCAAAAAGGCTTTCTTAAAGTACATATAGATTCATAGGAATTTGAAGGAACACAAATGTGAACAGTGTGAATATGCAGCAAGTCCAAAAAACGATCTCAAAATACATATAGATTCAGTTCATTTGAATTTGAAGCAACATAAATGTGAACAGTGTGAATATGCTGCAAGTCGAAAAAGCGAGCTCAAACGACATATAAATTCAGTTCATTTGAATTTGAAACAACATGAATGTGCATTATGTGATTATGCAGCAAGTAAAAAAAGCCGTCTCAAACGACATATAAATTCAGTTCATTTGGATTTGAAGCTACATTAATGTGAACAGTGTGAATATGCTTCAACTCAAATACTGCTTCTCGAGCGACATGGAGATTTGGTTTGTTCGAATTCGAAGCAACATAATTATAACATTGTTATTACGCTTCAACTCAGAAAAATTTCGAGCGACAATTTCACGTACTCATTGAACATCCGTCAATGTGTGCGTAGATCATCTTGTTCGGCTCCGTACTCACTGGTTCAATTTCACATAAATCAGTACATTTTATAGTTGAAACATTCATCTCCATTAACACTACAACAACAATAAATCTGGAAGCCAAACGACAATGGGTGCTTTAGTACAAAAAGTGTTTCCCTTGGGCTGAATTCCCCTGTTGACAGGATGGAGGAAACTCTACAGGCTGGTTAGGTTGAACTTAGGACTGAAGTTGCCAGGTTACAATTTATAATTTTAATCGTCTTCTTCCTCTTCATCGTCGTCTTCTGGCTGCTGGTAAATTTCAAAATGGTCTTCATTATCGTCTTCAATGACATTTGTCTCAAGTTCTTCCATTATTTCGGGGTCAAAGGTTCCATCTTCGCCAATTTCGCTCTGATTGAGGCAAGCTTGCCCATTACATTGTCCACAAGCTAAAGAGCATTGCAAGCCCGCTTTCCTGCATCTGCAACGCGAACCACAACCACTCTTGCAGTTGCAAAAAATTGTATTCATCAAATCTTCTGGAGCAGGTGGTAAATTGTCCTGATAAGCTCCAGAAAATCGTTTCGCATTGCCCAACCCCATACTTGGGGTTCCAAACCATGTCCTAATCAATTTTGAACTTGATAATAGACACGTTTGAAATGTTGATGAGCAGCTGCACTTGTTGGTGTAATATTGGAAAGCTGCACAGGTTTATTAAGATATAATATTTTGTAGACTTGACGTAATGCATATAGTGAAGATGATCGAGACTTTTCACAGATTTCGGAGTATTATAGACTGCCAATAAGGTTTGAGTTCCACTCTCTAATAATCTCTGGGCAAGCTTGTCTCAATGCTCTACCAGTCTACCATATCAGAGCAACATTGTCGAAGATGAATCCTTTGACCCTGAAATCATGGAAGAACTTGAGACAAATTTACCAGCAGCCAGAAGACGACGATGAAGAGGAAAAAGATGATTAAAATTATAAATTGTAGTTTTTGTACCCTTTATTATTAATAAATATATATATATATATATAATACATTATTTACTTTCAATAAAAATGATTGTATTGAAGGATATTTTTCAACAAAAAGATAAATTCATAATTTATTCGTTTTTTTTCATCTGGTAAGAAGTGATTACTATCAATAAGGTTAAAATTAAAATAGAATTCCTATATTTTCATTAACAATTCTGCAATTAGATGGGCAGGTAATGTTGTTAAATAAATTGATACTGAATAAATAGTGGATAGGTTAAGAAAAAAATGATAAAATATAATATAATAGTTAATAAAAATTTACAAATATCCATAATAATTGTTTTATCGATAGTTCATCAACTGTATATAGTGCGTTTTAGACCAGAGGCGCCGGTTGTTTGGATCCAATAATGAATAAATAAGCATGTATATTAACAATTTATTAACCAGTTCATACAACAGGGCGTCACTGCGTCAGTAGTAATAGTAATGGCATTGTTTAAGGAAAATTCAGGGGGTTGTTCCTTGGACTATTTTAAGCATGTTTTGTCCTTTGATGATTTTTGAAAAACCTCCTTGTTTCGAAGATACAGGGCGAACAACATTTTTCATATCTTTAAAATCAATAATAGTTTAAATAAAAATGCGTACCGCACTGTGTTCACTAAGTAGGTACCATTTATTTTCAAATTTGTTTAACAACATTCCAATTACTGAAAACAGCCAGTTTTTTGACTTAAAATTGATAAGTTCAGATGGTAAAGGAATACAGATTAAACACGGTTTTCATTTGAATTCGTTTTTTTGGCTAGACAGTAGGTTTGTAGGTTAAGTTAAATTTTCATGTAATTTTTCATAATAAAATGTTATTATCTAAAATTTTGTTTCCCCTGTATCTTCGAAACAAAGAGGTTTTTCAAAAATCATCAAAGGACAAAATATTCTTAGAATAGTCCAAGGAACAACCCCTGAATTTTTGCCGCATGTTTAGGAAACACCCTGTATACAGACTTTGCTAAAGCTTTTGATAGGTTGCCTCATTGGATACTAATCGCTAAACTCAAAGTATTAGGCTTTAGGTCACCTTTACTCGAGTGGATCTCGGACCGTTTGGTTGGATTGACACAATTCATTAAGATTTCTGATACTTTGTCCGAGGGTATTAAAGTAGGTTCAGGAATTCCACAAGGATCACCTTTGTCTCCTATTTTATTTTTGTGCTTCATCAATGACATGAAGACTGTATTAAGATTTTGTTACTTTCTTCTTTTTGCCGATGATATGAAGCTGTTTCGACTTATAAGATCCCTGACTGATTGTTTGTTACTTCAGAAAGATAACGAGAACGTTGTGCAGTGGTGTGTACAGAATCAGTTAGAAATAAATGTAAATAAATGCCATGATATTATGCGATTTTTTCGGACCAATTCGACTATCTTGTTCGATTATTCAGTAGACTCGTGCTTGTTGAAATCGGTCAGCACGGTGAGGGATCTTGGAGCATTGCTGGATGCTGGTTTGAGTTTCAAGGAGCACATAAATAACATATCATCGAGAGCTTTTAAAATGCTTGGCTTCATAGAAAGACATATGCAGGATTTCAGTGTCTCTTCGATAAAGAACATTTATACAGGGTGTTCCTAAATTGAACGTACAAACGAAAATGGAAGATTCCTTAAGTGAGTTTAAGAAAAAAAAAGTCCCATAAACATGGGGTCGTGAACGTTTCGTTTTCGAGATACAAAGTGTTGAAGTTCTGATTTCTGATCAAATATTGTAGTCTAACTACATTCAAAAAAACAAATAGCCACAAATGCAACCACCTTCACTTTTTAAAAGAACAAACGTTCAATAATTTGATGTGTCAAAACTGGCACTGAATTCATTCACCACAGATTACAAACCTTCCTATCATAGTTAAGAGAATTCCGAGAGAATCGTTCAAATTTTTTTTCTCGAAATCGTTGGTAGATACGACAAAACTACAAGAGACCGAAAAGTTTAGTATAAAAACAAATCTTTTTTTTACATTTTTTCAAATTAACAGTTACTCACCAAAAAAAGTTCTGCAGAAGAACAGGTGGCAGTGTTCCAGAAAAAATATCACCCTGTAGATCTTCTATCGAAATTGCCATGTCACATGGTGACAACTCTCAAATGTAATATCTATGCCAAATTTCAGTTGAATATCTTGTGAAGTGTAGAAACTATGAGAAAATAACTTGAAAAAAATTCAAACTTCAACACTCTGTATCTCGAAAACGAAACGTTTGCCACCGCATGTTTATGGAACTTTTTTTCTTTAACTCGCTTAAGGAATCTCCCCTTTTCGTTTGTACGTTCAATTTAGGAACACATGTGAGAAGCATCGTTGAATATTCATGTGTTGTATGGTCACCTCATTATGCAGTACATATACAGGCAGTTGTAAGGGCACAGATCAAATTTTTGAAGTGAATAGGATACAAATGGAGATTTACCTCTGATGCTATCCGATACGAGGATATCCGAGCAAAATTGTCCTTTACATCTCTTGAAGCGAGAAGACATAATTGGCGAATCCAAAAATCTAGACGCCATCTGGTGGCTAATTCCCGAACCTACTTTGTCAGTACTGTTTTACTGTTTAGTTTGGTTGTCTCGACTTAGGAAGTGTTTTTTATCATTATTTGCAGTATTTATATTATGGTTATTGTTATATTGTACTGGATTTTGCAGCAGAAATATTGAGTCAAGAAAATATCCGAAAAGGTATTTATATTAGTGCTTTCAAATGAATATATAGAGATTTAGGATGAATGATTCTGTATGGAGCTAAGTTTTTCAGTTCATGATTCAGAAATGCAATTCCATAGTTTTTAACTACTGGGTTGTGCATTAATTCATTAATATAATCAACAATAATCTAGAATTTTTCATAATAAACATTATTTTCAGTTTCATCTTAGTGCATCGTGAGTGAACAAATGGAACAAAGTTCTTCTAATCGTAAAAGAACAGTTCATAACTGTTACTGTTGTGTTTTCAATTGTTTATCTACAAAAAGCAAGAAAAGGACTATACATTTTCGAAGGTTTCCTAAGAAAAATGCAGCATCAGTTCATATCACCAATGCCTTCGATGTACTGGAATAAGTTGATACAAGAAAGGCCTGGATAAACAAATTGTTGACCAACCACATATATCATGGAGTTTCCCAGTTATTAAAGCACTAGTTTGAAGACAAGGTGCCATTATTTTTATGGAGCAAAAAACAACATTATTAATTTTTTCATCCATTATGCCAGTAGAATCACACTTTTTATACACTTTATTTGATAGGGTTGAAATAAAATACTATTTAACTTAACTCCTTGTATTTACTTTCCCAGTCAAACTATATATACGAATGATACATCTGTTACATTCTGTCAATACCTGTATTCACTTTCCAATCCAGTTATTATATTATTATAGTCATCTCTCAACTTCAAGAGTCTATACCTCGTTCAACTACATCGGGATCTGAATACGTTTTACCAATCCATACACTACATCTCTTCCTTTCAACAATTAGATAATTGTTAATTGACAGAGGGTTTCCCAAACTACTTTCAGTATCTTTATGGTATTAGCAGCAGTTATTTATCGCATTATGTGAATTTCTTTTTAGCGGCTATAGTAATTGACTATAACGAAAAGGTATTCTCCTTTTGATAAAGGACCAATAACTACAATGCCCACCAATTTTAGGTGCTTACAATTGAGGACTTGTTTACCTTCTATTATGCATTTTTTATTGGGTGCAGCCCCCCAATAATTGAAAACGGTATTCAAGCTCGAATAGTGCACCATTGTTCCTGTTGAATTATTGTATATTACGCCAAGGATTAGACTGAAGGAACCAATTTTTCACCTTAATTTTATAACTTAATAAAACATTAACCACAATCCACTAATTTACTTTCAATATGTCCAATAAATATATAGATTTTCAGGAAAATCGTACAAAAACCTCCATCTCGCCATACTAATCTCGAAAATAGTACTGACAAACGTCAAAAGGACAAACATTAAAAGGAGCGGATTTTGAACCAATCAGAGAGCAGTAGGGATTTTTAAATTTGACAGACGAAATCTGTTTACATTTTCGTCAGATGTCAGCTTGACATTTGACAACATTCCGGATTTTACTTATTTTAAACGTTATTTGGATTTTGGAGCTTGAATTTATGGGATTCTCAATTATAACTCAAGTAAGAGGAGATTGTTGTACGCATTTGTGTTAGCTGGAATTATTTCATTTTTGATGATGGTATGAAAATGAAAATGGGCAATGATGACTTTACTGTTCGAAGGTAACTTTATCCCTAATATCCATTATTGATAATATTTTCAAGTATTCATTTGATTTTCAGATTTCATCTTATTTGTCCAGTATGCCAGGAAAAATGTGCCATCAATACGAATATAATGGAATGATGTACTTTGAAACTTGTTTGAGCCATCAAATTGGTTTGAAAATGTATCTTATATTCCAATTATCAATAAAGAAGGAGAGAAATCAATGTATCAAGACAAAATTCAATTGATGGACTTATATCTACATGATTCACAAATAGAGAAAATAGTTCGATAAGGGCTGAAGAACTTCGGTCAATGGTCATTTGACTCTGTCAATCTTATCATTATTCAAGTTGGATGTGAATAAATCGTTGTGTTATTATAAGAAGCATTTGATATGTCAAGTTTTTTTTCAGTATGTGTAAAAGTATAATCTAGTGGAGATTGAATTAACTTGATTCTTACTCTTTGCCCAGAATACAAGTATTTGGTTAGTAGTTAACTTGTGATATCTAATCATGTGCTGATCTTACAAGATAAATGAATAAGTTTCGATGATGGATTTGTTTGTGGTTAATTTTTACTGAATTGGGTATAATGTTAGCAGAGACTATGAATGTAATTAAGCACATAAAGTTCTATTTTCATAAATAAGTGAACGATTGAAGGTGTTACTGCATAAATTTCTATCAGGCTTAATTGAAGTGAATGAACGAGAAAACTGATGTATCTAAACAAGAATAAAACACATTATTTGAACCACTATCTAATATTTATTCAAAAAGGAGGAACCGTATCACTTTTCAAATTCACTTTCTTGTCCTTTACTTATATGTAGGTATTTCAATTATGTGCACTCTCACAACTGAACAGGAATATTGGAAATCAATTATTCATATTGAAAGATTTGATGAATGATTACCTTTAGTGCCCGATCAATGCTTTTATTAATTTTGGCCTGGGATCTTGATGAACAGGTACTAGATATTTTGATGTTCTTTTTGGAAAGAGGATTGAAATCGATAACAATATTTTCATTTCAACCCACAGCGAATAAGTTGAGCATAATTGTTTCAGAAAAGTGTAAATCATTTAAACCTGAGTCTGCGTTTAACATGAAACTTCAGTTCGATACTAACCATGCTTTCATTAGTCAAACATGATTTTTGTATAATTCAATTGTAAACAATAATTCTTTGTATGGTATAATCTTTTAGTGCTCTCGATTATTGAAAATATTAATGTTGGGAAGTACAATATGTGTTTAATCAGTAAAAAATTTCTGAATATGATCAAAGGTACTATTGCACAAATGCTGAAGGACTTCACTGAAACAAATAGAAAATAAAACAGGATAAACTGATATAGGACAAAACTAGTAATTATTGTTGGAATCATAATAAAACAGGAGGAAATATGGATCACAATTCATGGCATAATATTTTTCTGGTATAATAAGTAGTTCTGTCGTAGAGAAACTTCATTTGATCTTGATTTTTTTTAAACTAACTGAAAAATGCAAGATAAAATTAAAACGATTATAATAATAGATGCTGAATGAAGTCTATGTTATGTAGACCGTTAGAAAATATCAATTGATTCGTGTGCATGTTCTTTTCATCTTGAGAGTCATTGTTCAGGCTCTTAATTGATGGCACATTTTCCCTGGCTTGCTGAATGAGATGAAACCTGAAATAATATCAATAGTCAAAGGGATTATCAATAATGAAAATTAGGGATCAAGTTTACCTCTAAGTAGCAAAGTCATTGCCCATTTTCATATCAACATCGAAAATGAAATAATTTCATCTAACGGAAATGCGTACAACAATCTCCTCTTTCTTGAGTTTTAATTGAGAATCCCATTATTTCAAGCTCTAAATAACGTTTAAAATAGGTAAAAAACCGTAATGTTTTCAAAAGTCAAGCTGACATCTGACGAAAATGTAAACAGATTTCGTCTGTCAAATTTGAAAATCCCTACTGCTCTCTGATTGGTTCAAAATCCGCTCCATTTAATGTAGTCTAATTTGTTCACAGTTCGCAGCGCCACCAACGTAAATTGGATTCGCCAATTTTGATATACCTAATGCTTGTTTACAAAATTTTGCATAATTACGTCGACTGTCCTTTTCTTCTTCAAAGAAGAAGTCTGAATGTGCCTCAAAGGAAATTTACCCCCTGCCAATAGATGTCGCAGTAAACAATGTTTGTTTAACTGTTTTCAATCTACTACATCTTATTAAATCATTGTTTGAGGATCCTGAAATGAAACAATGTATAACCAACGATTAATTAATTAACTTAATCCATGGATGTACTAAACGAACAGTTCAAAGCGATCCAAGCATGCTGATGTATTTGCCGAACGCGCTAAATGTTTTAATGTTCTATGGCTAGAAGTAAACTCCATTCTGTGATTACAATTTTTATTCTATGTCCCAAGTCTGAACACACTGAACCTGTCGAACCTGAAGTTTGATTTGTTCTGTGATTTGAAGTTTGTCAACAACATTAACCTCTTAGCATATGTGGTTTTATAAACATAAACTAACGAGCCGTTGTGATTTTAGTTTCGGAGAATTATGTGTTCCTTATAACTGATGTTGTGAATGTAAACTTCTCAAGTGAAAAAAAAACTAATATTCCTTCAAAGTGAGCCAAGGGACGACCAGTATAATGAGGCCCAACTAGATGATCTAGAATTACGGTAACTATCTCAACATTTTGTTTTATACTCTTTCTGCGATTTTAAGTTCCTATTTGCTTTCATCACACTTTGAATCCACAACTACAGAAAGGGTAGCCCAGTAAAAGAATACGATTTAATTTCTTCATCAATCAAAATCGAAATCAATTTCAGATAATATGACGCATTTCTGAATTACTACAACCTTGATGCTCTGAATAAGATTTTCCATTTGCATCGATTCTTTCAGTTTGTGTGCCTGTTTGAGCTTTTTTTACTGCCTCCAGAAGTATTATATTACTAAGTAGTAGTGCTGGTTTGATAATGATTATTCCGTTCTGCTAACTACACTTTGCAATACTCCAAGTAACCAAGAAGCCTCTTCTGGTTAAAGAAGTCTGGTTAATCAACAAACTAAATTTTTAGGTTTGACGGCGTCTGAAGGCATTATATCAAAATAACAATTAATCTGAATCTGGTCATGTAGAATATGGGTCAAAGTACCTCATTTTAGCATATATGGACTCGCATATAAATATTGAATCAACAATATCCTCTTGTTTACTCCCCATACATGTTTTTTTCTAATCATTGCTGTACATATCTATCATACAATTATAAAAGCCAATTTGAACATATTAATTGAAAGAAGAAAGCAGCAGTGTTTGATTTTGAATTGAAAGGTGAAAGCAATGAAATGGAACACTGTTCTAACGTAACGCTCATCAACAACTGATTTTATTCAACATCAGACAGACAGGAAATGTACATCAAGTCTTAAGGTGGCGCTATAAAGTTGGAGGGAACGCGCGAATTTTAAATGCTCATTATACGAAACTTCAACATCTCCACTTAATGACAATTTAAAATGAAAAACATTTGAGAATGTCTAACTCTCTACATAAATCAAGGTGTTTGATCTTACATAAACTCTTTGCTTGCAAATCAGTAGGCATTTCTACTGATGTAGGCCAATACTTTAACATTATCTTATTTGAAGCAACTACTAGAGATACTAGAAAGCTTTAGTTCTCCCATGTTATCATTAAATCACACCACATAATTGTCATCTTCAGTCAGATGCTGTAGAATTGATTTCAGCTGTACTATTTCTTTGGCTGCCTCAGATAGTTCCATATACTCGGCCTCTGTACCGGACAAAGTAACTGTAGGCGGTTTTCCGCTTTCCCAAGAAATAGGTCTCTTTTGCTCAGTTGCAGGAACGTCCATTAAAATTTAAAGGTCCATTAAACCCTTAATCCTCCATTAGTTCCTTGTAATAATGGAGGATTAAGAGTTTAATGTACCTTTTAATTTTAATGGACGTTCCTGCAACTGACACTTTGATAACCTGAATAAGAAACCAGTGAAAGTTCTTCTGTCTACCCTGTCGCTTTCCAGTCTGAATATACGAATACCACAGCCAAACTTTGATCAACAATAATAATAATAATGACTGTTCTTCATTGATAATCATGAATAGGCCATCGACCGAAGTCCTTCAGCCCAGGTGGATTAGAATTACATTTCTAAATATAACAACGATAACAAAAAAAAAATTATCATTAGTACTTTAGGAATTTTGATAAGTTTCTAGTTTCTGAAGAGAAGTACAAGTTCGAAATTTCTGAGTGGAATTTCTACTGGTTGATCGTGCATGGGATCTTCTATGTCACCTGTTGGTATTTTTTCTTTTAAATGAAAGAAATAAAGAAGCTGAAATGGGTAGATGAGGAGCATAGAAAAGTTCTTCTTCTTGTTTATACAGGGTGTTTCATGGGGAAACAGAAATACTTCGTAGGGGCATAGGTGGCACCCGATCGAAACATGCTCTTAAAAACTGCTGATATAATTATTTTGTGGCTTGGTGGTAAAGCTGACCCATCAATATTCTTCTTTGTTGATTGGAAATCTCCGTTTTCAGGAATTTTATAATTCTTATGGATTGTAGCCTCTCTTGCTTGATTAATATTTCATAATTTTGGAAAGCCATAAACATCACAAACAAATTATTCTATGACTAGACATTCTTTCAAAAGCCTCAATGAAGCGATTACCCGCTTTCATTATTGAAAGTGACTTTTTTTACCTTTTCTAAAAAAGAAAGGGTTGAAATCATACTGTGATAGCATGAAAAGCTGACAGCGTTACGCTCATATCGCTTCCAATAGTTTCATAAAGTTTCGTAACATTAATGAAACGATGATGGTTACTGGTGCCAACTTCCATGTATATTTGGAGTATGTAAAAAATATGATTCATGTTACTCAAGATTATTACCAAAACTTCAGTATCTGAGCATCGGATAGTAACGTTTGCATTGAAATCCAGCTTGCAAACGTGAAATATCATCATTTTGATATCGGCTGCTTCGTGGGAGGGACAGGTCAATGAATCTTCCAATGTTTTTCACTTTGCCATTTCTACCACATACTTGAAGCACAGCTCTGAATTTATGTATATCATTTATTGTTACTATACACCGACATTATGATCTTCTGCCCACTGTTGAATGGAAAAATTCACTAGTGTTTCTTTAAATTCTGAATTTTTCAGTTCTATTGCTAAATCTCTTTACCTCAACTGGTCAGGACCGTCAATATGAAAATTAGATATTTCTATACCCCTTAGATTTTGTTCCGTGTCTTTGATGGAAGGGAAAATGTATTGATCAAAAGCGATCCCAATTAGATAGATAGATAGATAGACTTTATTCAATCAAAGTACCGTACAGGTGTAGATCATGTCAAACAAAAAAATATATAATATTCATGCGTAAACTAACATAATTCTTCAAAATTTTTATCATTTAAAAAGTGTTCTACACTATAATATGCTTTTTCAATCAAAAATTTCTTAAGAATGGATTTTTGAACTCGACTTGGTTTATTCTTGAAACTTTCAGGCAATGTATTCCACAATTTTAATAAGCTATATGTTACATTATTCTGTAGATAAGTAAAATTTGGTTTCTTTTCAAATATAAAGTTTTTTCCTCTGGTGTTATAATCATGATCAAATTTCATATAGCTTAACTGTCCAAAATTATCAATCACAAACACTATTGACTCATATATGAATAAACTATACAGTGTTAATATTCCGTACTTTATGAACATAGGCCTACAAGATTCCATATGATTCATCCCAAAAATAGTTCTTATGCATTTTTTCTGCAGTATGAATATTCTATCAGTTTCAGGAGATCTAGCCCAAAAAATTATTCCATATCTAATTTTCGCTTGTACATATGAGTGATATACTGTCAGAGCAGCATCCAAACCAATTGTCCTGCTAACTAATCTAAGAGCATAACAATTTTTGGCGATACCAGATGATATTTTATCTATATGTTCTTTCCAATTGAGATTTTGATCGATCTGAATTCCCAAGAACGACAAACTTTTAACTTCTTCAATTTTCTCTCTCTGATGACAAATATTTATACTTTCATTCTTCTTTCTGAATATTATAAGTTTGGTCTTTTTGATATTCAGTACTAATTGGTGTATATCAAACCACTCGGCCAATTTTTCCAGTTCTCTCTGCAGCAACCCCTCACACATACCTCCATCAGGTGCTCTACATATTATAGACGTATCATCTGCAAACATTACGATTTCACTTTGTGTTAAAGATACTAGGTCGTTGGTATAAATAATATAGAGCAACGGTCCCAATATGGAACCCTGTGGGACACCTACTTCTATATTACACGATTCAGATATCTTCATGTGTCCGTCTTTTCCTCTGCTCATTACTCTTTGTGTTCTACCAGTTAGATAAGATTTAATAAGTTCTAATGCAATTCCTCTTATGCCATTTTTTTCCAATTTAGCCAGCAATATTTCATGATCTACTCTGTCAAACGCCTTGGACATATCCAGAAAAAGCGCTGCAGTAGTTTGGTTTGTATTGAGAGATTTAATGATAGTGGTGAGCGTTTGGTAGACTGCATTAATAGTTGATTTTCCCTTTCTAAAACCATATTGTTGTTCATTTATTATGTTTTTCTTTTCCAGGAATTGTATAAATTTATCGAAAATAATACGTTCAAAAATTTTATTTATGTTTGAGAGAAGCGACACAGGTCTGTAATTATCAAAATCTGCCTTATTTCCTTTTTTAAACACTGGCTTTACTATTGCCTCTTTCAATTTCTGTGGATATTTACCAGTGAGTAACGTTTGGTTTATGATGTGTGTTAATGGGGTGACTATAAGTGATGCGCAGCTTTTTAGGACTTTAACTGGTATTTCATCGATGCCAACAGACTTTTTATTTTTTAATCTCAATATATATCCATATACCTCGGATTCGACAACTGGAGTTAGAAATATGCTCTCAACACAGGGTCTCATATGTTTAGTATCAAGTTTTATATTATTATTCTTTGTACTAACCTTCATGAAATTCAAGTTTAGTTCATTGAGTACATCGTTTTCATCCCTCATAGAGAAGTTATCCAAAATTGAATCATTCAAATTCCTTTTTTTTCGCGATTTCATTTACAAGTTTCCAAGTAGCCTTAGTTTTATTCTCTGCTGTGTTAATATATGCTCTTTTACTCAATAATTTGGCATGCTTGATCACATTCTTCAGTATTTTACAATATCTTTTATAGTATTCATGTGTCACTTCACCTCTTTGTAGTTCTTCCCAGATAGCTCTTTTTCTTGCACTGGAAGTTCTTATTCCTGATGTTATCCATGACGGTGCCGTTTTTGCCATGCAGAACTTTTTTTTGGAAATATAAGTTTTATATGCATATCCAATAATTCAGAGAAATGATTGTAGGCTCTGTCTGGATCTACCTCTGCCATAACATCTTGCCATGTAATATCCTGCAAGTTAGAGAAGAGTTGCTGTATTTTACCCTCAGTGAAAAGCCTTTTTTTGACGAAATATTCTTTATCCTGCAATTTTTCGCATTTAATCGTGATAAATTGGGCATTATGATCAGATAACAGTGTATTTATATTTTTGTTATTCCAATAATTACAATTCTTGATAAATATATTGTCTATTAATGAATTTGATGTCTTTGTTATTCTAGATGGTTTGTTTATTGTTTGTTGATAGTAAAAACTAGCAATCATGTCTACAAAGCTATATTTCACCTGAGTATCATCCATTAAGTTAATGTTAAAATCACCACACATTACTACATGATAATCAATGAATTGATCTTCTATTCTTTGAAGTATTTTTTCTAATTGATTCATAAATACCTGTACACATCCCAAGCAAGTCCTGTATACTGACATTATAATGAGTTTTCTTTTTCTACTCACAGCACATGATACCTCAATTTCCTTTTCAATGCTCATCCCATTAATATGCTGCACTTCCTCAAAATCCTGTATGGCTTTCTTCACCATTATGCATGTTCCTCCATGTATGAATTTCTCCCTAGAAAAGTTTGATATGACGTTATAACCCTGAATACTCAAAAACTGAACTTCATTTCTAGTCATCCAATGCTCAGTTAAACATATAACATCGGGTACTTCATTAGTTGTTCCCAATAAAAGTTCGATTTCAGATATTTTATTTCGTATACACTGTATATTCTGATGCATGATATTTAATTCATCAGCATTTTGGAATTTTGTTGTCATTTGTTTATCTTCATTAATTTTGAATACTGTATTGCTTTCGGAATATGTTTCGAAATGAAAATTCCCTAACTATAACTCCTTCTGGCCAAAATTCAGACGTACATATCGACTTAAATAGTTTTTCATCTGTGACACCCACACTAAATGCGGAGTTTTGTCCCTTAGTATTTAATTTCCTTACTTCTATTTCACCATTTACATCAGCATCTTCTATATACTTTTTAATGTTTTCCTCTTTCACATCAGTACCTGCTATCTTTCCAATATACACCCATTTCCTCTTAGAAGCTCCTTTTATTGCTGTTGACTGATTTTTTGTACCTGTGCATATAATATTATTTTTTGATCTCCATGTTTTTCGTTTTTCATTACCGTTATCCATTCATTTTTCGTTGAATCAAATTTTGATTCATCTTTAGGTTCATTTTTACTCGTAGATTTGCTTTCAATATTTTTGTTTACTAAATTTACTGCAGCCATGTTTTTAGATGTGTTATCACTCTTTGATGGCATACCAGATGCGTAATTTCCACTATCTTCTGTAGTTCTTATGTCTTCAATCTTATAATTCGTTCTCATGAATCGTTGATCCCGTTTCTTATTCTGGTTACTTTTCTGTTCTGTTTCTGTGTGATCTACTGTCATAACAGTCACTTCGTTGTTTATCTTTTTTTTACCTGCTTGTTGAAGGTGATTGATTTTTTCTAAAAGAAGTTCATTATTCTTCATTAATATTTCGTTATTTCTTCTTGTTTCCATTAATAACTCTTCGGTATACTGTAGCTTCATTCTCAGATACTTATTTTCCACTTCTAGCCCGGTATTTCCACCATTGCCAATTAGATCGATTTTATCCGTTTCCACAGATATGCCTTCCTCGTGAATGCATGCAGCGTTTTTCCTATTAGCTGATAGAACCATACAAGAAGGATGGAAAATTTCACAGCACTTTATGCACTGTACACTATCCGATACTTTCTTGTTACATTGATTGTTACATTGATTACAAATTTTATCAATTTTACTCGATAATTTTGTAACTTTATCAGAGCGCTCTTCTTCGAAATCTTCACAGTTCGCCATCTTGATTACTTTCGCTGAAGTTGAACATTGAATGCAGCATAAAAAATCCGTCATAAATTAAAACAGCCTTGTTAATAATGTCGGATTACTCTGCATAATTGATGTACGGCGCTGTGTTCTTCTTTGACACCGACTGATTGTCATTTTTTATTTTGAGTTTTTCTGTTTCGTCATTTAGTCTGCGTAGTATTACTCTTTCCGCAATTTTGCTAATGCTCGATAACAGGCTTATCGGGCAGTAGTTTTCGGGGTTGTTTTTGTTTTTACCGGCTTCGGATATTTGAACTACTTATGCCGTTTTTCAAGCCAGTGCTTTAGTTTAATGAAGTTTGTGACGAGTTTTTTATTAGCCTGTTGTCGATTTCGTCCAGTCCTGGTGCTTTGTTGCTGCTCAGTGCTTTTGTGATGTCTCGTATCTGTGACATACTTCCAGTTTTGTCTACTCATTAAAAAAAACCCTACTTTTCGGACTTGATTGGTAAATTACCATATTGTAACCCCTGTCGAATGGTAAAAAGTTTCAGACTCAATTTTACTCGTTGTCTGATGTGGTTCCATTTCTTTTGTTATCGATATGAGTCTTGTTTTCCTCTGTTCCACGTTTGTCCTTTCAAAACTTTAGGGAAGAAAGTTTCTACGCATTCATAACGACGTATGTGAGAATATTGCAAAAGAATTGCATTTAACTGAATAGGAGCATCTGGTGAAAATTTTCAGCTTCTGTATACTGGAGTTGTTTTTCACAATGTGTATTTGGATTTCATCTATTTATTGAAATATCATTGAGCATTGAGTTTATTTCAGACAGCTATTTTTTTAATCGATATGACATTATTGAATTCAGGAAGGATTATTATTTCTACAAAAAATTATTATAAAAACAGTAACAGCTTTTATTTATTTATTTATTTAGAGATTTAGCTTGCGAACAGTACCTAGGTACCAATAAAGCAATCATAAATTACAAGATAATTAAGTCTTAATTTAAACTACACATTTGATCAATGGTTCACCGTACAGTAGGAAGAAAGGAATAAGTTCTTGGTGAATATTTTAACTGTCCGACAATCGTCGGAAAAACCGTCCACACGTTGACTAAGGTTCAGGTAATCAGAAACGGCCTGCAAACATATCATAGGAGAGTGCTGTCCAGTATTCGTCCTATGATAAGGGTTGTCCAATAGGCTTTTATCTCTGATGTTGGGAGCAGGTACTTTGAAATTGACTCTTGAGAGTAAGTAAGGGGAGTTGATAGTACAATTGAGTATTTTATGCAGAGTACAGAGATCCATTATGGTTCGGTCATCCTTGAGTTTCAATATTTTGTATTTACATCGTAAAGAGTTGTAGTCTCTATCATCAAATTGACTATCTGTCTTGAAGGCCAAAAATTTATTCTGTACTCGCTGAATTCTTTTTATATGGATATCGTATTTTGGGGACCAGACTACAGATGCAAATGAGAGCCTGCTATGAATGAAGGAATAGTATAAAGAAATAAGCGCTAAAGGATTATTAAAATCCTTACTATTTCTGTTGATGAATCCAACCAACCTATAAGATGCATTATTTGTCTCTTCTATATGTGTTCTGAATGACCACTTCTCGTCAAGTGTAACCTCCAAGTCGACCACTTCACTCGAGTATTTTGATGCTTTATTGTCAATTTGGTAAGGGTATGTGACATTCAGAAATGTAAATGTATGTGACATTATTGCTTTTTTTCGTAAATGAGATGGAAGAATATTTCGAGGGATTCACTATTAAAAAGTTTCGCTGACAAAACTCAGACAGTCGTTGCAAATCTTCCTGCATTCTGTGACAGTCCTCTACGGTCTTAATACATCGATAAATTTTCAAATCATCTGCGTATAGAAGTATCAAGCAATGGTGAAAACAGGTTTTTATGATATTAATATAAATAATGAATTTACAAAGAACGTTGACAAAGAAACGATGAATACAGCAAATAGTGACAAGATTATTATTTATCACAGCTATGAAGGATTTGCTATTTTTAAAGCTTCCACGCATTGCGACGGTTTTGAACGGCGATGGAATATAATATCGAACAGTTCATAGAAGAAGTTTTATTGTAGCTTTACCTTCCAATTGCAGTGAAAAATATATAACAAATCACTTCATGTATTCCTATTGATTTTTTTAAAGTTTTTTATTTCTACCAGCCGCTCTATTTGGGAACAGTCATTGCTGCCAAATACTTAAAATAAATAAAACGAATAATGAACGAATGAAAGAAATTAAGAGGAAATCACACCATGTGACTTTTTCCCCTCTTACATTTGAACACCTTTTAGCCATTTCCATTGGGAGAACAGGTGCGCACCAGTGGGACTTGAGTGCAATGTTTTGTGTTCCATTGGGACTAGAGGAGTTGATACCGGGATTGTCCCGGGATTGTATTGGTAGTAGAAAGTGGTAGCAAAACGAAAGTAAAACACATCAAGATCAACCTTTTATTTTAGAATTTACTTAAATATTCAAAAACAAAATATAATTTCTTCTAATAAAATTAACATTAATAAAATTAAATAGGCCCTTATAAAATAGTCTGATGAATGATTGCTCAGCTTGTTTATTTTATTTTACAATAAATAAACTTAATAAAATCAACTTCTTAAAATTTGTCAAATTTGCTCTTTGGAGCTCAGTGTATATTTCTGAATGTGCTTTAATACGGAAACAAATATGTCAGCATTCATTCACCCACTTCTATTAGCAGCTCCGAGGCTTCCTTCAGGCGCACCCTCAATAAAATGGTTTTTGTAGTGGAAATACAAAAAGCGGAGGGATGATAGTATTTCCACTAGCAGAAATAATAGCACCAAATGTTATCAATTTGCTTCTTTCCGCTGGTACGATTTGTCCCACTTGTTTTTGTGATTTAGGAGCCAAAATTTGTAGGAGTTTCTCAAACAATAGACACGCCGGACTTATTGAAGTTAAATATCCTGTCGGCAGCAAATTTATGTCGCTGTAACACATCAGCCCAATTATTTTAGAGCTGTTGGAGTGCACTCTTATTAAACGTGAATGATCGAGCAGCGCTAGTGCTCTCGGGCTTTCGCAGACTGAGGTTGGAGTTTCGTTCCCTATTGTTAGGATTTTACTGTATCTTAATAATTTTTGATTGATTTGGCAAAGTTTCGTCCTCTGGTTTCTGCGTACTCCTTATCAAGGGATACATGTGTGCCGTTCATTTTAATGAATTCAATTTTCATTGTCACGAGATACACTTCGCAATTTTATTTTACCATTTGTTTGATTGGTTTTAAAAATGAAATAATTAATTATCAGTAATTCAGTTCAATGCATCAATGGAAAATATAATGAAGAAAATATCAAGGAAAATTGGGAAAACTGACCAATCACCTGATAAGAACCTCTTGCGTTGAATTTCTTGCTTTCCAGCAGGGGCGTTATTTCCATCAACACACAACACAATAACTTTTCGGTGATAATTAAAACGATGAAGAGAAATGATATGAATAATTTCGTTCGGTGTAAGTAAAAATCGTTTTTACCTCGTTCGGTGACAGCCTTAGAATACCCATATGTTCTCCTCGTCCTCGTGACGGTGAACATCAATTCTTCTCTCTCTCTTCTGTCCCTCTCATATGGTCAGTTTCAACATATATAGGACGGGAAAAGGAAAAATGGGAAATTGCACTGAATTATTAGCAAAACAAAACATAATATAATAATAATAAAATAAGAATCGTACATTCCCCTCACCCATATTTCTCCCAATGGAAGGAATATGAAGTCAAACAGACAAAGTCCAAATAACCCACCAAATATACTCCAATAAAAAAAATATAAATATACACATATTAATGTACCCGTGAAAAATAAAGTAAAAACAAAAAAAATATTATTTATAAGAGATAAAGTAGTCTTGTGAACACTTAGGGTGCTGGTAAGAGTGCAACCTTGTTTAATGGGCGTGTAGTTTCTCCAGTGGCTGTTTTTAATCGTACCACTCTAACTACTTCATCATTGCCCTTTATGAGTTCGATTACCCTTCCAAGGGGCCAATGAGTTGGTGGTGCATTTGGTGAATACCAAAGTACTATATCACCCTCAGAAATAGGAGGGAGAGCCTTATGCCATTTTGGGCGATTTTGCAGAGAGTGGACATATTCGTTTGCCCATCTTTTCCAAAATAATTGAGTCAATTTCTGGCACATTTGCCATTGTGTCAAACGATTATTAGGGACGTTTGATATGTCCACTTCGCATCGCGATAATAATGGACCTCCTATTAAAAAATGACCCGGAGTGAGGGGGTCCAAGTCATCATTTGGTGATGAAAGTTGGTTACAAAACGGTCTAGAGTTCAGGATTGCTTCGATTCGAGCGATGACAGTTATAAAGGGTTCTAAGTGGAATCTTGTATTTCCCATAATACGCTTTAAATGAAATTTGAATGATTTAACACCCGCTTCCCACAGGCCACCCATATTTGGGGCATATGGAGGATTATGTCGCCAAGAAATATTATGCTTGGCGAGATAGTGTGCCAAAGAGGCGTTATTATGATCGAAGAATCTAGTTAATTCTGATATTTCTCTAGCTGCACCTCGAAAATTGGTGCCCTGATCAGAATACATTATTGTTGGCAAACCACGACGAGCGATGAATCGGTCTAAGGTAGATAAACAGGCTTCCGTGGTTAAAGAACTAACGAATTCTAAGTGAATTGCCCTTGAGACCATGCAAATAAATAGTGCAACATATCCCTTTTGGTAACGGTCATTTCTGACAGTAGAAAATTTTATTTCGAACGGTCCTGCGAAATCTATGCCGGTGTGAGAAAAACATCTACTTGGTTGAACACGATAGTATGGAAGATCACCCATAGGGGGCTGAATAGGTTTCGCTCGAAAACGATAACAAGTCAGACAACGGAAAATTCGCTTTCTGATGAGACGTCGCAAATTAGGAATCCAATATTTACGGTGAATTAAGGACTGGACAAGGCGAGGTCCAGCATGCCCAGAATAGATATGAAAAAAATCGCAAATAAGTGCGGCCAAGCGACTTTCGGACGGAATTAAGAATGGATGTTTGATGTCAGTTTTGAACAGGGAGTTTTTTAAACGACCCCCCACCATGAGATGACCCGATTCAGCTATGAAAGGCGCTAAACCCACCAACTTTTTTGAGGGCAACATACCTTTCTTGATCAATTCGATATCGGTTAAGAAATACTGACATTGGGTAATTTTTATTATAAAATGTAAAGCAGACTCATATTCTTTGGCGGTTAATGGTCCGGTAGTTATATCGTTGAAATTTTGTTTGTTATATCGTTTTTTCAGGTTTTCACAAAATCGAAAAATATAGGCGAAGATTCGTTGTAATCGAGATAAATTAGATATTCGATCTATGATATCAAGAAAGTCGTTATAATCAACGTTTGAACTCGAGAGTTTTTGAAGGAAAGATACCTGAGGAGATTCCTTCATTTCGGGTAAATTATTTAAGTGTTCCTCTTGTATGTCCCAACCTAGCTCATCAGTGGTCAGAAAACTAGGTCCTTTCCACCACAAATGACACTCCATCAATTCCCGAGGTGTCATTCCCCGAGATGCTGGATCGGCGGGGTTATTTTTTCCCGATACAAAACCCCATCGTGTGTGCGGTAAATTTTCATGAATTTGAACCACTCGATTAGCGACAAACATTTTCAAACGATAAGGAGGCGTTTTTAGCCAACCTAATACGGTTGAAGAATCAACCAAACAAATGGAGTCGTTTATATGAATGAAAGAATTGAAAGAATTTAAAGTTACTTTCATAAGTTTAGACAGAAGAAAAGCCGCACCTAATTCTAAACGTGGAATTGTCCATGTTTTTATTGGTGCCACTCTCGTTTTTGAAGCAACTAGATTTATAATATATCCATCGTCAACCTTCAAACGTAAATATATGACAGCTGCCATTCCCATCTCACTGGCATCTGAGAATCCAACGAGAGTAGAATGACACGTCCGCGGTGTGAATATGCATCTTGGCAAATGAATTTTTTCGATTAAATTTAACTCGTTTTTTATACAATTCCACTTTTCCTCTATATTATTGGGCAATGACTCGTCCCAATCTACTTTGAGAAGCCATAGTTTTTGTATTAAAATTTTCATTAAAAAGGTAAAAGGACTTAAATAGCCATTAATATCAAATGTACGAGCGACTCTAGATAAAATACCTCTTTTTGTAGGAGGTTCGACAATGTCCTGCACGCGATATGAAAAAGTATCCTTTCCTATATCCCAATATATTCCTAACACTTTAACAGAAGATATATCGCCCATCGGTAGTTCCATTTGATCATCATACGGCGTTACTAACTTGGAACTTGAACATGCCCATTTTCCCAATTCAAAACCACCTTTACGCAATAATGAAATAAGTTCATTTTTCATATTTACTACTTCCGATTCATCATGGCCTCCGGTCAATACATCATCAACGAAAGTTTGTGAGGACAAAGCCTTAACAGCCAAAGGATAATTATGGCCTTCATCGATAATTAACTGTTTCAAAGTACGATTAGCCAGAAATGGAGCTGTAGTTACCCCAAAAATTAAACGACAATGTTCATATTCTTCTAATGAATCTTCCGAGTTAAATCTCCAAAAGATATGAAAATACTTTCTATCATCGTTATGAAGTAAAATGCTGGGAAACATTTGGCGTATATCGCAGGTCAGTGCAATTGAATAAATTCGAAATCTAGTTATTATTACAGAAATATCCTGATGCAACTTAGGACCTGCCGGTAAACATGAGTTTAAAGTTTTTCCGTTGATATCCTTTTCTGCCGGATTGAATACCACCCTAACTTTATTACCTTCAGGTGAATGTTTCACCACACCATGGTGAGTCATTATATATGGCGACGAAACTTCCGTCTTCTTTAGAAAACCGTCATCTATATAACTTTTAATAATATCAGAATATAGGCGATGATATGTGGGGTCAAGTTTAAATCGATTTTCTAGCTTAAAAAATCTATTTCTAGCAAATAATCGGTTAGAATCTAATTCTGAAATTTGAGTTCTGAACGGAAAACGAACAATATATTGTCCCTGCGTATTACGTTTAACGGTATTTGAAAAATATTCTTCACAATATGCATCTTCTGAAGAAATGGGCGGTGGCACTTCAACCTCCTCCACTTCCCAAAAGGCTCTGAGTAAATCACTTAAAGAAGGATCTTCACTACAAATATGAGATGAAGTTTCGGTAATTGAAAAATCTTTACTTGAAACATTTCCTGAGATAACCCATCCTAAATGCGTTAAGTAGGCAGTGGGTGATCCACGAATAACGTTATTGAAATTTGACACTACATCCAAAAATGATTGGACGCCTAAAAGCATATCTACCGGTGAAGATATATCAAATTCTGGATCTGCCAGTTCAAGCTGAGAAAAACGTTCCCTAATATCATCTTTAAGGGTTAAATTTGGTAAATCGGTAGTTATTTTGGATAAAATGACAGCTTGTATCGGTAAAATGAAGTTCGGTTCACACATAGACTTTATCCTACAATTTACTTTTCCTTGAATCCTTTGAATTCCGGTATTAGAAACGCCTGTTATATTCAAATTGCATCGTTCACGTTTCAAAGTTAAATTATTAACTAAGGAATTGGTAATAAAATCTATCTGTGATCCTGAGTCGAGGACAACTCTGCAGGGATACCATCTAGAATCGGCACCCTCAATATAAACGCGAGCAGTTGCCAATAAAGCTGAAGTTGCTCCTTTCAAGGAACAAGAATGACTGAGTGATTCAGTGCTTTTTCCTGCGGACGATGGTCCTGATTTGGAAGAAACAAAGTCTGTTTCATGTAGTAAGGAGTGATGTCTAGAGCTTGAACAATATTTACAATTTATTTTTACACGACACTTCGATATTGGATGAGGAAACAGGCATGCATAACATAAGTTACTGTCTCTCACAAAATCATGTTTTTCTCTAGGTGTTAAGTCCAAAAATTTCGAACAATTTACAATTCGGTAATGATCATATTGATGACAAAAATTACAACACTTCTGTGATTCGGTGGGTTTATTTTGTTCGGTATTTGAAACTGTACCTTGTGAGGTCATAACTATACGTTTTTTTTGAAACTGAGATTTAGAGGAAGATGTAGAATTTATGGTTCGGTTTGATTTGCCCATGTCTGAACTAGAATTTACTAACTGAGCAACAGCGCTTTTATTTCTCAAAAATTCGATGAAATTTCCGAAAGTAGGAAAATCTACCGACAGATATTTATATTCAAATTCTTCTTTCATTCTATTATTCACTAAGTTCAAAGCAAACTCCAACAGTATATAATCACTCAGATCAGGTAAATTCATATTTTTTAGAGCTGAAACATTCGTCTGTAATGTTTAACATAATTCTGTTACCATTTGGAATGAATCCCCTTTCAATGGGCTCAATCCAAAAATTGTTCTCAAATAATGGTTGGCTATAACACGTTTATTGGTGTATCGTTTAGTTAGACGATCATAGACTACAAGATAATTTTCCGGAGAAAACCTTATAGTTTGAGCATATTTTAGGGCTGAATCTTCAAGGTTTTTTAGTAAAATCGTAAATTTTTCAATATCAGCATAACCGTTATTGTGCACAAGCGCATTGAATATGCCTATAAACGCGGGAAATTTTTCAGGATGACCATCAAATTTCGGTAATTGAACGTCTCGAAGAGATAATTCTCGTTTTATGGAAGTATTCAAAGTTGAATTGGTCGGAGAAGAATATTCCCCAGCGTGTGCCAATATATCATAATAAAGTGAATCAAATGAAGCTTCACACTGTATAATGTTGATTTGAAATTCAGCATATTTATCTGATAAAATTTGCAATTTATCCATCAAAGATGTAAATTTTTCTTTCACATCGTATATTTGGGTCACTCTGACCTTAAACTGTGGTAATTTTTCCGGTAATTTTGGTATCAAATCGAAACAATCCTGTAACTTGCGCCAAAGGCGTTCTTTATTATTGATAAGTCGTTTATACGATGCTCTTTCCTCCTCACTGGGGTTAGACATGTTAGGAAAATACGTTATATTAATTTACTGTGAAAACAAAAAAAGATAAACAAAGTTGCACCTCAAAGCGATGATAATAATTAGAATGAAAGCGTTAAATTCGGTGATTCAGATTGAAAAAGACGAGGTGATGAAAAGTGAACGATAAATTCGGTTATTCGAATCAAAAGAAAAATTATTTTGATGATTCAAATGTAAAGTGAACGTTAATTCGGCTATTTAAATTCGGTTATTCAAAAGAAAACGTTTTTAACGGTGATTTGAATTGTTACATATGCGACAATTTATAGCGATAAGGAATGTACGTTCATGGAATGAAAAGAAAAAAAAATCTTATCACTGATAAGAAGTAAACAAAATCGGTTATAACAAAACCACGCTCTGCTACCAATGTTTGATTGTTTTTAAAATGAAATAATTAATTATCAGTAATTCAGTTCAATGCATCAATGGAAAATATAATGAAGAAAATATCAAGGAAAATTGGGAAAACTGACCAATCACCTGATAAGAACCTCTTGCGTTGAATTTCTTGCTTTCCAGCAGGGGCGTTATTTCCATCAACACACAACACAATAACTTTTCGGTGATAATTAAAACGATGAAGAGAAATGATATGAATAATTTCGTTCGGTGTAAGTAAAAATCGTTTTTACCTCGTTCGGTGACAGCCTTAGAATACCCATATGTTCCCCTCGTCCTCGTGACGGTGAACATCAATTCTTCTCTCTCTCTTCTGTCCCTCTCATATGGTCAGTTTCAACATATATAGGACGGGAAAGGGAAAAATGGGAAATTGCACTGAATTATTAGCAAAACAAAACATAATATAATAATAATAAAATAAGAATCGTACACCATTTAACAATTAAACTATTAAAACCTAATCTATTTCTTTTCATAAAATAGTTACAGTCCGCTAAATTTTCATGAAACAAAATCAGAACCAGAAAATTATCAAACACCTATATTGTTACGTGTTCATTTTATGCCCCATAACAATTACAAAACCCCAACCTCTCGTCAAGGTGACGCACTCCAATAATATTTTCCTTCGCTGAATTCACTGAATGAAGGCGATATCGCGTTTTCGAATTGAAAATTTAAGAAAGTGATAATTCTTTCCATTTATGAGATTATTTTCATTGGAAATTTTGGATATCATCAAATATTACTGTATTACGTATCATTTGAGATCTCCAACATCAGTAGACGGATTAATTGGCCTTTTTTATAACATTACAAATTTGCACATTGAAATCAGAAAGAAATTGTCCATATCCAATACCATCCTGGATATACATCAGCACTATTATCCCCAGGGATCAGTGAAGCCGATTTTACCCTCTTCTCCATCATACAGAGGTAAATACCAAACTGAACGTTAAATGCAGGGACGCTGTGAACGTTATCCCTTATTACTGGAACATACTAATCATTAGCTAGATGTACAGGGTTATCCATTTTGCGGTTTCAAAAGTAAACGTAAATAAAACACAAAAAATATTTTTTATCATGATATTTCTTTTTTATTATAAAGTTTGAACGTTGACATTATGTGTGAAACACTACATCATTATTTAAATGACAACCACCCAAATTGTTGCAAGCATCGATTCTTTTGAGGTAATTTTCAACCACTTTTTGTCACATATTGGGCAGTATCTCAGCCATAACTTGACGAATATTTGTTTTTAACTACTCAAGAGTTAAAGGTTCATCTGCATAAACACGGTCTTTGGCGTAGCCCCACAAAAAAGTCAAGCAGTGTCAAATCGCATGATCTTGGTGGCCAGTTGATATCGCCGTCCACCGCCGGTTGTTCAAGCATCCATTCGACGTATCGACGATGTTGATGTGAATGGTCGGCTGACTTCAGTTGATAAGTGAGCTGAATTTTATATGGGTGTAGTTGTAGATCTTAATGCAAAATATGCCATAATGTCCCGCAAGACAGTCCTAATTCCTGAGAATGACGAGAAATCGACAGATTCGGGTCTTCGGCAACACTTTCACTTACAGTAGCGATATTTTCAGTGGTACGAGCGAAACGATGATGCACAGGGTTTACAATATCTGTAACCGATCCAGTCTCTTCAAATTTCTTCACAATTTTACCAATTGCTTGCGTAGTTGGACGATTATGTAAACCAAAATCTGCTATTAAAGCACGATATGTGGCTGTGGCAGAATCGCCATTTTTGTATTAGGTTTTTACAATTTTCATGCGTTGTGCGATAGTCAAGCGATCCATTTTCATAAATGTCAGACTTTCAACTGAACAAAAAAAATTTTCTTCAAAAACTTCGTTTGACAGTTGTCGAATTCCAGCCCTATACTTTTGAAACCGCGAAATGGATAACCCGTTACAATGTGCGAACTTTTTCCAAACTGTACAAGTAAAAGAAAAGTCCCCTGACCCATTGACACAACGTTCCCAGTCTCCGATGCCAAAACAACAGGTATAGGCTTATCATAAGCCTCATAATCCAACAGAATATTTTGTACATTCACCACATGGTGGGATGCACCAGAATCAACTAGAAATGTTACAAACGTACAGAAATTGTTTAGATCAAACAGTGACTTACTAGATTTGTATTCCTTCAGTTTCCTACAATCCTTCTTTTCATGTCCTTTCTTATGGCAGTAAAAGCAGAATCTCTCTGCAGCTCACCGATGGAACAATAAACCACATTTTTTACAGCTGGCTTCCCCTTTTCTCAAGTTGCTCTGTGGAATAGGGACTACCGTCTCCTTTCTTCTCTTTTGAATACGGAAGACTTTTAAAAGAGTGTTTCTCCTTCTTCGTATGGGGCTCCCTATGATCTATCATGTCGACTCTCTAAACAGAAATCACATATATATTATTATCACTCTTTCCACATTCAATGCAGACAACTGAAACTGAATTAAGATTATTCGTGAACAAATTATATTCTCCAATGGGATAATCAATACATAAGAAACATGCGGTGTAAACTTCGGCGATCTCGGTCTCGAGATTCCTAGCTGTGTCATCAAAATATTCAAAACAAATATCATTCAAACTTGTCTTCTCTGACAAGTATACGCATTGAAAGATCACTTGTCGAGAATACGGGACCTTTCCGTAGCGACATCAAGCGTTTGTAGGCTCGTACTACCAGCAATATGGCGGGAATTCGAATATCATGTCATGATGCTCTTATATGTTTGAACTAATTCAAAAATTGTTTGTACAATACAAGAAATTTTATAACATAACAATAACAATAGTTCATTAATTTCCAATATATACAAAATATGTAGAAAGAAAAACAGGCCATCCAAAAATGAAAAACTAAAATATACAAAATTTTCAAATAATCGCTACAATATCCCTACAATTAAATTCTTCGATATTGTATGGCTCAAGCATTAAAAGAAAACGATAAGTATAGAGACTTCTCGAAAGACACATGACCATATAATCTTTAAATTTCTACTGGTCTCTTTTCAATTAAAGACAAAGAATGTACCGGAAAAACAAATTCTTCTAGTATTATTTACATTTGAATGAATACAGAAATAATGCTGCACTGAAAAAAATATTTACAGTAAGAATCATTGGTTATTTTAGGCCAGTAGGAATCATACTGAATTTAAAATTGCACTGTAAAATTACACTCGAATTTGTAAACTTACAAAACAGTAATGTAATGTAATCCGTTTACCCACAAATATTTGGATTCATGTTGTAATAGGTTATGTAATATTACATCAAACTCCGTATATTTACAAACAATAGGAGTAACAAAGTGAAATTTCACAATATGATTGTTGTGAATTTCCATTATATGTATTTTCACTAAAATTTCTCCTGTAGATAACTATTGAGTAGGTGTTATTTCAGTTTTTTACCCAAGGTTTTTGTAATCTCTTGTGAATTCATAGTTTGGTTTTGTGAAATTTGGACTGAATGTTATGTGAAATTACAACCATATTATATCAACTATAGGAATGGGAAAATTTTTCAAATTAAATGAAATCAGGTCATCATCTAAAAGTTTTTTGATACAAACATTATTGTACAATTCATTCATCTCCTTTTTGTCAGCTTCTTTTTGTGGTACTTCGCGCTCTTCCATCAAGGTGGAGTTCTGCAAAACCCTTTGAGGAGCTTAGGTTGAAGTCGTAACATATATCGAAGACTTCAATGAGTTTTCCGCAAAATATTTCGAACTTGGCAAAGTATTACCTTTTTCTCAAGATAATGAAATAAAATCAAGTTACACTCAGAGTGTTGAACAAAAACGTGATTCGCTGCTATGAAGTTAACAGTGTTTATCATAATAAACAATAACACACATTTAGGTACCTACCTTTGATGATGAGAATCCAATTCAAATTAATAATTAAAAATCACTGTAACTGGTAAACTCACACTGAAAGTTATTAGCGATTTGACCAGACCACGTAACACATTAAGATATAAGAGTGAAATGAGGCGAACTGCATTCTGCAGGACGCGGACGCATCATGTGTTCAACTCTCATACGCAAACGCAAAGCGCAAACACTCTTATACTCAACCGTATTGGGCGAATTTACCAACCCTCTGTGACTTATAATGAAAATTTGTGATTTTCTGTGAAAACATGAAAACGTTTTGTGAATAATTGTAATATTCTGGACAGTCTTGTGAATCTCAGTAAACTCTTGTAAATTTCTGCAATATTCCGGAAAATTACAACAAATCACATAAGAATCCCATTTCACATGTTACAGTATGTGTAATTACCATTTGATCAATAGTTAATCATGTGTAAATTTACCCCCATTTTTAACAGTGTGATGTTTATGCATGAACATCAAGATCTTATATACAGGGTTATACAGGTTTGGAAATTCACATCTGAAATAAACGATATACAATGCATCAGACAGAGAATTCTTCCCTCCAGTTGCACAGATGAATAGTCGAGACAATCACTTGCTGTAACACACTGAATTCAGTTGTCTTACTTCATTATTCTAGTCTTGTCTCTCTCTATCGTTTAGAGGAGCGTAGTTTTTTAGTATGGTAGGCAACAGTAAATACTTGAATCGAGTATTACGGGCAGCCTGACAAATTAAAAATTCTATACGTGAAGGGCGGGTTGCGTATTCTCAATTGCGTGTACAACTGGAGGCAACACTGAATTCAAATGCGCACGGGTTTGTTCCGCTAACTCTAATCGCAAACCCGTGCACAATTCAAGGCAGGCATCCTCATATCTTGCACGGGTTTGTGATACAAGCGGTCTTCCAAAACCGTGTTGAAGTCGAGGACTGAAACTCTGATATGAAGCTAGCACGAGTAGCGCGACAAAAAGAAATCGCCGTATAATGATCGTCATTGGAATTTGGTATTCAATTAACCACATCTCAAAATATAAGCGAATCTGATCTCCAACAATTCGCAAAATACGCACTAGGTGACCATTTTTCTACATCATTTTAAGAAAATATTGAGAGTGAATCAAATAGAAATAACATCACACATAATAGAGAATCCATGGAGAACGAAGTGCCAAACACATTTTCACTTCCAATAAATCCAGCAGAAAACCGTATATCCATCAACAATGAAGACTACGTTAATGCTGTTAAAAATATAAAATCATAATGGGAAAGAATAGCTGATATCTAGGAAAAAGATTCCAATACTGCTAAAATTCTTATTGAGTTAGTAAATGATTTATCCAAATTACAAACAGCATCGAGTATAATTGCATATATTGCTGAAAAGAAGATCCAAAGAAGATCTCGAACAATTCATGTTCAGCCTACTTCAATCGCTCGCCGTAAAGAAAGAGGCCTACCATGCGGCGAAAGGATTCAATCAGGACGACCAGCTAAAACAGAAACTATGAAAAGGAAACGAATTCACCATATCTCATCTAACATTTCCAATAAAGAACCCCCTGCGAAAAAACATTAATGTTGCTAAAAATATATTGGAATTTAATGTAAGTAAATGAAGAATCAGTTCCGTAAAATGAAGTGTTTGAATTTTTTATCAAATGGAAACAAGATTTAATTTGTTTTAATCCTGCATGCTGCCTAACTTCCTGAAACAAACACGGGTTTGTGTGTCAGATACTAATCACAAACCCGAGTACGATCGGAGGATGCCTGCCTCGAATTGTGCACGGGTTTGCGATTAGAGTTAGCGGAACAAACCCGTGCACATTTGAATTCAGTGTTGCCTCCAGTTGTACACGCAATTGAGAATACGCGGGCGGGTTCCCTACCATACTGCGATAAGAGAGAGACAAGACTAGATTATTGCAGTAAGACAGTTGAATTCATTCAGTTATCGCACTTGATTGTCTCGACTATTCATCTGTGCAACTGGAGGGAAGAATTCTCTGTCTGATGCCTTGTATATCGTATGTTTTCGATGTGAATTTCCAAATCGGTATATCGAGGTCGCTAGGAGCCATCGTTTCGGAGAAAAATGCATTTAAAGCCAAAGGGTCCCAAACCTTTTCCGAAAACTATTCCCATTAAAATATTTAACTTATTATAAATTCATTTTGAAAATTTCTAAGGCGAAATGCATGCGGATTTTATATTGCCTACTAATAAGTAGGAGTGGTACTATGAAATTGTTGTTTTCAAGTGTTCTGAATACGAAATTTCATCAAAGGATTTCGAAGCAGTCAAAATATATAAAAGAAAACGCGAATTATTCTTTCAACTTCAACACCCTGTATCTCGGAAACGAAAAATTTCCGGACCCATGTTCATAGGAACTTTTTTGCTTAAAATGATGTGATCTATCACCCATTTCAGTTTGTCGGAAACAAATCAAAACACCCTGTATGTATGATAGTCAAAATGTTATTTTGCTTGAACTTATCACGACATGAGTCTCTGAAAATCAAACGAAATATTACTCTCAAGGCCAACTTTTGTGTTTTCATAATGTTGAAGATGATAGATTGAATCTAGAAATGATAAATGTTGTCATTCCAGAAGGTGTATTTTCTACACATTTTTCACAGTCTGGATAGGATATTCCTTCAATATCATCCCCTGCTGATACATCATCATGTTCCACCGTTTGGAAGTTGTTTTAAGTTTCAATCACCTGAACGTTGTTTTCAGAGGCTACCACAATTTGCTGTGTGTCAACTTTCTCGATTTTTATCGTATTCCTTCTTTAATATGTAAAAGATTTCGTGGGATCGGGATGTTTTGGGGAATAAGACTATGTCATTCCTTTAAGCAACGTTTCGCAACTTTATTTGTTGCTTCTTGAGGCTCTACCAAATAAAACAAAAAACATGGAACCAATAAAATCATAACTACATATAATAAATAAAAATAACATACCTCGGAAGTGGCAAATGTCCGTCAATTTCCCATAAATATATAAATAATTTCGATATAAACATGTAAATCTTAGGAAGGTAGGCAGGTATTGTCAAAATTCTTCGGCAAACGTAAACAATGGGTAGCGCGCTCCAAAACCTGTTTAAATTCTGATACATTCTTCGCGGCGACCAGACATCCCCACCCCCTTCATGCTATAAGCGTCTTCAAATTAATACATAAAATGATAAATAAATAAATAATATAAACTGACCACTGACCGATCAATCAAATGTCGTTTACATAATACCATGTTCCTGCAATAGGTCGTATATAGGACAAACGAAACAATATCTTAAGTCTCGATTAAACCAACATAAAAATGACTGCAAGAATCATAATCAGACCAAAAATAACAAAACCGCGCTAGCAGTACATCACTTCGAGACCGGTCATAATTTCAACTTCGAAGGGACGACAGTTTTAGATAGAGAGTCGAATTGGTTGAAACGCAATATTGGGGAAATGATCCTAATTAACACGATGAAAAATATCAACTTTAGGACTGACTGCTTGGGTTTAAGTGCAATATACCACAATATCCTCAATTTATATTCCAAATTCAGAAGGAAAAAACTATGATTTGAATCAGTTTATATTATTTATTTATTTATCTGATGTGAATTTCCAAACCTGTACATCCGATATGGTTCTGGGAACATAAAAATTCAATCTTGATATTTTCAGGGTCAGCATCTGAACGATCGTGTCTTCGAAAATGGAGGAGGTGAAACTTGAAAACATTGATATTTTTGAACAATTCATAGATGAGAATGGTATTCATGACAGGAAGAAGTTAGAAATATCAACTGAAATTGGCACAGTTAGCCCATCGCAAGAATTTCATGGTGCTGAATACTGCTCTAAGTTCAAAAGTGAAAACCCTTATTCTCAAGATGAAACATGTTTCCGTATGTATGAATTCATTGCGGAACAAGCGAGCTTAACAAATGCAATTCAGGAACATGAAAATTTGAAGCAGAAACCTTCTACTTATGTTGCAAATCAAGGAGATGACTCCAAACGATATATTGATGCTACTGTTTCGAAACGACAATGTTTTCCCAAACTACATGTAGATTCAGTTCATATGAATTTGAAACAACATAAATGTGAACAGTGCGATTATACAGCAAGTCAAAAATGCCATCTCAAAGTACATATAGATTCAGTTCATTTGAATTTGAAGCAACATAAATGCGAACAGTGTGATTATGCTGCAAGTCAAAAAAGAGATCTCAAGCTACATATAGATTCAGTTCATTTGGATTTGAAACAACATAAATGTGCATTTTGTGATTATACTGCGATTAAAGAAGGCCGTATTAAAGTACATATGGATTCAGTTCATTTTAAATTGAAGCAACATAAATGTGAACAGTGTAAATATGCTGCAAGTCGAAAAAGCCATCTTAAACGACATATAGATTCGGTTCATCTGGATTTGAAACAACATAAATGTGAACAGTGTGAATATGCTGCAAGTCGAAAAAGCGATCTCAAATTACATATAGATTCAGTTCATTTGTATTTGAAACAACATAAATGTGCATTTTGTGATTATACTGCGAGTAAAAGAGACCGTATTAAAATACATACGGATTCAGTTCATTTTAATTTGAAGCAACATAAATGTGAACACTGTGAATATGCTGCAAGTCGAAAAAGCCATATCAAACGACATATAGATTCAGTTCATTTGGATTTGAAACAACATAAATGTGCATTTTGTGATTATACTGCGAGTCAAAAAGGCCGTATTAAAATACATATGGATTCAGTTCACTTTAATTTGAAGCAACATAAATGTGAACAGTGTGAATATGCTACAAGTCGAAAAAGTCTTCTCAAATTACATATAGATTCAGTTCATTTGGATTTGAAACTACATAATTGTGCATTTTGTGATTATACTGCGAATCAAAAAGGCCGTATTAAAATACATATGGATTCAGTTCATTTTAATTTGAAGCAACATAAATGTGAACAGTGTGAATATGCTACAAGTCGAAAAAGTCTTCTCAAATTACATATAGATTCAGTTCATTTGGATTTGAAACAACATAAATGTGCATTTTGTGATTATACTGCGAGTCAAAAAGGCCGTATTAAAATACATATGGATTCAGTTCACTTTGATTTGAAGCAACATAAATGTGAACAGTGTGAATATGCTACAAGTCGAAAAAGCGATCTCAAACGACATATAGATTCAGTTCATTTGGATTTGAAACAACATAAATGTGCATTTTGTGATTATACTGCGAGTCAAAAAGGCCGTATTAAAATACATATGGATTCGGTCCATTTCAATTTGAAGCAACATAAATCTGAACAGTGTGAATATGCTACAAGTCGAAAAAGCGATCTCAAATTACATATAGATTCAGTTCATTCGAATTTTAAGCTACATTAATGTGAATATGCCTGAACTCAAATACAGCTTCCCAAGCGACATGGAGATTAGGTTCGATTGTATTCGAAGCAACATAAATGTGAACATTGTAATTATGCTTCAACTCAGAAAAACCTCAAGCGAGAATTTAACGCACTCCCTGAACATCTGTCAATTTTTGCTTAGCGCATCTGGTTCGGCTCCATACTCACTGATTCAAATTTCACATAAATCAGTACATTTTATATTTGAAACATTCACCTTCATTAACATTTGCTGAAATAATAAATCTGGAAGCTAAACGACAATGAGTGCTAAAGTACAAAAAAGTGATCCCGTTGGGCTGAATTCCCGTGTGACAGGATGGAGGAAACTCTACAGGCTCGTTAGGTTGAACTTAGAACTGAAGTTGCCAGGTTACTGGATAAGTCAAACACAGGTGATTCCAACATATTTCCAGATTATATTAATGATATTATGATCAAATTATACAGTTTTGAGGAAACTACAAAGGTTAATTTGGACTCATTAAAAACTCACATGATATATGATATTACATCGTAGGTTGAGAAAGAAAAACAAGATAATTCCAACAACCATCAAATTTTTCATGGAATTGAAGAAAATGATGATGGAAATTTATATGAAAAACTTTGTCAAATTATGCATAATAAAGTTATCGAGAGTTCTGCTGAAAGGATATCAATTAACGATATATACGTTTGTCGTCGCCTTGGAAAAAAGTGGACAACAGTGCGTCCACTGCAACCATTTCGATCCGAGGACTAGTAGTATCGGTACCGCTTCAATGGATTTACCAAAGATATTTTACAAGATGGAAAAACTGAATGTTTTGTTATTATTCTATCTATATCATTGTAATACGCAGAATTTTTAGAGTGCAGGCATATTTTCGATTCGAAAAAAAAATCAATGTGAAAAGAGATTTGAAATAACAAATATATGATTTTCAAATATTGTTGTTTTGGTTTTACAATTACAATTGAATGTAACTGTTAGAATTGAAAATCAATCTCCCCTTATATATAATTTATTAACTCAATATTACATTCAACTGGAAAACGTGGTTCATTCTTCTTAACCTACCATTATATATTTTAGAATTATCCAAAGACAGAATTGACATGACATTGACGTTTTCAACCATAGAGCAAAAATACAAAATCATATTTCTGACATACCTCATTGATTTTGTAACCTAATACTGAATACTATTCAACATATAATCGAAAGGAAAAACATAAATCAATATTACTTATCCAAATGTTCAAACATCAATCCAATATTGATCACTCACCTATTGGATCAGTACACACTACACATTCGTACCCCTAATAATTTTCTATGTTTTTCAAATTTTGTTCTACATAGAGACTCAGTCAATCTATCAGCGATTTTATTTTCTGTACGAATTTTACAAAAATTTATAATACCTTTTTTCTCAAAATCGTGAACAAAATGATAGCTTACATCAATATGCTTGAAATTTTTACAAAATTTACCATTTTTAGACAAAGCAAAGAGTTCATTTTTCTTTTTTGTAATCTATCTTATCCTCTAAGTACTGTTTAATTCTTCCTAGATCTTTCATTCGGAATTTCTTATTCAGCATATATTTTACTTCTTTAATAATGTCAATATTTGGCCCTATCAGAAGTAAATCATCAACATACAATTTGATATACACCTTTTTACCCTTGATGCATCCTTTATACAGGGTGTCCCGAAAACAATGGATAAGCCTGCAACTATAGATAGACACTGTCGTGGTCTAACTTATTCCAAATTTTGACCTTAATGAAAATTCCACGGTTTCAGAGATATTCATGGTTTTCGTATTTCTAGAAAATTTCCAAGTACGATTAGTTTTTCTAGTGCCATTTCTACAAATGGAGAGGTATTTCGATATAGTTTTTCTTTAATTTCACATGAGATAGTTCAGCTATCGCAAACAAAGACTTAAATTCATCAAACAAGTGTAAAAAGTTAGAAACTCGTGAATTACAAAGAAAAATTGAAAACTAAATGAAATTTCCTTCAAGTTTGATGAGCTACAGTGTAAAAAAATTGTGTGATGCCCCTGGTAGACATCATCTTTAAAAATTTTCTCAGTTATTGCAGATTCCAAAAAGGTATCATAAGCCTAGGCATTCTGTAGTTTTTCATTTGCGTAACTACTTGATTACCAAATAGTCGAAAAATTTCGAAAAACTGTTTTTGTTGTAATCGTTATTCTGAGCTCATGTGTTAATGTAAATGTATGATTATACCTAGCTATTCTGATTTGTTTAACCTTATGGTTATTGTTCAATAGCAAAGGTCTGAATCTTTCAAAGAACTTTAATACTATTACCAAATTACTATCCATTGGAAATGAATGAAGAATGCAAAATAAAACAATAAGTTCATTATTCATATCGAACATTTATTCATAATAAATGTTCAAATTGACGTCCTTGCGCCCTTATACATGCTCTACACCTTTTAATGAACGCACTTTTAAATCGACGCGCTTAGTGCGACGTATTAATTTGAGCCGCTGCATTTTGGACACGAGCCCGGAACTCCTCAATCGAAGATATTGGCTTGGAGTAGACTAGATCTTTTAGGCACCCCCAATGAAAAAAATCCAGCGGGTTTAATTCCGGTGATCTCGGGGGCCATGAAATAGGGCCAAGCCGGCCTATCCACCTTTGAGGGTATTTTGCATTCAGGTGATTTCTCACTCTAACTGCGCAATGAGCTGTGTTATTATTGTTCTATGCAAGCAGTGTTTCATTTTTTATGAATAAATTTAAGCTATGAATGACTGAACTCATTGTTTGATTTCGAAATCTTTATTCATTTTCAATGAATAAGTAATTGGTACTAATTCGTTCTATTTTTTCCATCGAATAGTTATCTGCTAATAATTCGTTTTATTTTATTTGTAATGAATATTCCACATACCTTCATTGTAGCAACACAGGGTATTTTTTAAGTTGATAGGTACTTTTCTTAACAGTGTACAGAATGTAAGAAAATAAGAAATTTTGTCAAAAACAATTAGGTCCGGTAAGGTTTTCGAGATTGACTTTAAAACATGAGCTCAGAATAACGATTACAACAAAAACAGTTTTTCGAAATTTTTCGATTATTTGGTAATCAAGTAGTTACGAGAATGAAAAGCTACAGAATGCCTAGGCTTATGATACCTTTTTGGAATCTGCAATAACTGAGCAAGTTTTTAGGATGATGTCTACCAGGGGCGTCCTACATTTTTTTTACACTGTAGCTCACCAAACTTGAAGGAAATTTCATTTAGTTTTCAATTTTTTTTTGATTCACGAGTTTCTAACTTTTTACACTAGTTTGATGAATTTCAGTCTTTGTTTCCGATAGTCGCACTATCTCATGTGAAATTAAAAAAAAAACCATATCGAAATACCTCTCCATTTGTAGAAATGGCACTAGAAAAACTAATCGCACTTGGAAGTTTTCTAAAAATAAGAAAACCATGAATATCTCGGAAACCGTCGAATTTCCATTAAGGTCAAAATTTAGAATAAGTTAGACCACGACAGTGTCTATCTATAGTTGCAGGCTTATCCATTGTTTTCAGGACACCCTGTATATACAATAATCGCAGTTGGATCTCTGAAAGTTAATTTCTTCCATATAGTTGTGGAAGCATCCATACCAATCACGAAGACTTTCTCGTAAACCATATAATGCCTTATTCAGTAGATAAACTTCACCTTCCTCTATTTCGTAACCATCAGGTGGATAAATGTAGACTTGAGTTCTTATATTTCCACTTAAGAAGGCTTTTTCTACATCCATCTGTTCTATTCTCCATCCATTTAAACATGCTATAGACAATAAAATCTTTAATGTAGTCATTCTGGCAACAGGTGAGTATATTTCATCATTTTCATTATATATTTGTTTAAAGCCTTTGCAACGATACGAGCTTTATATTTTCCATTTGATTCAATTCTATAGATCCACTTCACTTCTATTATTTTCTTGTCTGTGGGCTCATGAACTATTTTCCATGTATTGTTCTCTTCTAAATTTCTCATTTCATCATCCATCGCTTTTCTCCATTTCTTAGAATCTGTACTCTTTACAGCTTCTTCATAGTTTTCAGGTATATTAACATCACAATAATTGGCATGAACAATATAGTCGCCATATCTTTCAGGTAATTTTCTATTTTTTTTTGGTCTGTTTTCAGTTACCTCAACATCTTCTTCCTCCTGTTCTACTTTTTCTGCGTCTTCTTATTCATTCGTTTCTTTTTTTGGTTCTTCTTCTTCCATTTCTCCTTTAGTGTTTTCATATTCATCCTGTTTTTCTGGATCATAGTTCAAATTTATGTACTGTGGCCTTTTCTCAATGAATGTCACGTGACGAACTACTAATACTTTATTTTCCACTAGAAATCTGTATCCCATATCTGAATATCCTACCAAAATACCTTTCTCTGCTTTTGGGTTAAATTTTGATGCTCTTCTCTGTTCCGGTATTCTCACAAAAGTTTCACTTCCACATCCAATAGTATTAATTTATTTTTGCTTCAGCTAGTAAACATCTGGTATCCATAATTGTTCTATTGTACCTTTCAGCTACACCATTCAATTCATGAGTGTATGCAGGACAAGGTTTATTGTAGATACCATTTTGCTTTGCAAGCTCAAAGAAATTTTTATTTAAATATTCAGTTCCATTGTCTCAACGAAATTCTTTAATTCTTCTTTCCGTTTGATTTTGCATTAAATTTATGTAGTCCCCAAAACACTCATATACATCACTTTTTTGTTTAATGTAGTATATTTTAGCCAATTTACTGAAATCATCAATGAAACTCTCTCACTATGCTCTATCTTTTTGTAGAATATCTTTGAATGAAACCAACTAAAAATCATAACCTCAATTTTTTACGTCAAATTTCGGAAATGGCAACTAGATTGCTTCAACTTTTATTTCACGTTAGCAGATAGAGTTTTATAATATGTATTTTTAAATTATACTTAATACAGACGGATGTTCTTGCTCCAACCCTTATGATGTGGCAAATGCTTTTGCGCAATAATTTTCAAGTATAAGCTCACTCTTGAAGGAACATATGGTAGTCCTCAAGTTGAATTATGTACAACGTCACCTATACAGGCTGAACCTTTCTTCTTTTATCCCGTCGATGGTTTTGAAGTTCTAAGCTCAGTAACCTCTTTAGAAAACAAGAAGAGCGTAGGAGTTGATTTCATTTCCACCAGAGTGATGAAATCCATTTCTGAATATATAAAGGAACACTTAGCTCATCTCATAAATGTTTCAATTAGTTCAGGAATTTTTCCCATTTGCCTTAAGGCACGTTTAAACGTGCTACGGTATTACCTGTTGCCAAGAAAAATTACTAAAGATTATGGAGAAAATAGTTTTGAATAGAATGATGAACTATCTGGACGAGTACAATCTAATCACAAATAGTCAGCACGGTTTCAGAATCGTACGTTCAACTAAGACTGCTGTTTTCGATTTCGTCCATGAGATCCATTCAGCATTAGATAAAAGCTTATTCGCTGCTGGACTCTTTTTCGATCTATCACGTGCTTTTGAAATCATTTCACCTGAGTTTTTGACTAATGAACTGTTCAATCTTGGTTTTAGGGGTATATTCTTAGATTGGATAAGAAGTTTTGTGACAAATAGAAAAATTTAAAGTATGAATTGGTGGTATTTGTTCTGGTTAGTGCGAAGCTAATATTTGTGTTTCCTCAGGGTTCAGTACCTTGACCTCTCTTATTTATCATATTCATTAATGACTTACCCCACTATATCAGGATAAAGATCATCATATTCGTGGATGATGCATCATTTTTGATTATCGTCGAGAGTTTGGATGAACTTGTTGAAGTATGTCAGTTTCTTTTGGAAGCTTTTTCTCGTTGGTGCAAATGTAATTCCCTTGTCCTAAATTTAGATGAGACTGTGGTTGTTCTTAATCATGGACCAAATACCAAGGAATTCGACGGAATTCCTTGATGTCTATATTGACAGCTGCTTGAGATGGTCTGATCACATCAACTATGTTAGTAAGAAACTCTTCCTTCTATGCAATTCTTCTCACACCCACTAGCGATCGGCTATCACACTCCCTACTAAGGCTGATATTTATAGTATGGAATTGATTCAGACTGCAGAATCTTTAGTTGTATGCTTGTATGCCGAGCTTCTGATGAATAATTTTACAAACTGCATCATGCCGATTTTTATATTCTCTTCCAGGAAACATTTGGCTGCCTCCTGTGATATGTTGGATTGTTTCTCATGTTTTGTACCCTTATGCCCGATTGCACCGTTCGTCTAAGCAACGTTTAAGCCCTGAAATGACGTTTCATCGATGGAATAAACGTCACTTAGGGACTTAAACGTTGCTTAGACGAACTGTGCAATCGGGCATTAACGGCATTTATCATCTGTGAGGCTGATATCCTTCATGATGTATTTCTAATTGTTTTGATCTTGAATGGCAAGGAGGAAACCTTCTGTTTCAGGAAACAATCTTCCAGAAGTCAGCCAGTAGTTCAACGCAGGAATGTCGACATGTTCCTGGGAGACCTCGTTCAGGTGTCTTCCATGTAGGGGATTTTCTCTACATCTTGTAATTTTATCACTTGTTGTCTGTGTGGTAATTTCATGAGGGTGTTCGTCTAGCCGTAGAGGTGTTGAATCATCTGCTTCACACAGTATCTTATGGAAGTCCGATATGTTTGACTTGTCTATGAAGTATCTTCTCAAATTGTTTATCTGTTCAGTCGCCATTTGTCTAATGTCCACAAATCCTTGCCCGCCTTGAGTTCTAGGAATCGTTGTTTTTCAAATCAGCATTTAGGATGGTGCTTGTTGACTTTTGTACACGGTGTTCTGATCTTTCGTTGGAGACCATCGAAATCTGTATCATTGCACTTTACTATTCCGAAAGATTAGGTAAGAACTGAGCAGGCGTAGGTGTTAACAGCTTCTGTGAGATTTTTCCTGTTCAGTTTAGTTTTCAGAATGCTCCTCATTCTTCTGGTGAACTCATCTGTTAGCTCATCTTTCATCACGCGTTGATCTATTCTTTGACATTGTTTAATTCCTAAGTATTTATGTAGATCTTCTGCTTATATTGTCTTTATTTCCTCTCCTGTTATATTCAAGGAACGACATTTGTCCAGTCCGAATTCCATACTGACATCGTTGGAAAACTCCTCCACAAGTAGAAGTAGATAATCCAGTTGTCTGCTTGCTGCTATCAGATTTAAATCATCGACATACAATAAATGGTTTATTAATAATTTGGGTATAATGCCTTTTATGTTGAATCCCTTTCCAGAGGTTTTGAGAATTTTCGAGGATGGATTCATTGCCATGCAAAACAACAGAAAAATCAGGGAGTCTCCCTGAAAGATTCCTCCCTTGATGAACACTGTACCTGTTTGAGTGTTTCTCCCCTGATTTCGATGTTAGTGCGCCAAGTTGACATAGCGATTTTGAGAAAGTTCACTATTTTCTAATCAACGTCATAGATCTCTTATATTGTTATGACCCATTCATGTGGCATGGAGTCGAAGGCTTATTTGTAGTCCAGATGGGCTTGATTGCAAATTATAGAGTCAATTATCAATTGTTCTTTCGACGCCATTGCAGCTTTAGAGCATCCTTTCTGTTCCGATGCAATTATGTTATTTCGTTCGCAATGGAAGTAATGCAAGATGTTGTGAGCTTATACATAGTTGGAAGGCGTTACTGGTCTATACGTTGCTGCGTCGTTTGTACTTTCTGGATTTGTCGGTAGTAGATAAGTGTACTTTTAGGAAAGTGGGCATGTTTTCTGCGTTGCTCATGATGTCATTTATGACCTTAGTTAAATTCTGATGTAGGCAGTTGAACCTCTTCAACCGAAAGCTGTGGAGCCCGTCTGGTCCATGTGACTTCCAGTTGTGCATCTCCTTAATAATTTCCGACAGCTCCTGTTATGTAACGACAGTTTGAGGCATTTGTTCGTCGTTTGTTTGGGTTTTTTCTTCGTTTTTTATTCGAAGAGTTTTGCTGTTCTCCGAGGCTTCAAATAAGATATTATCTTGTTTTCTCTTATTGCTTTCTTTATATCTTCTCAATCTCTCAGAGTAAACACCGAGTTCTTGTTTCAGTGTGTCTATGCATTGTTTGACCGTTGTATTTTCCCCTTCATAGCTGGAGTGCCAGAGGTTCGATAAATTATCGATTCCACCAACGATTTCAGCTTGGTTGTTGTGATGAAATTTTCATATTACATCAGCTTTCCTATGTCTTGCCGACAGAGTTCAACTTTTCCCTCTAGCCTCCTTTGCCAGTGAGGTAAATGAGGTTGTTTATTAGGTTGAATTGTCGCCTTGGTTTGGTTTTCATGCCCAGCACCTCCACAACAGTTTTAGCGGCAAAATTAAGAATGAGGTGAATTGCCTCCAGTCGTGTTGTCATTGTTAAAAATTGTGGTACGATTTCATCATTCATTATCTTCAAAATGACCAACAGTTTCTTGGATGATCTGATCCCCGGTTAGATTGGTCTGGAAAGTGGATCAGTGCCGTCATATTCGTTGAAGGATTGACACATTGCTGATAGCAGACGTTTCAGTAGTATCTGTCGTTTTTTGTTTCTTCTTTTACAAGGACCTGAAAATTTTCATTCATCACGAATCAATTCATACATATTTGTAAATAATGAGCAGTTGTGACAATTACACAACTTTCCACACCAAAATTGACAAAACTGCTGATTATTATTTACAGATATGTATGAACAAACCAGAGATCTGCCTGTCATTGAATCGCATATATTCATAGATTTATAATACTAACTAGATGGCGAACCTGTCAAAAATTTTGAGGCAGCGGCCATTTGCAGTTTGGGTTGGATTTGAGAGGTGTTACTTTTTCTATGAATTGAAATATTTGAATTACCAATAAGTATTCCTTTATTTATTTTATTTCAACGAATTAAAATGATGGGATACCAATATTGTTTAAAAACTAATCACACGAATCGAAAATATTTATAATTTGATATAATCGAAATGTCAGAGTTCACAAAATACTAATACGAGTTTCATCCCAAACTGCAAATGGCGGCCCTTGCCTCACTTTTTTCTACGTGACAGTAAGGAAGTTCGACGTCCAGTTAGTATTATAGGTCCATGATATATGCACATAAAACCCGCGATAATGCTACACGTGACAGTTCAAATTTCCTTAGGGTTGCCTCATATCTGTGGTGGAAGCCTTTGAAAGTAACAGTAATAAAGCTAGGAAACAATTTTAATGTTTTATTCACACAACTAAGAATCAGTTACACACACACAGACTGCTTTTACACAATGGCTGCTACCCACTATCTTAACCTTGTAACTTCTAACGTACAACTGAAACTGCTTCTGCGCATAATCAAGAAAGCTGACATGACAATACTGATCAGTGTTCCCAACAATATTTTTCTTCTTCTTATTTATTATTTTTGATTGCAACAACAATAATATCAGTGCACGCTCTTTTTCAGTTAATTATTTTGGTAATAATTTGCTCTTACAGCCAAAAAAATAACTGTTCGCATGGTTTATATTTATACATCCGGTGTAAAAGTTATGTAATTCACATTTGACAATTACTGTTTAAAGTCGTACGATAAAAAATGCATCAGTCAGAGAATTTTCCATCCAGTTAAATAGTTGCTTAAAATAATGTAGTGCTGTATGTCGTTTATCGTTGGGAGTGGCGCAATTCAAATAGTATATGATAGGCAAACCAAAGTACTTGAATCGAGCATGACACATTAGATAATTCGATGCGAGTACTAAAGGTTTCCTACCCTACTGCTTAAATTAAGCACAACTCTACATTATTGCAATAGAACATTTATTCAGTTGGTTACGCTGTACGTAAATCTATTAGATATATAACTGTTCAACTGTACGAAAAAATGATCTGTCTGATGCATTTAATAACGCATGTTATGGTTCTGGGAACATAGAAATTTAATCTTGATATTTTCAGGGTCAGCATCTGAACGATCGAGTCTTCGAAAATGGAGGAGGAGGTGAAACATGAAAACATTGATATTTTTGAACAATTCATAGATGGTTATGGTATTCATGACAGAAAGAAGTTAAACATTTTGACTGAAATTGGCACAGGTAGCCCATCGCAAGAATTTCATGAAGCTGAATACTGCTCTGGGTTCAAAAGTGAAAACCCTTATTCTCAAGATGAAACATGTTTCCGTATATGTGAATCCATTCCGGAACAAGAGAGTGTAACAAATGCAATTCAGGAACATCGTAATTCGAAGCAGAAACCTCCTACTGATGTTGCAAATCAAGGAGCTGACTTAAAACGAAATATTGATGCAACTGTTTCGGAGCAACTTGAATGTGATTATCGTAAATATATTCCAAAACGACAATGTTTCCTCAAACGACATATAGATTCAATTCATTTAAATTTGAGGGAACATAAATGTGAACAGTGTGAATATGCTTCAAGTCTAAAAAGCGGTCTCAAATCACACATAGATTCAGTTCATTCGAATTCGAAACGACATAAATGTAAACAGTGTGAATATGCTTCAAGTCTAAAAACCAATCTCAAATTACATATAGACTCAGTTCATTTGAATTTGAAGCAACATAAATGTGAACAGTGCGAATATGCTACAAATAAAAAAAGCCATCTCAATCGACATATAGATTCAGTTCATTTGAATTTGAAACAACATAAATGCGCATTGTGTGACTTTACTACAACACAAAAAGGTAATCTCAAAGGACATATAGATTCGGTTCATTTGAAATTGAAGGAACACAAATGTGAACAGTGCGAATATGCTTCAAGTCGAAAAAGCTATCTCAACTTGCATATAGATTCGGTTCATTCGAATTTGAAACAACATAAATGTGAACAGTGCGACTATACTACAAGTCAAAGAGCCATCTCAAAGTACATATAGATTCGGTTCATTTAAATTTGAAGGAATACAAATGTGAACAGTGTGAATATGCTGCAAGTCAAAAAAGCTGTCTCAAACGACATATAGATTCAGTTCATTTAAATTTGAGGGAACATAAATGTGAACAGTGTGAATATGCTTCAAGTCTAAAAAGCGGTCTCAAATCACACATAGATTCAGTTCATTCGAATTCGAAACGACATAAATGTAAACAGTGTGAATATGCTTCAAGTCTAAAAACCAATCTCAAATTACATATAGACTCAGTTCATTTGAATTTGAAGCAACATAAATGTGAACAGTGCGAATATGCTGCAAGTCGAAAACACCATCTCAAACGACATATAGATTCAGTTCATTCGAATTTGAAACAACATGAATGCGCATTGTGTGATTATACTACAACAAATAAAGGCAGTCTCAAAGTACATATAGATTCGGTTCATTTAAATTTGAAGGAACACAAATATGAACAGTGTGAATATGCTGTAAGTCAAAAAAGCTGTCTCAAGCGACATATAGATTCAGTTCATTTGAATTTGAAACAACATTAATGTGAACATTGCGAATATGCTTCAAGTCGAAAAAGCTATCTCAACTTGCATATAGATTCGGTTCATTCGAATTTGAAACAACATAAATGTGAACAGTGTGAATATGCATCAAGTCTAAAAAGCGGTCTCAAATCACATATAGATTCAGTTCATTCGAATTTAAAACAACATAAATGTGAACAGTGTGAATATGCTTCAAGTCTAAAACACCATCTCAAACGACATATAGATTCAGTTCATTCGAATTTGAAACAACATGAATGCGCATTGTGTGATTATACTACAACAAATAAAGGCAGTCTCAAAGTACATATAGATTCGGTTCATTTAAATTTGAAGGAATACAAATGTGAACAGTGTGAATATGCTTCAAGTCGAAAAAGCAGTCTCAAACGACATATAGATTCAGTTCATTTGAATTTGAAGCAACATTAATGTGAACAGTGTGAATATGCTTCAACTGAAATACTGCTTCTCGAGCGACATGGATATTCGGTTCAATCGAATTCAAAGCAACATAAATGTGAACATTGTAATTATTCTTCAACTCAGAAAAACCTCAAGCGACAATTTGACGCATTTATTGATAGATAGATAGATACACTCACGATAGACTCACACCGGTATGCCAGAGTCGGGGTCTAAGCTCGTCCGGCGCACTCATTTACGTCATTGAGGAGCAGAGTAGAACACATTTGAAATCTGACACGTAGTTTGAATATTGCTATAGCGTTTGCCGTATATTGGATTGCGCTCATTGTATATGAATACGTGAAATAGGAATTATTTGGCGAAATAAAAGTGGAGTTATATTATTATTGTTATAATACTGGCAATCATGCCTAATTGCGCAGTTTTTGGCTGAAAGAATCACATTAGAGTTACAAATGGAACCGAAATAAGGTATTTCTGCTTTCCGAAGTCGGAAGTATCCCGTCATTACTTCATTATATGTACAAGGAAAACAATATTTTCAAAGTATAAGCAGATAACACGGTTTCAAAACTGAAAAATGATATTCAGATTCCATTCGATGTTATTCTTTGCTTGAGCAAAATCCGTACCAATTTAATACACAGGAATCTGAGTAAAAAGATCAGTTTTCAAAATATGAAGAAAAAAATGGACAATTAACTTTCCAAATTCACAAATTATTAGTGAAATTCATAGAAATTTCCCTAAACATCATAAAAATATTTTCGTTAATTCAAAGTTTTTGAATGAAACTTCAATAATTCATTCTGTCTCAGCAAATAAACACTAATAACCATATTTATACAATTCCATTGATAAATTTTAGGATCAACAAACAAAGACATCGAAGAAATTTCATTTGTAATTGTTAGTTAATTGCATTTTCAATGAAATTTGCGATTAATTGCATTATTCCAATAATTCCCTCGAGTTCTAACACTTCCATCCCGCAAATGCAATGGAAATGCTCCGCAGTGACGTCACATCTCGATGCGCGTCGGCATACCGGTGTGAGCGTATCGTGGATACACTTTATTGATCCTCTCTTACATATACTAACAAAAGGTGTTGAACGTGTGACAAACAACAGGTACTAAAACTATCAATAAAATTAAATCAATTCAAAAAATTTTGCTCTACAACCCTTCAAAATCTTCTTCAAGAAAGTACTCTCCTACAAATAATAACATTTTTCACATGGAAATTTTTAATATCTTCTTATACTTATTGTTACCTTTACAATTAATTTTGGACTTGAAACTATTTTGTAATTCATTTCATATTGCAAATGTACTATAGGTCACATTTTTTGTATGCATGTTAAGTTTGTTTTGTCATGAATAAATTTTTTTTCTTTCTTGTTTGATAATTATGTTTCAGCTCATAATGTTGAAATTCAGTACGAAAGGGTTCCACTCCCTGATGACGAACCTGTTGTCAAATTCAATTCTGTCCGTGGGGCCGACTGTCCGTCGGTTAGCACGATAACTTTCGAAGGGAATGTTCTAGAGACTTGGCCATTCAAATTTTGTGTTCCTCAATAGGTTTGTTCCAACTCAAGAATTGACCGTACAATGATCGTCAGGATTCTGCGCAATAGATAAAAATGTGTTCCAACTGAAAATGTATCGTTTGAGAACGGTTTCGTTTTTGTTCCATCCTGCTTCGGGACCGTGAGTGGAACGGTTTTGTGATCGTCATTTCGATCCCTGGTCTGGAGCAAGTACTGTTTGGACGGTTCTTGTACGGTCAAAGTTTAGACATGCGCATAAGATCGATTACTAATTACCGTACAAAAGTCAGCTGTTGGAACAAACCTAATATCTCGAACAAATCGAAAAAATGTTGCGGCCACATGCAAAATTTTGTGGCCATAGTGTTCATAGAACCATAAAAAAATCAATTGGAGAAGTGAAAAGAAGAAATTTCATATTTCCATAAACAGATATCCCATTCAGGGGGAATTTATTTTGTTAATGAAGATTGATATACTGAATGTTCATGCGAAATTTTGTGGCCATAGTATCAACAGAACTATAGAAAATTCAGTTGCAATATTGGAAAGAAAAATTTTAATATTTCCATAACAGGATATCGGATTCAAGTGATTTTTTTTGGTGAATGTAAACTGATATACTGAATGTCCATGCAAAATTTCAAGAGGATCGCATTATCAGAAACATAGAATTCATTTCTTTTAATTTATTCATTCTCAACATATTTCATTCTCTGAATAATCTCGGAATAAAATTCCGATTGTGCTGAGATTCTGCATATATTTTTATCAGTTATCAATCTATGTTCCCATAATAATTTTGATCTAATAGTTTTATTGCTCCACCAATGATCGAGCGCTCAAAACCTTCTGCTCAGGGCTTTCTTAAATTTTTGTTGTTTTATCGCTGTCCACGTTTGAATTGTTTGAGCTTTCAACCTACGAAAAGCATCCTTATGAACATTTTTTATGTGACCTATTAAGTTGATTGTATTGCCACAAGATTTTATTGTTTTTTTACGAAGTCTACATTTTGCACTACGTACTCTTCTTGAAAGGTGCAATCTTATTATTGAGTCAATATGCAAATATAAACACCAAAAGTTAAAAAAAATTACTATGACCCTTGTTTACATGAAAATAAGTTAACATTACCTACTCTATATTATAGTTAACTCTCTTTAAGTTCCAACCCTGTCCAATCAAACATGGAACTGAGAGTTCACTCTAATGAGTAAGTACAGGGTCCCTATAAATGATTGTAACAGTGTAGTTGGCTTTGGATTATGCAAACCACAGAATTCTGTGATCATGCTATGCTCTGATTGGTTAGATATTGGTATTCTGCAATCCAAAGCCAACTGCGCTGTTACAATCATTTATAAAGACCCTGTATTATCTCAATATACTAGGTTTTTCCTAAACATGCGGCAAAAATTCAGGGGATTGTTCCTTGGACTATTCTAAGAATATTTTGTCCTTTGATGATTTTTGAAAAACCTCTTTGTTTCGAAGATACAGGGGAAACAAAATTTTAGATAATAACATTTTATTATGAAAAATTACATGAAAATTTAACTTAACCTACAAAAACTGTTGAAAATGACCACCTCTAGCCAGTGTATAGCGATTCATAATAGTCAAAGATAAAATGTTAATGGCTAATACATCACAAAACGAATTCAAATGAAAACCGTGTTTAATCTGTATTCCTTTACCATCTGAACTTATCAATTTTATGTCAAAAAACTGGCCGTTTTAGTAATTGAAATGTTGTTAAACAATTTAAAAATAAATTGTACCTACTTACTTAGTAAACACAGTGCGGTACGCATTTTTATTTAAACTATTATTATTTTTGAAAATATGAAAATGTTGTTCGCCCTGTATCTTCGAAACAAAGAGGTTTTTCAAGAATCATCAAAGGACAAAACATGGTTAAAATAGTCCAAGGAACAACCCCCTGAATTTTTGCGGCATGTTTAGGAAACACCCTGTATACACTCCAAATTTTCGTTCTGTAAGTATAATAAAAAATTTAACGTATTTCGGTTTTGTTTCAAATTAAACATATTAACATAACCCAGCAAGCTAGGAGCGGCTAGTTCACAACTTGCATTCCGTTCTCCTTCTCTTCTTTCTCTATGACCCACTTGGGGCTATGGGCTCAGCCGCTGGCTATGTACCCAGTTTCTTCATGTTTCCCTCCCCGAACACGGGTATAAGGATGAAGTGATGTACTAGGATAAAACACATACAGGAGAGTTAGTAAATCCCATATATTTTGTACTGTCGTTGTTATTACATTTATAGACATACAACTACAATCCACATAGTATATTTTTTATTCCCAACAAATGACTATAAATTTAGTTTTGAGGCCTTTAAAAATTCCATTACTATTTCCACTATTTGTTCTGATTGGCAGAAGATAACATCATACACATTAATTGGGAGGTTTAATTCGATAGTACTCAACTTATTATAAAGGACGTTGCAGTTGTGTAAGTTTGCTTTACAGTTAAAAGAATATGTGTAATGTCACCAAAATCTCCACACTGACAATTTGGACTTTGATTAATTTTAATTTTATACAAGTATTCGGGAGTCAGGCAATGTTGGGATCTTATTCTCATCATAGTTGTTAAGTTTTTTTCTAGGAAGGTCGCTGTTAAATAGAAAGTAATTTTGTTGTGTGGATTTTTATCTCTATTTCTCATGTGTGTGTAGTTTTGCCTTTAACTAACCCCATCTCTTTCCACTCTCTTATCCACCTTATTTTCAATTTGTTTCGAA
>CM024243.1:67159467-67199050 GCA_013421045.1 Propylea japonica | reverse complement strand
AAAAGTGTTTTATTTTACTTATTTTTCGCCTTTGAGATGATTTAATTATGATGATATCTACACAAAACACCCCATTTTTTCTTCTGAAAAAATATTCGGGGACGATATTATATTCGCGAAAATTCCATCGATCTGGAACTATTTCTCTGGTCTCGAACCCCCATTCAAATTTTTCCGCTAGGTTGGGGGTGGTATATAAAAAAGATCCGCCCCCTCTCAGGGAGTGAATAAGTCCCATAACTTTTTTCGATCTGCGCGATGGTTCTCGAGTTATCGACAAAAGTCCAGTACGAGCTCTGGAGCACAAACGGCGAGGGGTGGGGGAAAAATTTTTTTTCCAACAACTTTTCAGTCCTCGACGGAGAACATTTCGCTACTGAGACATTTTTAAAAAAATTCCTTCACGTACCTCCCCACCCCTTTTCGCGCTCGGGGGTGGGGATGAGGCTCAAAAGAAAGGACTCGAGGTCGCCTACAAAAGTCCCCCTGACTCATTTCGAAAAAACGCGAATTTTTCCTCGCACCTGTAAAATTCATTCGGAGTAGGGAAGTGGGAGGGGGTCGAAAAATTTTTTTTCGAGAAAACGTTCGGGGACGATATAATATTCGCGAAAATTCCAACGATCTGGAAGTTTTTTCCTGATCATGTCTTTTTCGAACACCCTGTATGTCGACCCGGAGGTTCGAGTCCGTCCAAGCCGACTTGCCCCCGAACGTTTTTCGATCTGACCCCTCGTTTCGGAGATACGGGCGATAGAAAGTTTGCGCATGCGCAACGGCCGCGCTTCCGCGCACCACTCTGGAACGCTATCCGGGCATTTTTAAAAAATTTCCCCCGTCCTTCGCGAACTGCGAAAGTGGCGGTGGGGGGGATACCCCTCCTCCAAAAAAAATTTCGATCGTTCGATATCGATGGCCGTGGAAGTTTCCGGATATCCGGTCGGACGACGGCCCAAGAGAGGATCGAATTTTTTTGAGTGGGGGGAGTACCCCCCCCCCAACCCATCCAAATTTCTTACATTTTGCCAAGTTAAACGAAGGTACCCGTGAGGGGCCCTACGGGCCCCAATTCTTCTACTCTCGTTTCCAGTAATGGGTAGACTAGTGGGTGGGCGATCCATCTGCCAGTAGATCTATCTATCGATCGATTCGCCTTTTCGATAGATTAGTGAAAATGATAGATTTATGAATAAGTAGATTAGTCTTTTCTGATTGATCGGATAGTAGCTATAGATTCGACTTTTTCAATTGATAAGTGAAAATGAACTTATCTAATCCATCATATTGCATCGAAATACCTCATTTTCACTTTATTCACAATACCTTTCAATAATTTCATCGAAGTGAAAATTGAAAAAATTCACTTTACGTTAATGATTTCACATCTTTTCTGTTGAGTTTAGTTAGCAATCAATTTGAGTTTTTGAATGGAATAGATCCGATGAAAAATACAGAAGTTACCGATTTTCGTTACTTTCCGATTTACGTAATTATTCAAGTTGAAGTGAAAATTTAACCGGATTGATTTACGCGCTTGGTTTGATTACACCGTGACAGTCGCAGCCGCTAGAGCAGACGACGCACGCGTTCCGTCTCACCGAGTAAGTAAAGAAACGAAGAAAGTAGTGGTATTTCACTTTCGATGTTTCCATCTCCCACTTATGCTACACCTCTCATGTCTCCTTACAGTGCCAGACTAGAGTCAAGCTCAACAGGGTCTCTTTTCCCGCTAATTTTTCCAAAGCCCGTTCCCTTGGCGGTGGTTTCGCTAGATAGTAGGTAGGGACAATTCTAGGTAATTAAAGTGTTTCCCCCCGAAGGCATTTACACTATCGATAATTGTACCATGATACCTCGGTATCATGATACTATGTATTAGCTACGGAAAGGCCCCGACTTTCCGCAACTTTTCGCTATTGCACTTTATCCCGTGGTTAATTATTGCATTATGTCCCATAGAATAAAATATATATATATACATATTTACATAAGATAAATAGAATAAATGAATTAAATTATATGTTAGCCTTATTGAGTGATGGCTGCTTGAGCCCACTCATTTACCTTTACAATGTCCTGTTTATTTGCTTTATAGTTATCCCGAGAACTATTGTAAGGTTTCCGTATTTTCGAAGTATTTCAAGCCTAATCTCCAGCCTGTTTTGAAGCATGCACTCCATTCGTACATGCTCCGCATTTTCTTCGCTTACGTTATCGCAAACGCATTTACCATTGGTAGCCTGTAGATTAAATCTACGCTTATAACTTTCTAAGTTACCGTGGCCAGTTAATACTGGACTGATTCGAAGTTCAGATTCAGCAGGTCTAATCCGACCTGTCGGCAGTGCTTGTAAAGTTCTCTGCCTTTGTCCGTGGTTTCCCAGTCATTTTGCCACACCTTCATGATTTCTGAGCTGTTGTTAGTAGCTCTTATTTTGGCCTTCTTTGCTTTATCCCTTATAGACGCGCCACTACCTCAGACGCGTCTTGTTCTACAGGGTGCGGCTTATTGACTGTTCTTATTCTTTCGCTAATAATTTCGCTCTTATTGTCAACCCAACACTTCCACCTGGTTTTTGCTACGATCTTCCAAGGTGGAATTCCAGCCAACACCTGTAGTGCTGCTGTTGGGGTTGTTGCGTATGTCCTGTTAATCAGTAACAGAAGAGGCCTCTGTAATGCTTCTAGATGTCGCTTCATCAGAGCATGTTCTGCGTTATAACCCCAGATTTCTGAGGCATAGAGTGCTGCCGGTTTCAGCACTTTTTCCGCGATTTCATTAAAGACTTGCTTGTCATGGCCGTAGGTTCTACTGACCATTCCAAGTAGTTTCTTTGAAATCTTGTCGATCTTTGTCCTGATCATTTTTGCGTGTTCTATGAACCATAGCCTTTTGTCGACTATTAAGCCAAGGTACTTGATGTGTTCTTTGACATCAATTCTCCTACCGTCAATTCCTATTGTGGGGGGTCGAATCGGCCTCCCTTTGGCTATGAACATTGCCTCGGTTTTGGCTGCATTGTACTGCAGTCCGTTTCGTCTCGCCCATTGGCTCGACTTTTCCCATACGCAAGCCCATTTGGCTTCTAAGTCCCTCGCGGACAAACCTTCGATAATAATGATCTTATCATCGGCATAAGCCTGATATTCGAGCACGTCTTCGACGAGTTCGATATCGACCTGTTTTTCAACGCTTTCTGCAGCCCTCATTTCTTGGTTCAGTTCCTCTATGGCTCTGAACCATCCCTGCATGACTGGTAACCAAAGAATTGGTCCCAGTCTCGATCCCTGAGGGCTTCCCTTTCTCATCGGTCTAGTTATTGGACCGCTTGTTATTACCCTTTCTTCCAAGAAATTTTCACATAACTTCTTTAGGTTTTCTGGCGTTCCCACCAGTTCCAGCTCGTAGCTGATACTTGGTGGCCATGCACTATTGAAAGCGTTTTTCAGGTCTAGGGCAACAATTAATTGATGTTTTTGGTTTGATTTATTGGCTTTTATTCGACCTATTAGGTGATCTATGGCGTCAGTTGTTGCGACGCCTTCTCTGAACCCGAACTGTCTTTCGCTCAGGCCGTTGTTATTTTCTAGCCAGTATTGCAACCTACGACTGACTATACTATCTAAGACCTTCCCTATGGTAGGTAATAGACTAATCGGTCTTAGTGATCCGTCTCCTTTTGGGATCCAGACCACTTGTACAATTTTCCAGATCTTTGGAAATTTCCCATACGCATAACATTTGTTGAACATGTCCTTCAGGATATGACCAGTTACATTGAAAATGTGAATCATTGCTTCATTGGGGATTCTATCGTTCCCCGTGCTCTTTCCGGTTTTCATGGCGTCTATTGCGCCCTTTATTTCGCTCAACTTTACTTCCGGTTCGCTCGTTTCTGCATATCTTTTGGGTTTTTGTCTGATATGTCTCATGTTGTTTGCGAATCCTTAGATTCGTCATCTTCCGGGAAGTATTTACTCAACAGATATTCGTGCTTTTCAGCCTCGTTTTCCGTGTACGTTCCATCTTCTTTTCAAGATGTTCGTACTAGGTCCTCTTTGTTCTTTCGAAAGAATTTCCATAACTTGTGCCATGGATTTTCTTCCGATATTTGTTCAATATTTCTTTGAATTGCATGGTTTTTAGCGGTTTTCATTTCATTTTTGTACTTGTTTTTAGTTTCTTTGTACTTTTGCCATTTGGACCTTCGTTCGGTTTCATTTCTCTCCCTCTGAGCTTCGCGTCTCCTTTTATTGGTTTCGCGCCTCGCATTCAGGAGATCATTGGTCCACCAATCTTGTGAGCTTTCGTATATTTTTTTTTGTTTTTATGTATCTTTTACATGTGTCTGAGCATATTCTTTGCAAATGCTCTGCTCTGACTTCCAAGTCGTCCTGGTCATCGATATTCCAGCGCATATCGATGGTACCCTTATGCAATTCCTCCTCAAACTGTATCCAGTCTGTCCTTTGGAAGTCGAATATACGTTTTGTTGGCCTCAACTTTTTTATCCGCTTTAATATTGAACATTATGTATCTGTGAAGGCTTAACGATTCTTCGTCAAGTACCTTCCAGTTTTCTACATTGACGTTCCTGGCTAGGGTAACATCTATGTAGCTTTGTCCGCATGGACCTGAGAACGTTGGGAGTTGTGTCTCATCGTTCTTTATCTCATATCTGTTGAGTACAGACCATTCTAAGAGGTGTTCCCCTCTTCGGTCTGTTTTGTTCCACCCCACCCCATGCGGTGTTGTGAGCATTTATATCTCCGGCTCTTATGTGCCTTCGAAGTCGTTTTTTACTTAGTTCGCTGGCTAAGTTTATTAGTTTTTTGTTAGTGCCCCCACCTGGTTCATCGTATACGATGTGATCCAGTTGCTAACTCCGTTAGATTCAACAATTTCGACTGTAACGTAGTTTTTATTCGTCAGTTCAGTTCTTGTTATGACGTTGACCAGGTTTGACCTAGTCCATATTTCGGCCTATGCTTTCCTTCGGCCTTATGGACTTTGTAGTTATCTATTTGAATGTTCTTTTCGTAGGGTTCTTGTACAATTGCTACGTCAATATTGTCTTGGCACATTTTCTGATTTAGCGCCAACGTAGCTGCGTGCCCCTTGTCCAAGTTCACTTGGATTATTTTGAAGGACATAGCTACTTCTCACTATGTCCATAGTCGACCTTGTGTTTTGGTCAGTTCGACTTGTTTTTACATACATCGGGCACTTTTTGTCCCTGGCTGTATGCTTTCGCAAATCGCGATCTATGTTCGCTGATTTGCAGTTAGGACAGTCTAGTACTGTCCTTTTGCATTTACGGCCTTCATGCTCGAAGCCACACTTGTGGCATCTGTCTTTTCGTGTGCAATGTTTTTGCACGTGTCCAAATCTATGACACTTGTAGCATTGCGCTACGCTCACCATCTCCTCTAAGCCCACCTCAGTGTGCTCTAGTGAGATTTTTCCTCTTTTGATGAGGTACCTGAATATGTCGCTGCTGGTTCTAATTTGTATGTTTTCCCTCTATGGGTTTCGACATATTTTCCTTTTGAGAATTACGGTTTCTGACTTGAAGTCCGTGTACTTCTCCCGTAATTCCCTGTTTTCACTACGATGAAATCTAGGACTTCATCGTCTGTTAGCCCTTTATTCACACCCGTTAATACAAGTGTGGGCTTAATTGTCCTTGCAGTTCTTAGATCGAGATCGGTTTGTTTTAGGACTTCATTTATTCTGTTCATTTGCTCCTCGTTGGAGCATTGGACAATGACCTTTCCGTCATTTATCGGTATGATCCCTCTTTCGCCAATTTTACTTTGCTGCTCCTGTAGCAAAGTATTGTATTGCCTGACCCTATTCTCCAGGCCGTCTTTCTTGCCTACTTCGTAGGCCACCTTCACCAATATATTAGTGAGGTTGTCCAATTCTTTCCGGACGACTCCCTGTTCATCTCTATTGAAATGAATTTTACCAGATTGAAATCTGGTAGTCGCCCGGATGATCTCATCCTTGGACTTTAGCACCTGGTCGAGCCAACTGACCGGGTTATTTTTACCTGCGGGTTGTGGTGAATTAACCCTTTCTTTCAGGGGGGTAGAGTTTTCACTCTCCCCCTCTGTTTCACTGCTCGTTACCGAGCGTTTTCGTACCCTTCTAGTACTCCTTGGAGTTTCGGTTTTTTTACCTTGACCTGTTTCCTTTCTGTTTCACTTCCGCTAGACTCGAAAGTGTCGTTATCCCTGCTTGATTTTTTGTTTTTTGTTTTAGTTTTATTTTTATTTTTAGTTTCAGTTTCCATAGTATTTCATACGAGTAGTGGTGATTTAACGGTCACCTTCCAGTATAGCACCTGTGCTGGAAGAAAGGCTAACATGTCCCACAGAGAGCGCCTGGTCCCTGTGGTGAGAAAGTCTTGTGCACCAGCTTCCCCTCCCCATGCCATGCCCCCGTCGGCAACTTGTCTTACCTTGAGATTGGGGATTTTCTATAGAGGTTAACTCCTCTGCAAGCCGGGCGTTCAAGCCAAGCTCCCCGTTCATCCTAAGACATGGCTAGGTCAGAACGGTGTATTCAAGATAGGTAGTCCTATCAGGTCCTAGAGTACCTCGGGTTTGGCGATCCCCATACTACCTCTTTCAGGGTAGCCTCTGAGAAGCTCGGGTAATGCGGGAATGCTATTTCCCGTCGACACAGTTTTAGATCGGTTGCGGTAAGTACGAACGCATGGTTCGCAGATACACGTTAGTTGTGAGCCGTCTTAGACGCTTGGTCTTCTTTGACCTATTCTCAGTCACTAACGCGCGCTTCCTCTCAATTTAGTGTCGCCCTGCACTTTTTGGTTGATTTTAGCTTCGCCGCTTCACCCACCGGACCTTCAATTTCTTGGAGGTGCCTAGGGTGCCTCGCGGTTACTGAGCCCTACCACCACGACAAGGTATCAACCAGTAGGTAGGGACAGTGAGAATCTCGTTAATCCATTCATGCGCGTCACTAATTAGATGACGAGGCATTTGGCTATTATGAAATTCGCAGAGCGGACATGTTGGGTTGCCCCATTTGAAGTTGATCGCGTATTGGCGGGAAATAGGGGTTTGCCTACGCGGAAGTATCTATTTTGTATCGCTGTTGGGCGGGGCGTTGTTCAGCCTTGTGTCGCAAAATATCACGGTGCGGTTAAAAACAAAACTAAGAAAATAGACGAAAACACAATGTGACGAGCAAGACGAACAGTAAACAAAAAAAAGAAAAAGAGACAGACCTCGGAAATGATGTTATAATCCCTAACGGGTGGTATAGCCAGATGTTCGGTCCTGTTGAAAATCTGTCATGTCACGCGTACGCGGAATAAGTTGCTCTCAATGTTCAAATAAAGTTGATCGATATGATGATCCGATCAAATGTTCTTTATGTGATAAAAGTTTTCATGTTAATTGCGTGGGTGTTTCCATTGATTTATTCAATGAAATGCGTGCAAGTGGACTTATAGAAAAGTGGTCTTGTAATAACTGTCTAAGGCCAGAGGCTTCTTCTGTTCCTTCATTGGTTTGTACACACGATTATTTCGGGGGAAAACGAGGATTCATTTAAGAGTGCCCTCCTTATGATAGTGAATGAGGTAGTTTCACCTTTAAAAACTGAAATATCTCAGTTGAAAAATCTCATTCATTCCCAAAATGAAAGAATATTATACCTTATTGAAGAAATAAAATCATTGAAAACAAATGTAAACATTCGTAAAGAGATTGAAACAGCTGTGCGGAATCCCCAAGAAGAAAAAAACGGGACATCCTCCGAATAATTCGCCATCTGAGGTAAATTCTAAAGACCGAGGTTCTTCATCTGTTCCACTCACTGTGAACATAGTATCTTCACCTGATCCTCGTTCGTCGAATGTTGCCATTGTTAACACGGACTTATCACCCCATTCCATCTCTGATACGGATCAGAGGCAGTTTGTAGCTGATAAAAAGACTGTATCGAAAAAGAAAGTTATTCCGTCTGACAATTCGACAAATAATCGTAAGGAATCTAGTCGCGTTCAAGAGCGAAAGAAAATTAAACGGGATAATAAATCCTTAATATCTCCTGTGGATAAAATTTCCCTAATATCGGATAGTCTCGGCCCTTAATGAACCGAAAGGAAAACATAACACCTCTGATTGGGTGAAGGTATGAACAGAAGAAAAAAGAGATCTCCACTGGTTTTGGGTCTTATGAGGGAGTTTCTGAGGTTGAAGGTATTGTGAAATACAAAGCACTTCACGTATCTAATTTGAAACCCAATACAACTTCTGAAAGTTTAAATTCCTTTCTGATGAAGACGTTTACCGATGTGAAATGTGAAAAGATAAATTCTAGGTTTCCTGAAAGTTACGCATCATTCAAAGTTCTTATACCAGATAATCAATATGATGTTGCCTTAAAGGGTCATCATGGCCAAATAGAGCCAGTGTTCGCCATTTTTTTCATCGGAAAGGTCAAACCCAGACAAAATAATCAATCTTGAAAATCAACCGAAAATGTATGAGTTTAAGATCATCAATTTGAATATTCAATGTATCACCAATAAATTGGATCGTCTGGAAGTGTTGTTAGCTGAGGAATTGCCTGATATTGTGCGTCTCTGAGCATTGGTGTGATGCCTCTACCTTGGAGGTGATGAATATTCCAGGGTATATTCAGGCTGCTTCTTTCTGCCGTCCCACCAGAAGGCATGGAGGATCGCTGGTGTATGTGAGATCTCCTCTTCCTGTGAGGAATCTTGATATCTCCAAATTTTCAGTTGAGATGAATTGTGAAGTATGTGGTATTATGGTGCTTGGTGATGTAAAGCTGGGTATAATAAGTGCTTACAGGCGGCCAAAAGGCGATTTTGAACTTTCTTGAAAACAATGTGCCAGGTGCTTCAATATTGCTCTGGTTTAGTTAAAAATCTTTTCGTTTGTGGGGATTTTAATGTAGATTTCCTCACGAACGATAAGAATAAGAAACTGTTTTGTGATTTGCTGATTTGCTTCGATTTAAAAGTAACTTCTATGTCTCCACAAGAGTCTTTACTAACATCAATGGTACTACATCTAGTACTAAAGTTGATTATATCCTAACAAATGTTGAGTTAGATTGTTATAAAACTAACGTGTTTGAAGCTTCCCTTAGTGATCACAGAGTAATTTCCGTGGTGTACACCGATTGCTTTGCAATCTACGAGGTAGTCAAACCACCTACTAGAACTATGCAGGTTTTTTCTGAGAATAATTTGAATATATTAAATCAACTTTGCATGATTTTCCTTTTCAGGATTTATATGATTGCAGTGATGTCAATATTTGTTATCGGATATTTATAGAGAAATTTCAATTCTTAGTGAGGGAATGTTTTCCTGTTAAAAAAGTAATGTGTCGAAATAATTTGGGGAAAGACTGGATAAACGATGAGGTTAGACAGGCTAGTTTAGGTTTGAAGAACCTCTTCTGGATTCATGAAATATTAGATCTCTTCATTCTCTTGAAGTTTATAAAAAAGCAAAGTCTGAATAAAGTCTGTTGCTCCGTAGAACTAAAAGGCTTCATTATGATCAATATCTACTTAAATCGGAAAATAAAAATAAAGCGGTTTGGAATATAGTCAAACATGAAACGGGTCATAAACGTTCAACTAATTCTGTTATTTCTTTAAATATAAAGAATACCATCTGTTCAGAGTCTTCGATGGTAGCTGAAGCTTTCGGAGAGTATTTTTCTAGTCTTGCTAGCTGTCGGCTCGAACTTCATTATGGTATTGAACTCCCAAAAAACTGTACAACTAGTTCTATGTCTTTACATACATTTTATTTCCACCCTGTTATTGATGTTGAAGTTTTTGATGCGATAAGAAGCTTAAAAAATAAAAAAGTGCTGGAACTGACTATATATCCAGTCGACTTATAAAGGCATCAGGAGAGTTTATATCCGGTCCCCTAGCATATCTCATAAATTTATCTGTCACTAGTGGTGTATTTCCGAATATTCTTAAGACTGCAATAGTTATTCCGGTTCCAAAGAATAAGAATGACATTCAAAACATTTCTAACTACCGTCCTGTATCTGTGCTGAGTGTTATTTCAAAGGTGATTGAAAGTATTGTTCTAAAGAGAATCACACAGTTTCTGGATAAATACAGTATAATTTCTGACTCTCAGCATGGGTTTAGGTCTGGTCGTTCTACTGAGACAGCAGCATATAAGTTCAATCGGTGCGATTCTGTTCGCACATTGCTATGATCTTGTTATCCAAGCAATATGGCTATCTCCCAAATTCATAGCAATATGACTACGGTATTCCGTATTCTGTTTGGACTGTTATAGTTATGTGGTTATGAATTTCGCCTTAGCAATATGGCTATGAGAATCGGCAATCCAGAGCCGGCAACACTGTAATCGGTGCGATTCTGTTCGCACATTGCTATGAATCTTGTTATCCAAGCAATATGGCTATCTCCCAAATTCATAGCAATATGACTACGGTATTCCGTATTCTGTTTCGACTGCTATAGTCATGTTGTTATGAATTTCGCCTTAGCAATATGACTATAATAATCGGCAATCCAAGAGCCGGCAACACTGTAATAAATGATATTTGAACTACTTTTTTGAGGTTTTTTATGACATTTCTGTGTTTTCAAACATTTGTAATGAGATTTTCAAAAATGTTGCGGAATAGGAAACGCAAGAAAATTCAAATGGAAGTATTGATAAACTTCCTTGAATATAATAGAATTAAAGTGACAGGAAAACCCACCCTTTAGAAATATACAGGAGGTGAAAATCAAGTGGGTTGAACTAACAAATTTTGTGAATGCAGTGTGAAATGGGACAAGAAAAGATTAAATGCTTCCTCTTAATGAAATATCATCTTTCAACTAGCTGAAGCATTCTGAAGAATAGCTGAAACTGTTATGTAATTTGAGGAATTATTACAATTAGTTTATTTTATATTTTGTTATCAATAAACAATTATTTCATATGAATGTTTCCTTCGAATAAGATATTTCCACATATTACACAATTATTAATTAATGAGAACACAATCTTAGCATTTTACCGAATAACTGAAGCAATCGGTGTGATGTTATTGGGGGCTAAGAAATTTTCACAATTAAATCACAAAATGAAGCTTTATTCTATATTTGTTATCAATAAACAATTTCATAAATAATCAACAGAAATTTGAAATCAACTTCTATGTGTTCATTGAATATATGTTCCTGTTGAAAATCTCTGTCGACAACATTTTTTGTCGAAAAATGAATTTTGCCATATTTCCCTCTGCATTGTTAGTAAGAGTTTTGAGAAAATTGTCATAATTCAGGGCTGGATAGGATACCCAAAATTTCCTTGAAGAAAACAATCTCTTCTTCCTTGCACCTACTTTGATCTCATGTACCGATAGATTTTTTAAACATGGCAAAGCCAAGTCGTGGGCAACTCCATGGAACTGTGCATTTGTTATTACTAAATTTACATCGAATATCTGAAAAATAATGATTCAATCAAATATATAAGGAGAAAATATGGAATTATACTTACACACCTTGTACATTTATACTGTGAAAACCCTTTCTATTGATGCTTTCTTCACATCCTCATTACTTGAAGGAAATGTTACATATCGAGGTAAAAATTTGTTGAAATAAGGTCCTCATTTTATGTATTACTCTTCACATAACTAGTATAGGCTCATTCCTAGATTGAAGTCCTCACCAACTGTAGTCTTATAGCTGCCATAAGCAAAAAATTGTGAAGTTGGTTCATCAATAATTTTTCTCAACTTTTCAATCAAATCTGAAACGGCTTGTTTGTCCGATCGAATATTTTGATTAACTTCTCTAGAGTCCCTGATATGTTAGTTTTTGCGATCTAAAAATACTCCTAAAATTAAATGTTCTGTAGTACGTCATTCCATTTTCATATCAAAAACTTACCTATTTTCAAACCCTTTGAAAAATTAAAATGAAATAAATGTTTTTCTATCGTATTTCTAACTGTTTTGGTCCTGGGCAAGATTGTTATCCGTGTGGGCAAGTACTCTTTCGACCTTGCTAAGATAGCAATGCGGATAGCAAGGTTATGACTAAACTGACAGATCATATTGCCACAGAATGGTCGAACAGAATACAGAATATTGCGCACCTTGCTAAGATAGTCATATCTTTATCTTAGCAATATGGCTATGCGCAAACAGAATCGCACCGATTGATGTGTTCATAAAGTCTGGATGAGGGCCGTTTGTAGCAGGGTTATTTTTCGACTTGTCCTGTGCATTTGATGTTATATCGTTCGAGTTCATAAAGGAGAAATTGTATAGTTGGGATTTAGAGGTGTGTTCCTTGACTGGTTGTACAGTTTCATCACTGGTAGAAACATGAAGGTGAAAGTTAACAACGTTTTCAGTAAGAAATACGACACCACGTCTGGTGTGCCCCAAGGTTCTGTCTTGGGTCCACTTTTATTCTTAATCTTCATCAATGATTTACCTGATTACCTGAGATCAGTGTTAGTTCTCATTTTTGCAGATGATTTTTCTGTTGCCGTTAAAGCCTCGAGTGTTACTGAACTTGTTGATGCTTGTAAAAGTATTATTCAAAGTCTTATAGATTGGTGCCAAAGGAATGCACTACTGTTAAATGTCGAGAAAACTAAATGTATTTACTTTGGACTGAAAACATTAACCGTGACATTTTGAGTATCAGCTGTTCTAATACAATCAAATCTGAAGAATATATAAGTTTTTAGGTATATACATTGACCATATCTTAGGTGACTAATCACATAGACATTCTGAGTAAAAAGTTGAATTCATCATATTATGCAATAAACCGAGTAAAGATTATTTTTCAATTGAATGTTTGCTTGATTTATACTATTGTTTGGTGTACAGCCACATTTCATATAATATTTTACTTTGGGGAAATTCCACTGATGTAGATAGAGTTTTGTTGCTCAGAAGAGGGTCCTGCGCTTGATCTTTTGTATAGACTCAAGGTCCTCCTGCAGGCCACTCTTTGTGGAGAATAAAATTTTGACAGTACCTTGTATATATATTTATAAGTCATTGCTCTTGATCAAGCAAAATTTAAGAACCCTAGAAAGATTGTCCAGTCATCACTCTTATACAACGCGAAATGACAAAATCCTGTCTTTGCCTAAGCACCGAACGACGAAGTTCGAACATTCACCTACTTACCAAGGTATTAAAATTTATAATAAATTACCAGAATGTTTTAAAAATATGAATTTGGCTTGTTTCAAGAGGGAGGCTAAATCCATGTTATGTAAAAAAGGCTATTATAGTCTAAATGAATATATGAGTGATCAGTTGTAATTTGATATCAATTTATTATTATTGTATCCTGTCACAGCCACCCCGACACTGACGGTCGGTCATATATGGCTGTCCTTTACAGGGTAGGTTGTTTGCCCTGAGTTGGATCGCGCGCACGTAATCACGGCCTGTCCACCCAGTTGGTCTGTTAGAGAGCCATGCACGGCTGCAAGAGTCGTCGCATGCTCCCTCAATGCCCCTCAAGAGTGCACTGTTCTTGAGGGCCTCGCGCCAATGTTGCGCTGAGGGTGTCTCACCTGACAACTGGGATAAGCGCTCAAAGATGGCTGTCGACCTCTCTGACTGTAGCACTGCCAGTACTACATTGTCAGAAGCTGACATAAGGAGGTTCGTCATCCTCTTGAGTAAGACCTCAGGTACCGATCTTCTGAGCTCTGGTATACCCAAGCCGCCATCTCGTATACTGGAGTGAAGGAGAGCGTCGCCAGTGTGAGTGGAAAGGTGTAGAATCCGCTTCACACTGCGCCTTAGAAGCCGGTCAATGCTACGAAGCAAAGAGCCGGTGGTCTTTGTGTTCTGCAGACCATACGTGAGGCGTGGGACCAGATAGTCCCTGATCAGAATATATTTCTGATCTGGCTTGAGCGGGGAAGTAACGATGTTGTGGAGCCAAATCTGTACATTAGGCATGTTGGGCTTCCTAATGCCAGTGGCTCCGAAGTGCTGACCAAGGTACTTGAAGGTGGACATTTGGTCCACTGTTGGAATTTTGGACCCAAGCACCGTGAATGGCCTATTTGAAACAGTGGAGCACTTGTTTCCGCCTGTTGGACTGGCGGACAGAGTGGTGGATTTTGCAGGGTTGAGGCTCATACCCCGCTTTTTACAGAACTCAACCACAAAGTCCAGTATGAGCGGCATCTCGAGCCTGTCGTCGCAAATGATGACTAGGTCATCGGCAAAAGCCATTGCAACGACCTTGACGCCGTCGGAAATCGTTCCCCCGTTAAAGGTTGTGTTCAGGGCCTCGAGAAGCTCATCCAAGACGATATTAAATAACAATGGGGATAGAGGATCCCCTTGTTTTACGCCGCGCCTGATAGAGATTCTCCGCGTTGACGAGGTGCCGACCTTGATGGTGGTGGTCGCGTGTTCGAGGCTACCCATTATGTAGCGACGCATGCCTTCGTCAACGCCAACCCTCTTTAGACCCCTACTGATAGATTCGTGCCCCAGCGTATCGAAAGCCTTGCGCTTATCGAGGGCAGCTACATTATAAGACTTTCCAGCAGATGACCGGCTGGCGATGTAGTGGTCTAAGAGGAGTGCGTTGGCCAAAGTGCCATCGCACTCAGTGAATCCACGCTGGTTGAGATTCAGGGAGATCTTGTCTCTCAGGCGGAGTTGTAGGGTGCGGTGCATCAATCGCTGAACTGCGGAACCAATGGTGATAGGCCGCCAGTTGTTGGCTATACAGCGATTGCCAGTCTTGGGGACCAGTACTGTTCTCATGTTAGTCCAGGATGTTGGGTGGACATTGCGGGCCAGAATACATGAGAACAGTATGCTGAGGTGGAGAGGTGGGAGGCTCCTGACGGAGGGGACGGTAATTCCGTCAGTTCCGGGCGCTGAAACCGACCAGTTCTTGGTGGCGGCAGTTATCTCCTCGACTGTAATTGGCCGAAAGGTGTTGATTGGCTCCTTAGGATCGGAGATAGGTTCGGTGTCAGGTGGAGCCACTGACTCCAAGATTTCGCCATATAAGGACTCGACAGAGTCGATGGTTGGAAATAGAGGGGGATCGTGAAGCGATCTACCCTCTATGATGGTCTCCGCGAGTTGTTGGCGGTTCTTTCCATAAAGGTCTTGGGCCTTTTTATAATCTGCCGATCGGCTGTCAGGACCGGTTTTTGTATGGCCATAGTTGTTCTTAGGCCTAGGAGCGCGGTTAACCTGACGCCGCGGTCGAGAGCGGGGAATGGTCTCAAGCCATTCGTCGATGGTCGACTTGAGTGCAGAATCCGGCCCACAAAGGGTTAGATCTATAATGTGCCGCAAAGAAGTGTCTTCTGTCGACAGTTGGGCGCGACAATCAATGAGATGGTCTCTGAAGGAGACAGGTATAGGAGGCACCTCGATTTGTGGCACGGGGGCCTGAAAGGAAGCTAGTGACAAGCTTGGCCTACCCTGGGGCGATTGTGAGGCTCTGTCAGGCAATGGATGCTCTGTTGCGCTGGTCGGGGTTTGCGCAATAGCTCTGGTGTTCGAGCTTGTTACGGTGGAGGCTCTTTTCATATTGGCTTCAGCACGTAGCGGCCCAGTGGTGTCGGAGGGTGCGGTGGTGAGGCGTTTGTCCTTGGCAGTTATTTGTTTGCCAACAGGCGACGCTGGTGAGGGCATGCGCTTCCTTTTATTTGCGTCATTCCCTCGGGTGGTGATAGGGGTGTTAATGGCCAGATGTGGAGGTGCGACCACATGGCTGACTTGTGGTCGGTCTACAGGGTCGTCGGGCTGTTCCTGAGGTGGTTGAGCTCTTTTTACCTGATGGTCGGTAGGTGAAAGAGACTTGTTGGTCGTTCCCCTCTTTCTCTTGATGGAAGATGCTGCGCCTAGTTGGAGTGTGGAGCAAGAAGCCAGGGTGGTAGTAGCTTTCGATGTGGAGGTGGTAGAAGTAGCGCTAGCTCCCTGGGTGGTCGGGGGGCCGAGGGTCGGGACATGAGTGGGTTCAGTTTGGGCCGGACGAGAGGAGCCTTGTATGGTATGTGGCTTCTTTTTGAAGAGGTTTGCAGCACTCGAGGCTTGGTCACGTTTTGCCTTTTCGAAGTACTTTTTATATATTGGGTTCTCTCGCCGGTACCTGACCTGATGTTCGGTCAACCCGGTAGCTTTAGCCATAGCCTTAATGAACACACCGGTAATGTTCGTAGCCTCAATTTTGGCCATTGTCTCGAACAATTCATTAGCCGGTGGTGGCTTGCGGCTTTCGATGTCTCGACTGTACTGGTCACTGTGTGTGCGACGTTCGTGTTGCCGCACACCAGCGAAGGTACTAAAGTGCATTCCACAGAACTGGCACTTATCGCGCTTGCCACATACCCTCTTGCTCGCATGGGCTGACAGCTTCGAGGCAGAGGAAAAACGCTCGCCACATGTACCGCACGCGTGAGGTGTTGGGGCAGCCGATGATCCAGGATTTGATTTCTTGGAATCATCTGGGGGGCGTTGTGGATGTGCTAGGCTGCCCTTTGAAACTCTGCCAGGAGATATTACGGCAGGGTCATCGGGTGAGGACAGCAGATCTGGGGATCTGCTCCTGTCATGCTGAGCTGACGGCCCCGATAAGAAGGAGGTAATACCGCCAGCTCGATTACCGCGAGCTATTAAAGACAGGCGGCCCGAAAGAGGTTGTGGGCTGTCCTGTTTGTCGCCAGATGTTCGGTGACTGCTTCTGCGGCTATCATCCTGTGGGTATGGAGACAGGGTCCGGATTTATCCACCCGAGAGTCGGAAACGTACGGTGAGAGCGTACGGCTAATCGTCTCCAAGAGAAGGCTCATTGGGTTTGGCTTGCCCAACGGGTGCCGCTGCCCGTGCTATGATCACACGATCGCAGGCCTCGGCGGCTGGGAGGTACGGTTCCGCTTCCCAGTCGGAGTCAGTGAACGACTCCCAGGGAACTTCAGGTGACAACTTGGCAGATCAGGACTCGAGATTGGACACCCCCGCTATCGATGTTTTTGGCTACATCGAAGGAGGCAATTTTGTTTTAGAAGTTCCATTTCGCGACGCTTCCTGCAGTGTCTGTCTCAACACTGCACGCGGGAACTTCATGGCGCTTTCCATCAATGACGCCATAAGACATGTTTCGGACAAACACAATCCGCATACCCCTACATTCGTCTGTAGAGCTTGCCAAAAGGGGTATGTGTCCAAACATGCAGCCTTGTGCCACGTGCCGAAATGCACTGGCCCGGAAGTGATTCCACCGAATGCAGCCCGGTGCGAACTCTGCAATAAACACTTCCGTTGCAAAATGGGGCTGTCGCAGCACGAGAGGAAGGCTCATCCCCAAATCAGAAACGAAGCTAGAGCGGGAACCTCTGGAGTCGCAGCACAGCGAACTCCCAGAGAGGGGGTCTTCACGGTAGAGGAAGTCAACCTCATGCTGGAACTGGAGCAGAGGTTCTATGGGGACCCTCGTGTTGCGAAAAGAATGGAGGGATTTTTGAATAGGACAGCAAAGCAACTGAGGGACAAGCGGGCCCTACAGTCTTACAAAGCTTTGCGTGCCCAGTATCTGCTCGACCACCCACCAGATACACCCTCGAGCCCCCCTGAGTCGGAAAGCGCGGGCGACGCTACCACTCAGGAAGAGATCGTTGAGCGATCTGAACCAGTTACCCTTCAGGTACAGGTTCCACAGGTAGTGGTGACTCCAGCACCAGAAGTCTTGCCATCTCCAGAATCCGTCATCTGGAGACAAGGGATAATCCAGCACGCTCTAGACCACCAAATACCGCAAAACAATATCCCAGGCAAGACGGCAGAAGTAGTCTACCTTCTGCAGAGCGCCCTCCAGCTTGCCTCGGAGTCCGATTATGAGTTTTCACAAGCTCAGATCGACTTCCTCTACCAGGAGGCAGCTTCTCCCTTTCGACCATCGGAAGGAGAAGATGGAGGGAACACACGCTCCAGGGTTCGGGGTAAGGGACGCAGTCGTAAGCGTTTCATATACGCCCGAACCCAAGAACTGTATAAGAAAAATCCAGGTGAGTTGGCCAAAACTGTCCGAGAAAATGTAGACTGGGTTGCAGACCGTCAGCAACCGCTAAAATCGGACGTGGAGGAACTTTTCACAAAGTTATGGGGAAGTGCAAAGTCTGCGGACTTGCCGGAGGGCGATTGTGAGCTCCGGATACCACCCTCACAAGCACTCCCCGCCTTCACATTAGACGAAATTCGAAAAAGAATTTCGAGCATGAAACAGTCTACAGCCCCCGGTCCTGACGGAATAAAACTCCGCGGAGTTCTCAGGAAGGGGAATGTGGAAGTGCTCCACATGTTATACAATCTGTTGCTTCTTGCTGGGAAGTTGCCAACAGAGTAGAGTATGAACCGCACCACCCTCATCCCAAAGAATGGAGGAGATCTCACAAAGGCAGCAAATTATAGGCCAATAACTATATCCTCCATTCTAAGCAGAATATTTTGGGGATGCATAGACCAGAAGATCAGGTCAGTGGTCGGTTTCACACCCCGCCAAAAGGTTTCGTCTCAGAGGCGGGGTGCTTCAACAATGTTCACATCCTTTTAGAGTTGCTGCGGCACTCTAAGGCCAATTCGAAAAACCTGGTCGTAACGATAGTGGACATATCGAAAGCATTCGATACAATACCTCATAACATCTTGGGGGAGTCGTTACGAAGAAAGGGTCTTCCACCGGAAGTGATACATTTGGTGGAAGAAGCGTACAAGGATGTGAACACTAAAATATCCTCCGATGGAGGGATAGTTGAGATAAATCTCCAGCGAGGGGTCAGGCAGGGCGACCCCTTCAGCCCGTTCATATTCAATGCAGTATTGGAACCTGTACTGCTTGAGCTGGAGCGTCAGTCCGGGTATTCTATCTCAAATACCCAGTTAGCAACGTTGGCTTTCGCGGATGACCTTGTCATTGTCAGCGAAGATGTATCACAGGCCAACACTCAGCTACGCATTCTGGAAGGATACCTAGAGCGGTTAGGTATGAGTATCACTAGCAGAAAGTGTACCTCCTTCCAGATCAAGCCGCTGCATAAGACCTGGTGCGTAGCTGACCCCGGACTGACACTGATGAGTGGGAGAGCGGATCCCGTTCTGCGGAGCGGGCGGGCCGTTTCGTCTATCTTGGGTGTGAAATATCTCCTTGGGCGGGAATTGACTTTGAGAGCATTGAGTCCAGCCTTGCTTCAGCGATCAGTAGTAGAACACGGATGCTGGCGCTGAAACCACACCAGAAGATAGACCTCATCTCCACCTACCTAGTCCCCCACTACCTGTATACTTTAGGGTTGGCAGCACCCTCAGTCGCTCAACTTAAGCGACTAGACAGGCAATACGGGTAGAAATAAAGCAGATATTGCACTTACCACAGTCAGTCACAGATAGCCTTCTATACTGTGGTAAGCGAGCGAGACGGGGACTAGGCTTCCCACGACTGCAGACTCAGGTCGTGGCGCCACATTAAGGGCGGGATCACGTTTTATCAACAGTGCCGATCCCGTCATGCAAGCTCTATCAACAACGTCTCGACAAGCTAGCTCGAGGCGCACGGTTAACTGGCCTGTTACAGAACAGGATTTGAAGGCATTCAAAAAGAGGGCCAAGAAAGATGAGCTTGCACATTGGGGTAGCCTTGGTCCGCAAGGTAAGTCGGTCGCGTCCCTCACCGACGACACCATAGGAAATGCATGGCTTTACAGTCCTCCACTCCTGAAGCCATGCAGATACATTACTGCTATCCAAATGCGAACCAACACGTGTCCAAACAGGGTGGCGTTAAACAGAGCTACCCCACAACCGGATCTTCTTTGCCGCCAATGTGGTACCAAGCTTGAGACACTTGGCCACATACTGGGTGAATGTATTGGCACTAAGGCAAGGAGGATTCGAAGGCACGACGAGATTTGCGACCTCGTCGTGGAAAGAGTAATAAAGCAGGGACAACGGGTAGCAATCATCGACGAGCCGAGGCTCACACACCCAGTTCAAGGAAATCTCAAACCGGACCTGGTGATAAAGAACCGGGAAAGGGTCTTCGTGGTCGACGTTACAGTCCGCCATGAGAATGGGGACGCTCTTGCGAAGGGACGTACCGACAAAGTACGAAAATACAGCTCATTGCTACCCGGCCTCCAGCGTAGGTTAGGAGTGACCTCTGGGGAAGTCCTACCGATTGTGGTAGGAACGAGGGGAGCGATGCCCAAGGAGACGATTGCTTCACTAGCCAGTCTAGGCATTCGAGACAAATCGACCTTACGGACGATTCTATGGATCTCCTTGAGATGCTCTCTGGAGATGTTCCATATTTTTATGGACTATGACGCTCCCCTCCGTCGCCAAGGGTTCAGGCGGCGCGGGCAGGAAGACCCCCGGTCTCTTCCTGGTCCTAAAAAGCTCACACAAAGCAAATGCATAGCGGCTGTAGTGCGGTTCGTCCTTTGTGAGATGTCTTATACAGTTTCATGTTAATTTCTTAGTTTTATTTTAACATTTTATGTGGTGTCCATTATACAATGTATGTCTGGGTGTTACCCCTTTTGGTAACCACCCATTTTTTATATACATTGGTGTGCCTACTTGCTTCACAAGTAGGCGTGGTGTCTATAAACCTCACTGCAGTCCGCGAGTCGGGCCATCAGGTGGGGGCCTGCGGCACGGCGGCGAGCAGGTTTCTCGAGAGAGTTATCTGGCGGCAGACCTCCGCGTGGTTTTCCCCGATAACGGGTCCTCGGACCCGGCTAACATGCCGTTTTCCTTCGGGAGGAGGAAACTCGTTTGCCTAATTTTTCCTCCCGTCCGCATACCATCTTGGCAGTGGCATCTTAGTGAGGTGCTAGACAGTAGGAGCAAGAGAATAAAGTTTCATGGCGAAGCCAAGCGGGGGGAATCCCTATGGTATAGGAACCTCCTGTCTAGCCATGAGGACTGAAAATGTAATCACAGTAGTGAAGATTACAGCGTCGACCTAGCTGGAAGTAAGGAGCACCAGCTCTGAAGAAGATAGCCAAATGCCTCGTCATCTAATTAATGACGCGCATGAATGGATTAACGAGATTCTCACTGTCCCTACCTACTATCTAGCGAAACCACTGCCAAGGGAACGGGCTTGGAAAAATTAGCGGGGAAAGAAGACCCTGTTGAGCTTGACTCTAGTCTGGCACTGTAAAGGAGACATGAGAGGTGTAGCATAAGTGGGAGATGGAAACATCGAAAGTGAAATACCACTACTTTCATCGTTTCTTTACTTACTCGGTGAGACGGAACGCGTGCGTCGTCTGCTCTAGCGGCTGCGACTGTCACGGTGTTCTCGAACCAAGCGCGTAGAGTGGGGCTCCGTCGCTTGGCCGGTCTCGTTCCGTAATCGTTCGTTCACGCGAACATGCGGGCGTGATCGCGTCCTTGTGTACGGGCCCCGATAAACGCTCCCGCGTGATCCGATCCGAGGACACTGCCAGGCGGGGAGTTTGACTGGGGCGGTACATCTGTCAAAGAATAACGCAGGTGTCCTAAGGCCAGCTCAGCGAGGACAGAACCTCGCGTAGAGCAAAAGGGCAAATGCTGGCTTGATCCCGATGTTCAGTATGCATAGGGACTGCGAAAGCACGGCCTATCGATCCTTTTGGCTTGAAGAGTTTTCAGCAAGATGGTGTCAGAAAAGTTACCACAGGCTTGTGGCGGCCAAGCGTTCATAGCGACGTCGCTTTTTGATCCTTCGATGTCGGCTCTTCCTATCATTGCGAAGCAGAATTCGCCAAGCGTCGGATTGTCTATCCCATTAATAGGCAACGTGAGCTGGAAGATCGGCAGCCAGAAGGGCCTCAACCAGTATGTATTCGTATTCTAGGCAAAAATATAAGACTTTTTGGTAACCATGGTAACCCTCCCCCCACTCCTTCTTAAGAAGGCACCCTCATCTATCTCGAGAACAGTTGATTTTTTTCGGACAGAAATAGCAAAATGTCTCCTTTTATGGTCTATCATGTCGATGAAAATTAACGTCACTCAAATCCGTCCAGTGGTTATTGAGTTATGGGAGCCACAATATTTCGAATAAAAAACTTCGCGTTTTTATGAATATCTCCGGAACTATTCGTAAGATCGAAAAACTTCATTGAACTTTTTGCGTACTCGTGATTCATCCCAACGTTTAAGATCACTATCCGAGTCGAAGGACCATTTTCAAAAATTAACCAATCAAAGCGCCTTCGTCTCAACAGATATCGAGAAACTCTCAACGGCCCCCTATTTCGGAATATCAAAATTTTTTTGGAGGGGGGCGGGGGGGCGACCCCTGTCACTTCGAAGTTACGTGTATAGAAGAATTGGGGGCTCGCAGGACAGACCCGACCACAGAATTATGTTTGTTTTAAAAAAATAAAAATTTCAGTAACCATGGTTACTCTACCCCCCTCCACTTTTTAGGGTGGCACCCCTGTGTATCTCGGAAACCGTTTACTTTTTTCAGATCAAACATTCAAAACGTCTCCTTCTGAGGCAAGCCATGTCGATCTTTGAAAACATCGTTCAAATCCGTCCAGTGGTTATTGAGTTATGGGAGCCACAAAATTTCGAATGAAAAATTCGAGTTTTTTATGAATATCTCCGAAAATATTTGCAAGATCGAAAAACTTCATTGAACTTTTTCGTACTCGTGATTCATCGCAACGTTTAAGATCACTATCGAGTCGAAGGACCATTTTCAAAAATTAACCAATCGAAGCAATTTTTCAAAAATACCTCAATATCGAATGTCTCCTTCTGAGTCATATTATGTCCATCGACATATTCGTCATTAAAATCCGTCCAGTGGTTTTTCAGTTACATGAGCCACAAAATTTCTAATCAACAAATTATATAATCTGTTGCCCAAAGGGCCGCAGCCGGTATTTATTCGTATTCTAGGCCAAAATATAAGACTTTTTAGTAACTATGGTAACCCTCCCCCCACTCTTTCTCAAGAAGGCACCCTAATCTATCTCGAGAACCGTTGATTTTTTTTCGGACAGAAATAGCAAAATGTCTCCTTCTATGGTCTATCATGTCGAATAGAATTAACGTCACTCAAATCGTCCAGTGGTTATTGAGTTTTGGGAGCCACAAATTCAGTAGGCAGTAATTAGAAATTTTCTATTAAGCTGTGCTCGGCGCGGTTTGTACTTGGATGGGTGTACGCTCATATGATTTTCAACGTAATTTATATTTTGTTAACATGATCGTGATCTTAAACGGTAATTTCTTTCTCGGTATTATTTGCAGAATTTTTCGACATATCACTCATATCCATAGGTTTTGTGGTTGCCGAGATATAAGGTATAATAATATACATCAGTAAAATACCTCATTGATAGCGAACGTGAGCTCAGTATTTTTTAAACCAATTTGAGGCCATACAGCTGCCAAGCATATATAAAGTTTGAATCGTGCAACAACTGATTATTTAGGTGAGTTTTTTTTTATGTTATTTCGAGGAACCACTCTTTGAGTTTCTGTGATTATTTCATGTGCCAATCACGAGCTCTTCATTATAATTGAGATTTTAAGAGTAAGTTATATGAATTTTCCATTGATTGGACTCTGAATATTTTATTTTATTCATAAATATTCTAGCTAGATATATCTATTTATCGAAATTTTCTATTGACGTGCCCATTAAAATTGGCGATCTTATGAAATTCCAAGATATCCTTCATGCAATCTCTGAATGAGGACTATTGTGTCTTCTTCGCTGTTTTATGTCTATCAGCATAAAAATAAATAATTTCTATCCATTGGTTTCTGAGTAATGGATGACAGAATATTGATTCAAAAACTCAAGTTTTCATGAATAATTCAAAAACCGTATATTATATGAAAAATTTTCGTTGAATTTCATCGAAACACATGATGTTCAATAACAAATACTCGTATAAATTTATTTTCAATGATAATCGAGAACGAATGGTGCACTCCACGAATTATTTAACCTTAGAAGTTTCTTCCTTTTCATTACAACCTCATGATCTGAATATATTCGATGCATTTCATATTTTTTTTTTTTAATTTAAATTTAAGAAAAAAGGAAAATGGTTCTTTCTCAATCGTCCCAAAAAATGAAAAATATCTCAAAAAGGATGTCTATGAGGGAAAAAAGAAAGGGAAATGATCGAGAAGGTGAAGGAGGGAAAGCTGAGAGCATGTCAGATATGGCAACTCCGCAGAAGAGGTGAAAAACTTCTGATGTGCCAACCACCAGTAAAGGAGAATTGGTGGTGAATATTTCTAGGAATCCCCTATTGGGATCGATGGTTTCTAATTCGAAGAAAGTGCCATTGCAATCGCCTACGCCCTCAGGCCAAGACTCTGAGGGTATTATAGAATATGAAGGAGGGGATGCTGAGAATATGTCAGATATGGCAACTCCGCAGAAGGAGGGAAAACCGGCTGATGTGCCAACCATCAGTGAAAGAGAATTGGTGGTGAATATTTTTAGAAATCCCCTACTGGAGTCAATGGTTTCTAATTCGAATGTAATGTTGCCACAAGTATGGCCTGATACTCCATCCCGAGGTTTGGTATCATCAAATATGCAGACACCTCTCGAGGAAACAACGGCGGTACAACCGTCTGTAGTTCCCACGCCCACGTAGGCACGCAGTGGTTCCACACCGTATAACATATAGGGACGCCATAACAATTAATTCAGATGAACTAGAAATGCTCTGCACGCGACCACATAAATGTGGAGCCATGTTGGATACGTGTAGATACTGCGGAGCTCTATTTTACACGGAGGAAAAAACAAACAGAAGCGAAGAACATACCTCGTGTTGTAACCAAGGCGCGTATACTCTGCCATCATTGAGTCCTTGCCCTGCATCAATCAAGGAGTTATACCTGGGTGAGTTCAATGATAACAAATTGAAAAATAATAATTGTTTTCGTTCAAATTGGGATTATGTATTTTAGATTTCCAATCATTCCATTCTAACGATCAATAATCAACAAATTATGACGGTATAATAATATCATTTTCATATAGGAAATGGACCCTTATCAGCAGAGTTCAGAAAGAATATCAGATACCTGAACAGTCTGTTTGCGATGGCGTCGTTCAAAACCTCAAGACCCATGCCTGAAAGGAAAGGACAGGGACATTGGAGTTTCTCAGTATGCGGCCAAGTATATCATTACCTCGAACCCATTCCAAATTCACAGGATTTAGAAAGACCAAAACTAAACCAGATTTACTTTTTGGACATGGAGGAAGCGTTGAACAAGAGAAATTCCTTCGCCCAGGGAACGGTGAATCCGCGACTCTTGGAAAAAATTGAAAACTGCTTGCGTAGGCACCACCGATATATACAAGCATATAAAACTATGGGGGAAGAATTGATAGAACGCAGAAATCAAATATGGACCTGGAGAATATTATAATTGGGATAACCAAGGAACCCGTTATAAATATTCTAGCTGCCCAACAGAATCCAAATTGGCGACCCGGTCGCAGTGATATCGCTGCCATTTTCGAGGGCACTGAACCACCGGTCAACGTTGATCTGGTATTGTATCCGCACAACTCCAATAATCCCGAAGCGCAACACAGGCATCAGGAATTGAAACTTTTGAATCCAATGGCCGATCCAATGGTGTATCCTCTGCTATTCCCCTGTGGCGATAACGGTTTTTCCACAGACATCCCTTACAACGAGAGCAGCAATCGGCGCACACAAAGATCTGTCACACTGCTGCAATACTACAGATATAGGCTGTATATTCGTGATACTTTCCCAACCATCCATCACGGAGGAAAATTGTTTCAACAATACATAGTTGACGGATGGTTGAAAAATGAAATGAGCCGATTATGGTGGATAAGGCAGAACCAACAATCATTCAGAAGAACCGCTGAAGACGCGCTCAGGCGCTTCAACAGAAATAGAGAGGATGGCCATGTGGGTCGAGCAGTCATTCTACCAGCTAATTTCGTGGGTGGGGAAAGAAACAGGTTCAAGGAGTACATGGACTCGATGACGGTGGTTGCACGGTTCGGAAAACCCGATTTATTCATCACCTTCACCTGTAATCCCAAGTGGCCGGAAATATCGAACAATTTGATGAGCCACCAGAATTGGCAGAACAGACCGGATTTGATCTGTAGGGTGTTTCGCATTAAATTATTGGCGTTTATGGAAGACATAGTTAAAAAACAACTTTACGGTGTAGTAGTGAACCATCACTATGTGATTGAGTTCCAAAAAAGAGGACTTCCACACGCACACATAGTGATAACGCTACACGAGGATGATAAACTGAGGGACACAAGATGTTGTAGACAGTATAATCAGTGCACGGATCCCAGACCGTTTTACCCAACCTCTGCTATATGACCGTGTGAAGAATTTTCAGTTGCATGCACCCTGCGGCCGCTTGAACCCTGACGCCTCATGCATGAAAGATGGAAAGTGTTCAAAATTTTTTCCAAAGCCCTACAGAGAAATAACAGCATTTGCAGTTGGACGTAACAGAAGGCCCGAGTATAAATGACCCGATGATGGAAACGATATTTTTGTCGAAAATTGGAACCGCAACATCACTAACCGTCGGGTCGTGCCGTACAACGCTTATGCGGTTGCAAAGTACAACTGCCACATAAACTTTGAGGCGGTTGGTTCTCTAAATACAATCAAATATTTACACAAATACGTGAATAAAGGACCGGACTCAATCACGGTCTACGTAGATGAACCTACAGGTGGTGGTGCAAGTGGTACAGCTGGAAATGTGCAGACATCCAGAATCGATGAGATTCAAGATTACCTCGATGCGAGATATGTGAGTGCTATGGAGGCCACTTGGAGGGTACTGCAGTTCAAGATGCACGATAGGTCACATTCGATCCTGTTACTTCCTATACATTTGCCCGGCGAACGGGACATTTTCTATAACGAAGAAGACGATGAAGTTCAGGTAATTACAACGATTTCTGAGTACACATAAATTTAACAATTGAATTACAGTTACGATGATGGATAATATATGTGCGGTTTCATTTACAGGTCGATCACAGGTTGGAAAAAGTGTCAAAACTTGAGGCATGGTTCTCCTTGAATCGCCGAGACCCAGCAGCAAGATCACACAGATATACTGAGATACCGGAGCATTATGTTTGGGAGGATAGATCTGGACAATGGAAAAAACGAGCTAAAGTGAGCAAGCAGTTTGGTCGATTGGCAGAGGTGAGCCCAGCAGAAGGACAAATGGAAAAATTCTTCCTCCGATTTCTGCTGAAAAGAATTAGAGGTGCCACATCTTTTGATGATCTGCTGACCCTGGATGACGGATACATATGTGACACATTTCGCGAGTCCTTCAGAAGAAGAAATTGGCTTCACGGAGATAGTGACGAGTTCAAGAAATGCCTTGATGAAGCGAAATCATCATGTCATCCCAAGAGGCTCAGAAAGCTGTTTTCGATGATCTGTTGCATCGGGATAGAAGAAGACAGGGAGCAGATCCGAGGATTGTGGCAATCCTTCAAAAAATACCTCATAGCCGATTTCCGATATAAAGGAATGAATCGACACGATGCCACTGCTGCGTGCGTAGAAATAATCGGAGATATCATATCACGTTGTCGAGGAGAAGTTTCGTTACGAGATTTAGGAATTTGTGTGGATGATAACGATGATTATGTATCGAGTAGCGAGGACGAAGATGGCATCGGTGGACCAAGTTTGATGATTGACGATGAAGAATATGATGCGATTTTGCCCGACAGAAGCAGCCTGTATAATGTTTCTGCATTAAATAAGGATCAAAAAATTATATTTCTGAGAGTTTTGAATGCCTGCGCTAAAAGATTGAATTTTCTTATTCCGTCCGAAATTTACGAGGATCTGATGGAGAACGGAGACGTGACGAGTTCACAAATCGTCGATCGTCAAAAAGAAAATGTCTTTTATTTAGACGGTCCTGGGGGAACGGGCAAAACGCATCTATATAATACGCTCATAAGAATTCTGCAGGACATTTCAAATCAAAAAGTGATCGCAGTCGCTTGGACCGGCATCGCGGCAAACATACTGATTGGTGGCTCCACTGTGCATAGAGCTTTCAAGCTGCCAATCAGTCTTTCGGAAGAATCGACTTGCGGGTTCGATATAGAGTCGCCCCGTTCAGATGATATAAAAAAAGCCGCACTTATTATTTGGGACGAAGCCGATGACGCCTCGAAATGCAGTGGAAGCTGTTGATAGGTATTTGAGGGACATTATGAGGAGGTATGAACCTATGGGTGGAAAGTGCGTATTATTCGGAGGCAAATACTCCCCGTAGTAATTGGCGGTCATCGTAACGAAGTGATAGCTCAAACTTTAAAAGCGAGCAAATTGTGGCGATCGTTCGTAAAGTTGAAGCTGAACAAGAATATGAGAGCAGCCCGAAATCCTCAAATGGCTCAAACGCATGAAGATTTGGACGGATGCACATTCGACCAATGGCTTCTGAGAATGGGAGATGGTAATTTGCCCTTCGTCCGCCTTAATAAAAAGAGTGCTCCTGTGGCTCCGGATAATTTGATTGAAATACCGAATCGTTTTATTGCGGCTTCGATGACGGAATTGATAGATTTTGTTTACAACAAAAAATTATACTGCGAAAGAAAATGGTTCCCGTGCTATCCTATGTCCTACGAATGACGTTGTCGATGCCGTCAATAATTTGATCATGGAACGCATAGAAACGGTTGAAACGAGAACTCATTTGAGCGAGGACACATACTTGGGCACTGAAGATGATGACGAGTTTTCGGCTCCACTGGATTTGTTGAATTCAATCAATTCTCCCTATCTGCCTCCACACGAGCTAACTTTAAAATGTGGAGTGATCGTGATACTGTTGCGTAATTTGAACGTTGAACAAGGCGAATGCAACGGTACACGAATGAGAGTGGTTCGTTTAGGACAGTATTTGATTGAATGCGAACTTTTGACAGGCGAAAGAGTTGGAGAGAGGTTATTTTTACCGAGGATAAAGATGAAGCAACACTTCCCATACTGCCCAAGGAAATAGTGAGGCTGCAATTTCCCGTCCGACTCGCCTACGCAATGACAATAAACAAGTCGCAAGGCCAAACTTTGGAGAAAGTGGCCAATTGTACGTGGCCTTTTCCAGGGTTGGAAATATAAATGGAATAAAAAAAAATAATTTTTATAGAGGATTCGGGAAAGCAGGGGACGTTCAAATTCAGGGGTAGAAAGAGATTCACCAGCAATGTTATTTTTCCAATTGTACTCGACAATGCATCGACTGATAACGATGGCAATAGAAAACGACGTCAGGTAACGATCTGTCCAGATCAGGACAATGATGATCAGACATCACCGTGAGTCGTCATGCATTCAGAGAAGATGACGATCCGGATTATATAGATGTGGAAGATATAATTTTACAAGCAGAAATACAAGAAAATTCTGACTCATGGAAGAGATCGATTCCCTTCAGAACAAGAAGTCAGTTAGAAGCTAGGGTTTCAGTTTTCGATAAACCGGGAACATCCGGTTTGAATTTAATGAGAACACCACAAGATTACTCAAGTGATTACTCAGACTCGGATTAATGAGTATTTATTATATTGAAAAAAAATTTGTTATGTTGAACATGGTTACTTATTTGTAGTTAGACTTATTGTTTTTATTTTACTTTATTTATTTTATTGTTCCAATTAAAAGATTTTTTCAGAGTTTCGATATTTCTGAGAGGATAAATAATAATAAAATAATCGAAACCCCAATCGTGAAATGTAAGACGGCTCTTCGAATAATGAGTACGCCAAAGATTTTAGCTATGGGTAGTTACTGAATTCTGATTCTAAAATATGATAAGAATATTGAATCCGATCGATATACAGTTTTTCAATTTGTATTTTATGAATTCAAATCAAATAGCTTACGACATATTCCATTTCTTAATTATCACGATTATTCATTAAATATTCATATGAAAATTTCTGTAACGTTCCTAATCTGATAGTAAATTTCTCGAAAAATGAATATGAAAAATACAAATGTTTGATGGAGAGGTGAATTCAATTCTAATATTGAGTGCACAATTTACATTTCCATTCAATATTTGTGGCAGTTTATATATGTATTTTTATTAAATTTTACAAAAGTGGAAGAATATAAACTGTCCGTGAGTGTTATTGTTCAACAACCGTCTTACGCTGACGAGATCAAGGAAGATCGAAACAGTTTATATGGAATCAGAATTAAAATAAATATCAATACTGATTACTGATCGAGTGGCAAAAGGTGAGTTGTTGCCTTTTTTAACTTTCCTTTTTTTAATATAATGACAAGTTTAGGTCCAAAATAACCGCAGTGTATGTAATATTGGAAAATATATCCCGTGTATAAGTAGGTGTTTCTCGAGGATGGATGTAAGATTTTTGGTATTCATTGATCATCTAATTTTCGAGGAGTGATATGAGGTTTTTGCGAAGGTTTTTGGTATTTATTCGTTACTTTATGGGAATCGGTGAATGTATATCCTTGGGGACTTTTTAAAATTTGAACCACAGAAAATGAACGGAATATAGAATTCCGCAAAGACTTTCTGTGGCCCAAAACTCACATCCAAAGATTTTTTTAGGCAAATTCACCGTCATAGTCGGATCCACCGTCAAAGTAGAATCTACCTTCCAAGTCTGATCCACAGTCAGAGTCGGATCCACGGTCAAAGTCAGATCCACGGTCAAAGTCAGATCCACCTTCAAAGTAATATCCACCGTCAAAGTCGGATCCACCTTCAAAGTCGGATCCACCGGTAGGTGGATCTACCCACTACTAATTCACCCGTTAATAGGGAACGTGAGCTGGGTTTAGACCGTCGTGAGACAGGTTAGTTTTACCCGTTTTTATCCGTGGGATTATGCCTGAACGCCTCTAAGGCCGTATCCTGTCTAGTCAAAGGTGGCAACGATACCTTTGTGAGCTTCTATGGGTCGAAAGGCTCAAAACAATGTGACTTTACTAGACTTCGGACGTGCTCGTCCGTCGTCGCACGAGCCAAGGTTGCCGCTTGGGGCCGATGGTTGGTGGCGGGATCGATTCTGCTATATCCGACCTGGCCCTCTGGCGGTCGATCATGGGTTCATATTTCGATGTTGAAGCTTTGAATGTCTGTAGACGACTTACGTACCTGGCAGGGTGTTGTACTCGGTAGAGCAGTTCCACGCTGCGATCTGTTAATACTCAGCCCTCAGCTTGGGGATTCGTCTTGTCGATTAGACGAGACCCCGTACCGTGATATGTTTTCTCGTTTCGGGATTTCATATCACGGGATCGATGATGGTCGACGACAGCACGTCGACGGCGTCGCGTCAGCGAAAGCTCGTGTCCGTCGTTTACGCGTCTGGTCGCGTGGGTACATCGCAGCATGGCGCTGTGTTGTCCTGCGTGGATAGACCAAGTCGGAGTCTGCTCGCAGACTTCGATTTTCGATATTTTTCGATACGCACGAGCGTAATACTTGTCCGCTGGGGATTCGTCTTGTCGTTTTGACGTGACCCCGTTCTATTATCATAGAAAATGTAAATATATAAGTTTCGTTTGCGAATAGATAGCATAAATCGGTAGCTCGATAGGTTACCATGCCTCGAAATGCCGGCGCGAACTATTCAGCTGGAGATTCGTACTGTCGTTTGGACGAGACTCCGATTGGATTGAAGCACCGATCTGTCTTGTTGCCTCTAACAGACCAGATCGTATGTTGCTGCACGTTTACTCCGAGAGTTAAAACTAGACCCGATTCTAATAATCTCGCACTGCAGTCCTAACAAATAACATAACATTGCGAATAGAACGCATAAATTGGCAGATCGATAGGTTACCACGTCTCGAAATGCCAGCGCGAACTCTTCAGCTTGGAGATTCGTCCTGTCGTTTGGACGAGACTCCGACACGATCTGACTTGCCTCCCAGGCCAGTTGATCTTATGTTGCTCGTAATTTCGATGATGTTAGATTAAGAAACCGCGTGGTAAACGATATCACGATCCGATTTGCGTGTGGAGATCTTATATGTATACGATTACTATATATACATAGCAGATCTACCCGCGACGTGGGTCGGAGGCGGAATGAACATCCTAAACTAAAGTTTTTAATATGCAATTTAAGAGGGTATCGCGAAGCATCAAATCAAAAATCTTGCGATTTAAGTTCAATCCGCGAAGCATTTTTTCAATAAAATTCTAATAACACCTTCTCGCACTGCATCGCGACACCTTATCGGTCCGAGAATTGTACGCGTTGCATCGAAGGCATCGAGGGCCGATTTCTAACACACTTTCTCGCACTGCATCGCGACACCTTATCGGTCCGAGAATTGTACGCGTTGCATCGAAGGCATCGAAGGCCGTTTTCTACGCACACTTTCTCGCACTGCATCGCGACAACTACATGGCAGAGAAACAACGATCAAAATGAAGAAGTGGTCATCTAATATCAGAAAACTAGCATCCATGGTAAATAGGAGAATTTTTCTCCTGGAATGCAAGAGAAAAAATCTAACACCTAATCACATAAAACATAACCTTAAGAATGTCCTAAGATTATTTGAAGCAGACTGTAACGGTAGATACAACAGACAGGTGGAAAAATCAAACAAAAACTTCTCGATGACAATTATTAGACTTTAAATCAGCAATACCAACAGAAAAATTAATGCAATTGAGAAGACAATCAATAAATTGATGGAAGTTCTTGAAACTAAGTTAACACCTGACATAATCAATGAATATAGGAGAAGACAACACACACAATATGAGAAGATTTTCAAGGAGATCAAACTAATTAATATAAGAAAGATGAATATGTTAGAAGACCTAAACAAACATAAACAATTTAAGAGAAATGGTTAATGAACATGACAGATGTGGATCTACCTGAAGATGTAAAAATCATGCTAGCTTTAGGTTCCAAGTTCAGTGTACCGATATCTGCAAATCAAACACCATATACAAACTCATCGCAGATATTGAGGACCTGATACAGAACATTCCGAATGATAGAAGAGACCTACTCAGGTCACAAATCACAAGTATCACCACAAATTTCATACACAAAATCAGAACAAAAACTATATGACTGAAAAATTATTCAATGCCACAAAAAGCTTCCTAAAATCAAATAATGAACTGATTATATTGAATAGTGATAAAGGATCCGTTACAGTAGTCATGAAAAGATCAGATTACACGCAGAAAATGTTAACGATCATAAACTCGGATGAGTTCACAGAAATCCCCAGAGATCCAACACCTAGAATACAAACCAAGAGTAATAGTTTCATGTTATATATCGACATATTTCGATTTTATGTTTTATCTTTTTCTTACACATGTTCATTTTTAGTTCAGTTCATATCAGGTAGCCGTTAGAGTGTATTCGATTATTTGGAAAATCTAATAAATAGATTGAAAATATTATTCTTTTATTATATCAAGTGACACAAGATACAACAATTTGGCGACGAGGATGTTGAAATGTTGGCAATTGGTGTTTCATGGGTGTATCGATTAACAAAAAGTGAATTATTGGAACAATTACAAGTGTTAGGTGAAAAAGTGGACAACACGTGTGTTACATAGCTCAAAATAAGATGCTTTAAGAACTTTAAGTTGTTAAAGGCCGGAGAGAATTAAAGTGGACTGATTGGACCTCAATCCTCGATATTTCCGCTGAAAATTCAATAATAGCGAATAGGACCCCTCACAAATCAATAAATTAAATAAATATTGAAACAAAACCAACGATTTACGACTTACCCTTAAAAGGATGGTTCTGCTGCTGCTTGAAGGGCCCTTCTTTCTGGAGATGAACACAACACTATGTCCTTTGGTGTGTATTCACGAACTATAGCGGCTTGATTACAAGTTAAATAGTTGAAATGCGTCCAAACTTTTGGAAAATAGCGAAAATAGAAAAAATAGAATTTAACTGCGTGGCGGTTTCTTAAGAATTGTCTCTTCCTGTTTCTGCTTAACCACTACGCACATGCGCCAACAAAAGAGGTAGCTGTACGCAACTCGTTGGCAGAATATTCAAAACTTGAATTTAAAAATAAAGAAAAAACTTGTGAGAAGTCCCTCATAATGAAAAACAAATAATATATTTTCGTATATATTTCGTGATTACGAAACATACTCCCGCCTCCAAAGGCGACTGTAATGAGCCTTTTGCTCTTAAAATTAATAATTAATTGAAAAAATTAAATCTCTATAAGGTGGAGATATAATGAAAAATTTAATACCCACGAATAATAAAAAAAGAAAAAATGTAGCATATGCTTGTTCAGCAGATATCATTTGTGTTGAAAATTATTCAACAGGCAAAGGACATAATTTGTTCAGAGGTCGTTTTATAATACCCGACTTGGTTTTAACATCAGCAACTCGTGCAACACCATCTAAACCGGGTGTAAGCTTGAGTATTCGTCCCATATCCCATTTTAAAGGAGGCAGGTTATCATTCTTTATTAAAACTAAAGAACCTTCCTTTGGCATATGAGAAGATTTAACCATTTATTTCTTTGCTGGAGAGTATGCAAGTATTCGTTTTTCCACCTGCGCCAAAAGTGTTGTTGCATCTGTTGAACAAGTTGCCACCGTTTCAAGTGGCTTATATTTTTGTCCTGATAATTTTCATCCGGAACATAACCTAATGGTTCCAAGGTTAAAAAATGTCCTGGCGTTAATACCGATAAATCATTCGGGTCTGAGCTCATCGGAGTAAGAGGGCGAGAATTGAGTACCGCCTCAATTTGTACTAAGAGCGTATAAAACTCTTCATAGCTTAATATTTGATCACCTATCACTCTTTTGAGGTGAGTTTTTACTGACCGTACGCCCGCCTCTCATAATCCGCCCATGCGAGGGGCATTGCCTGGCAGAAAATGATGAGTGATTAACTCACATTCAGCGCATTTTTTTGCTAAAGCTATTAGCTCCCTATTAGAACCGACGAAATTTGTCCCACGGTCGGAGTATAAATGTGAACATTTTTCACGTCGTGCCACAAATCTGCGTAGGGCAGCTACAAATACGTCACTACTCATGTCGGACGCCAATTCTAGGTGAATCGCCTTGGTGGACATACACACAAAAACGCACACATAAGCCTTAGAAGATTTAACTCCTCGCTGCCTACTCATTGTGACTAGAAAGGGACCGCAAAAATCTACTCCTGAGTGAGGAAACGGTTTGGCTGGAGAGATTCTAATATTCGGTAAATTTCCCATTATTGGTTGCGACGTAACAGGGTTTGTTTTCCAGCATTTTAAGCATTTTGATAGGACTGAGCGTGTGGCCCTTCGTGCAGATAAAATCCAATAATTTTGCGCAATTAAAAAATGAAGCGTTCCTGTTCCTGCATTCAGATATTTTTTGTGGTAGGAAGCAATTAACAATTCAACAAGTCTGCACCGCTGGGGCAATAATACCGGATGCGTTTTATCAAAAGATAATTTTGAATAAGTGAGTCTACCGCCAACTCTTATGATTCCTTGAGAATCTATAAATGCATTCAATTTCTTGAAAGGTTTAGGGAATTTTTTTGTTTCAAATATTTCATTGAAATATAACTGTTGGGTTCTCTTAATAAATGTCAAGGTAGCACGATTTAATTCCCATAGGGATAAAGCATGATCTTTATGTATATGCTCAGTGGAGCGAAAAATAAATCTTAAAACATAACACAAGATACGTTGAAGAACAGAAAAATTTGAATATTTTATCAATAAATCGTCAATAAAATGTTTTTCTTCAAATGCCAATAAAACAGACTTTCGAAGTTCTTCTTGCGTTTCGAAATTATTAACGATATCGAACTTCTGATTGGTGGAAAGGAGATGTTTTGGTCCTTGAAACCATACTTCATTAGTGATGATTTCTGAGGGAAACATACCACGTGAAGCTAGGTCCGCAGGATTTTCTGTGGATCGGACATGTGACCAGGATGAAGCAGGTACCCTTTCTTGAATGAAAGAAACCCTGTTTCCAACGAAAACCTGCCATCTGTGAGGTGACGAATTCAACCAGGCAAGTACAATTTCAGAAACGGTGTAAGCGTCAATGGAATTGAAACAAATTTTATCGCGGTAAGTGATTGTAACCCATTCTAAAACTTTCGCCAAAAGTACTGCACCGCATAGTTCCAATCGAGGAATACTTAATTTTTTGGAACAAGGGGCCACTTTAGATTTACTGCACAAAAAAAATGTATTAATATTTTCAACACTGTCTGTCACTTTACAATAAATAACAGCACTATAACCTCGTTCACTTGCATCACAGAACCCATGTAATTCTGCAATACAATGTTGAGGAATTTTTATGAAACGTGGAATACGTAAGTTGGACAATAATGTCAATTCATTCTTATATTTTGACCAAACTCGTAATATTTCATCAGGCGGACATTCATCCCAATCTAATTTTGCTAACCACATCTTTTGGATCAGGTATTTGCACAAAAAAGTAATAGGTGCAAGAAACCCTAGAGGGTCAAATATTCTTGCCAGCTCGGACAGAATATTGCGTTTGGTACAACTGCGATCAATTGTTTCAACGTTGAATTGAAAGGAGTCATTTTTTGAGTCCCAATAGTTTAATTGAACCCAATATTTTAATTGAACAATTATCTTGCAAATCAAGTGAATGCGTGCCTGAAGATATCTGATCGGCAGGTATGCTAGACAAAAATTCAGAACTGTTACTAGACCACTTGCGAAGGTGAAATCCACCCTTATTCAAGATATCATTTATATTGTTTTTGAGTTTTAAAGCGTTTTCTAGAGAATCACCACCGCTACAAACGTCGTCTATGTAAGTCTCCTCAATTAACGCAACCGAGGCTGAAGGCATATTTCTACCTTCATCTTCTACTAATTGGTGAATGGTTCGCATCGCCAGATATGGGGCACAATTGAAGCCAAAACATAATGTTTTTATACGTAAATCTAATAATTTTTCATTAGGGGAAAAGCGGAAAATTAAACGCTGATAATCTGTATATGAAGGATCTACCAAAATTTGGCGATACATCTGCTTTATATCTGCAGTGAAACATACTGAGTGTAACCGGAATTTCAATAATATTGTGCTTATGTCATTCTGTAACTTATTACCAATAAATAAACAATCGTTAAGTGATTTATTATTAGGCATTTTTGCGGAAGCGTTAAAAACAATACGCAACTTCGTAGTGGCATGATCTGGTCGTAGAACGGCGTGGGTGATGGGGTAAATAGAAAAAATTAGTATTTTCTTGTGGTGGATCAACAATTTCCATTTGTGACAATTGCAGATATTCTTTAATTACAAAACAATATTGCTCATGTAAATTAGGCTGGCGTAGAAGACGCCTTTCTAAAGCGAGAAAACGTTGAATTGCTATCGTGCGACTTTGTGGAAAAGCTGGATTCAGTTCTTTAAATGGAAGAGGAACAATATATCTTCCAGAAGGTGAGCGAGAAACGTTTTTTTGAAAATCTCCTCGCAAGTGTTATGAATATCTGAATTAATTCCAGGTACAGTTTCAATTTCGAAAAACATTCTCATTGTATCGTCCAAATTATTTCTGAAAGTGTACTAATAAAAGAATTGCATTTTATCTCTACTGGGCTTTTCTCAATTTTTCCAAGTAAAACATACCCAAAAATGGTGCGAAGCGCGTTTGGACCTCCATTTTTTCCATAAATCAGGTCATTTGATAAAATATTTGCGAATATATCTGATCCTAATAAAACATCGATTTCATTAGGAATATAATAATGCGGATCAGCGAGAGGTAAACCGAATAAATATTTCCAAGATTTGGAATCTAAAGGATAAGCTGGTATTTTATCACATATTTTGGGCAAAATAAGGGCGTCCACGGTTAAACAAATATCAGAATTCCCAATAGGATTCAAAAAAAGTTGAACAATGCCATTGTTCGCGACTTGGGTATTGCCGATGCCGTTAATGACTACGTCTGAATTAATTTTCGGAAGATTCAAAACGTTAAAACTTTTTTGCGATATAATCGAAATTTCTGAACCAGAATCCAGTAACGCACGAAATTTCTTGTGCGTACCATCACGAGCTCGCACTTCAATCAATGCAGTACCCAGCATAACAGTACGAGATCGTTGTTGCGCAGCGAACGAATTATTATTATCGAACGCAATCGAAGAAGATGCTGCAATGTCAGCACCGGGCGTCGCCGTTTCATTCCGGTATCGATTCGAATTCATAGGAACAGATTTTTCAAAATGTTCATTTTCAAAATGCAAAGTTGTATGGTGTTTTCTGCTTCCACATTTTCGGCATGATGATTTTGATTTACATTTATTTAACATATGCATTTCACTCAAACAAGCAAAACAAAGAAATTTACTCTTGGCGTATGAAAACCGGTCGCGGGGCGTTTTATTCAAATATTGTTCACAATTGTAGAGATTATGATTTTCATTACATAATGAACACTGTGAGGCTTTAGAATCTCGGCGTGCAAGAAAATTATTTGAAGATTTATTTGCTAATGGTTTAGTGGCTCTAGAAATGGGTTTTTGAGTATTGCTTCCAGAAATATTGTTCAAACCATTGCAGTACCTTTCAAGAAATTCAAACAAAGTTTTATATTCCGGAATTTCTGTTGAACCGTATTCATTCTCAAAAGCTCTAGCAGTATCAGGATCAAGTCGGGATAATAACTTATGAGTCAGGACAAAATCACATTGATATCTACGTTCATATTTTTCAAACTTTGTAAATTTATAGAGAAAGTGTCCAATAGTTTGCGGAGTAAAAAAGGATTTTCAGTTTTTAAAGGAGCGAAGTTTTCAATAGGGAGCCAATAAGCTCGAGCTTGGGCTCGAGGATTTGTGAAACGTTTTATCAAGGTATCATAAGCTGACTGGTAGTTTTCATTAGTTGCTTTGAGGTGTTTGATAAGATCTAATGGCGTATCATTTAGAGAAGAGATCAAATAATTAAATTTCTCAACTGGTTTGAGATTTGAATCCGAATGAACTAGGGCATCAAACATATCTTTGTATGCAGGAAATTCTCTGATATCGCCAGAAAACCGTTTCAAATCAATTTTAGGTAACCTCACGTGCGAAATTTCAGAAATAGTTTTATCTGCGGCAACAGTCGCATTCAAAGGAGACATTGCATCGTTTTCAAATAATTCGGCATAAATCGATTTGACATCATAAAACATTTCAAGAAACTTACATTTAAGATCATCTTCTGCGTTCAAATCTGAGTCTTTATCAGCTGATAACAAAGATAGGATGCCACTATGATATTTTTGAAATTCTTCATTCAGAAAATCAAGAGAAGTATAACGAACTTTGAATTTCGTTTGTAGCTTGTGATCCTTTTTACTGATATAGCTGAATTGTTAATTATTTCCATCTCCTTTATACAACTCTGCCTCAGAGCGACCTGTTTACGAAATTTATCAGACATTTTT
>CM024243.1:67012392-67159367 GCA_013421045.1 Propylea japonica | reverse complement strand
ACAATGAATAAGCTCACCTCTATACTTCTTCAGTGTAAATCCTTATCTATTCAAGCAAATTTCCACACCACTTTCGAAGTACCTATTGCAATTTTGTTTCGTTGAGCTTTGACATACGTTGATCCAATTCACATTACGTTAGAATACATTCATTTCTCTCATTTATTCATCATATTTATTACTACTAAAATGACCCTAATATGTTATTATTCATGAAGATTTTGAAAAAACATACTGACCACAGAACACCGATGTCCAAAGAATCTAGTGTCGTGTCTGTGACTTTACCATGCGGACACCCCTTGAAATTCAATCGCCCCAGTGGTGTTTATGAACGTGAAATGTCATGCGTGTTATGGTTGAGTTGTTTAGGTTGTTTTGATTTCGAAAGATTTCAGAGATATTGGAATGAATGCTATAGCTAAAATAGGTGGTTTAAAAGTTAATCCGATATAATCAAAAATGAAGTATAGATCAAGAAGAGATATTCTGCTTTTCATCACTAGCAAAATTTTGGATGAATCAATCATTGCATTAGAAAAATATACAACTGGTATTAAAAAAGTAAGTTCATATTTCTTTCATTAATACAGCAGCTTATTTGAGAATTTCGAATGGTATATCTACTCGTTTCTTTTTTGATACAATAGCTTATTTCGAAGGTTTGAATGCTATATCACGTACTTGCAAAATTCAGTGGTTAGTTTACCAGGCGGCATAGCTCATTCTGAAAACAAAAAAGGGCTATATCTTCTTATTTAGGCCGAATCGGAAAAAATGGTAGAGGAAAAAAGTGTTTCTTGGACCCCAAGAATATACGGTTAAAATATATGTACAAGTCAAAGACTCACCCTGTATAGTATATCCATACTAATATTATTAAATGCGAAAGTAACTCTGTCTGTCCTGTCTGTTACTCTTTCACACCTAAACGGCTGAACGGATTTCGATGAATTTGGTATGGCGATAGATGATAACCTAGAAATGGCCATAGGCTATAAATAATCACGCCATCGTTCTTAGGGGTAGGCAGTAGGCAGATAACTAATTGAGTTAGTGATTTTAGGTCGTTTTTGTTGGGACTTTTGCTCTTTCACGTCTAAACGGCTGAACAGATTTTGATGAAATTTAGTAATATAATAGATGGTTACCTAAAAACGGATATAAGATCAAAATGATCACGTCATCGTACTTAGGGGGTAGGAAGTAGGCAGAAAACTGAATTGAGTTAGTGATTTTTTTACGGATTTTGCTGGGAGTTTTGCTCAATCATGCCTAAACGGACTGAACAATATTTTTGATGAAATTTGGTTAGGTGATAGATAGTAACCTAGAAAAGGATATGGCTATTAATATTCAGCTATCGTACTTAAGACGTAGGCAGTAGGCAGAAAACTAATTAAGTTAGTGATTTTTATGCGTTTGTTTTAAAGTTACCTCATTCACGCCTTAACGTCTGAACGGATTTTTCATAAGACTTGGTTAATATAAAGATAGGATCCTAGGCACGGACACAGGCTACTTTTTACGGCGGGAAAATACCTCATTCCCGCGGAAATCTAGCGTGATCGCGTCAAGAAGCGCATGACGCCATATCTACTGAAATGATTTTGATGTTTTTTTATCTGAGTGTTACTAAGCCTTCAAGTTAGTAGGTATTTGATCACTTTTCTAACTTAAAGGGTCGGTAGGCGCCTTAATTCAGGGAAGTTATGATAAAATTTGATGCAACTGTCTTTATTTAACAGTTTTACTTGGATCGAAACTTAGCGACATTTCCATCACACTACTTAACTTATAGGGTAGGAAGGTACCAATATTCAGACTACTTTTTATTTCGGGAAATATCTCATTCCTGCAGGAACCTATACACAGCTACCTATCTACAACATTAAAAAACTCTGTCTAGAATCACATTACGCCAAAACTATTGATCTGATTTGTATACGATTTTTTATTCAACTGACTGTTACATTACATACAGATAAATCTAATTACCTACACCACAGAATTAATATAGAACTACGAACTAGCTACGCTTTAAACTTGAGGAGGTAATTAGATAGACATTTATACGAACTTTAAGCTCAGTAACCAGTCATAGTGATAAGTTAATACTCATTTTAGACAAGAAACGGATAGGTATCAGTTTCATCACCGAAATTATAACACCTACACTTAGTTTGTTTACTATTCAAGGAGGGAAAATAATTCAATATAACGCAAACCTTCAAATCATACGTCGTCGTATGCGGACGAAGTCGCGGGTAAAAGCTGGTATAAATATAATATTGCTATCTCAGTGTAACTCTCATATTAAATTTATCGGGATGAAAAAATAGGGGTTGTTTATAAATAAATGAAAATTCTGGGTTGTATGTATTTTCTAATGACACATCATAAAAAAATAAAACAAAAAATTCGTCCTAAAATAAAAAAAAAATTTAGTGAGAACACCCTTATCACTTAGTGGTATGTAGTATCCGATTCTCAGACCTACTGATACTCATATAAATTTGTAAAAAATTGGTAAAACCGTTTCGGAAGAGTACGGTAACTAACATTGGGACATGGAAATTTTACATGGTATTAGATAAAATGAATATTTTCTTCGACACTCTAGCTGGAACCTCCCTAACTTTCGTTTCAATAAATACCACATATGTCGTGTGTAGGCTCATCGAAAGGCTCGTGATAATGAAATCTTACCATACTAATCTTTTTTGAGCGTCCCGTTCTACTTAAATTATATCGCTTGCCCTGATGTCTATAATTTCCGAATTCTGAGCCGAAATTCCCAAATGATAGGGTTCGTCTTCCTGATGATCAATTCGTGTCAACTTAAAATTGAATCTATCCGTGGAACCTCCGTCCGTCCGTTAGCACGATAACTTTCGAACAGATTGTCCTAGACTTGAGATTTTTTAGGGTGAGTTCGATGCAAACATGCCTAAGTTAAGTTCGTTAATCAGCCAAATCGTACAGGGTGTTCCATAAAATATGGCCATTCGAAATTTTTGTTCCTCAATATATCAACAAAACGAAACCAATAGAAATGAAATGTTACAGCCACATGCAAGATGCTCAAAATAAGCGTCATAAAAAGTTTTGTGGCCATATGTACACAGAACCATAAAAATTCAATTGAAATATTAAAACGAAGAGATTTCATATTTCCAGGAATAATTTCTGAGATAATCCATACTAATATTATATGCGAAAGTAACTCTGTCTGTCTGTCTGTTGTACTCTTTCACGACTTAACGGCTGAACGGATTTTGATGAAATTTGGTATGGTGTAGATGATAACCTAGAAATGTCATAGGCTATAAATAATCACGCCATCGTTCTTAGGGGGTAGGCAGTAGGCAGATAACTAATTGAGTTAGTGATTTTTAGTCGTCTTTGTTGGGACTTTGCTCTTTCACGTCTAAACGGCTGAACAGATTTTGATGGATTTAGTAAGGTCATAGATGGTTACCTAAAACGGATATAAGATCGAAATGATCACGTCCATCGTACTTAGGGGGTAGGAAGTAGGCAGAAAACTGAATTGAGTTAGTGATTTTTTTTATGGTTTTTGCTGGGAGTTTGTGCTCTATCATGCCTAAACGGCTGAACGGATTTCGATGAAATTTAGTTAGGTGATTGATAGTAACCTAGAAAAGGATATGGGCTATTATATTCATGCTATCGTACTGAAGCGTAGGCAGTAGGCAGAAAACTAATTAGGTTAGTGATTTTTAATCGTTTGTTTTGAAAGTTTACCTCATTCACGCCTTAACGTCTAACGGATTTTTATAAGACTTGGTTATCAAAGATCGGATCCTAGGCACGGACACAGGCTACTTTTTACGGCGGGAAAATACCTCATTCCCGCGGAAATCTAGCGTGAATCGTGTCAAGAAGCTCATGACGCCATAGCTACTGAAATGATTTTGGATGTTTTTTTTTTAACCGAGTGTTACTAAGACTTCAAGTTAGTATTTGATTGATCATTTTTCCAACTTGGAGGGTCGGTAGGCCCATAATTCAGGAATTTATGATGAAATTTTGATGCAACTATCTTTATTTAACAGTTTTACTTGGATCGAATTACCGTGCGAAGCGGGCGGGTCGCTAGTAATAATAATAAAATGCTTTGGGTCCGTGAAGTCAGAGAAAAGTTGGAAGCACTAATTCTGAAACTATGGCCAATATTGAGTGCTTAATTAGTGCCTATTAGTGCTTCATCAAACTCTCATTGCATCATTATAGTTTTAAGAAATTGACAATTGAAGTTTCTGGTGCTAACTTCACGCTCAGCACCAACATGTTCGCATTACTATGAAATTAGTATGCCAATATTTAGTGCTTAATTAGTGCCTATAGTGCTTCATCAAGTTTTTATGTCACCACTGTTTTTTTTGAGAAATTGACAATTGAATTTCTTGGTGCCAACTTCACGCTCAGCACCAACATGTTCAAATTACTATGAAATTAATATGCAATATTTAGTGCTTCATTAGTGCCTATTAGTGCTTCTGAAACGGCTGCGATATAATTTTTAGTTTTGAAGTAATTGAGTGTTGTTTTTAGCCAAGCGTGAAGATAGCGAAAAAGTTGGAAGCACTAATTCTGAAACTATGTCAAATATTTAGTGCCTGGTTAGGGTGAATTAGTGCTTCATAAAGCTCTCATTCCACCATTGTAGTTTTTGAGATAAACGCAAATATATGTTTTTATACTGCGTCGCCATCTATGGGAAATTGGGCGTGTCGTTCCGTCTCGTAGATTCGGCTCATCACGTCGTAATATTATCATTGCCTAAAGGGGCTCACGGACGCACGAGTTGTGTTGCCAAGACAATTTCAATATCGAAGAAAGAAATTAATTTGTGGAGGCAAACCATTCTCTGCAGTATATTCATGTATCGATTATACGAAGTGATGAAATCATTTACGAATACTTTTGAGTCTTTGTGATGAATAGAAGAATAGAGTGAATAAAAGAATAAGTGAAATGAATTGCTCGTGCCATAACAACAAGAGTAGGTAGTAGGTATTGCTTTTTTTTCAATTGAAAGTACAAGAATTTCAACAGAAAAATTGAAGTGCGATAAAAAAATGTTTCTAAATCGGAGGTACAAACGAAGAATGAAGATTCTTTCGAGATACGGTTTGTTAAAGTTTAAATATTTTTCAGGTTCTTTTTCATAGTATCTACAAGATATTCAACTGAAATTTGGCGTAGATGTTACAATTGGGAGTTTATACCAAATGATATATCGCAATTTCGATGGCAAATCCACAAGGTGATACTTTTTCTGGTGCACTGTCCCCTGTTTTCCTCCAGAACTATTTCTTGTTAGGCCACAGTTAGTTTGAAAAAAATGTAAAAAGAAGCTTTGTTGTTATACTAAACTTTATGGTCGCTTGTAGTTTTTTCGTATCTGCTACCGATTTCGAGAAAAAAATTCTGAACCTTCTCTCAAAATCCCAATTTTCATAAAAAATCCAGCGAGCAAATTATGGTGAACAAATTCATTCTCAGTTTTTATGCCAAATTTTAGCTGGACATCTTGTGGAGTAATGGAGAAAAAAATGAAAGAATTCAAACATTAACAGCCTGGAACACAAAACGTTTATGTTACTTTTTTTCTTAAAATTACTTGAGAAATCTGCCCTTTTCGTTTGTACCTTCAATTTAGGAACACCCTGATAATGGAGATTTAGTAGGTAGTTAAATTCATATTAATGAATGGTTAGGTATTTTTGAAACATAGATAAACTGAAAATAGTAGTCATCATCGAAATAAATACAATCTTCAATTTATAGGCTCACAGAACTTTCTTCAGGCGGACTGGGATGATTATTCAAGATGTTGTCAATGAGGGAAGAGACAGACCGGTTTCGGCCTCATTAGGCCTCGTCAGTGTCTCATATTCCTCAGAGGCAACATCCTATTGAAAAACTTCTTCATTGAAGACTACTTGTAAGAAGCTATCGAGTAGCAACTAACAGATGGTGACATCTAGTAGTGTCAAATGAGAAGTTCAAAAATTTGTTAGGTTAGCCTCCTTAAAAGCAAAGAATTTTTTTTTTGTTTGTCATTTTTTCTTTATCTTGATGGGGTTAAGTATGTCTCAATAAAACGTGAATAACAAGATATATTTCGGGTTCGTGATACAAAAAATATATTATTATAAAAAAAGCATTATTTAAATAGTGTACAATAGCAAATTTGGGTTTACTACAATATCGTCTTTGGATAGGTCATCATATTCTCCCCACTGCCCACATATTTTTTGAAGTCTGTAGAGTGTGGACTACTTCAGGTAGGTATAGAAATTCACGTTGAATATTAGGCGTCTGCCCGAACCACGCGCTTCGGCCAATCGAAACGTATACAGCGTTGCCGAAGTTCGTACTTGGTGCTTATCGGTAGAAACGACAGCTAAATGCCCAAGCTGTCACAATTTTTTTAAAATTCAAAGAACGTACGCAGATTTTCTGTTAATCGACCGTGATATCGGGACATCCGTAAGTATTGATGAAATCCAATTAAATCTATTCATCAATGACAAAAATTATCTATTACGGGGGATTGCTAATTTCAAAGCCCCCTGTATAGAAAATGGGATAGGCCATTATAATTCCTATTGCAGAAGAAATTATGGGCAGTGGGAAGAATATGATGGCCTATCCAAGGACTACAATGTAGTTAGAAACGACATTGTAGTAAACCCACATTTGCTACTGTACACTATTTAAATAAGTTTTTTTGTATAATAATATATTTTTTGTATAAAGATACCGAAATATATTTTTTCATGAACGTTTTAGACAGTTTATTTTTCATATACCTAACCTATCATCATTAATATAAATTTACCTACTATATCTCCATTATCAGGTTGTTCCTAAATTGGAGGTACAAAGGAAGAGTTTCTTAAGTCAATGTCATATGGTGTAAACTCTCAATTGTAATATCTATGCCAAATTTCAGTTGAATATATTGTGAAGTGTAGATACTAAGAAAAAAAAACTTGAAAAATATTCAACCTTTAACACCATGTAGCTATCTCGAAAACGAAACGTATGCGTACTCAAGTTTTTGGCCTTTTTGTCATAAAAAACTTCTTCTTCTTTGTTTGTATCTCCAATTTAGGAACACTCATTTTTTTATCGCTCTTCAAATTTTTCTGTTGGAATTCTTATACTTTAATTGAAAAAAAAAATTTCCCCCAAAAACGGTAGCAGATACGAAAAAACTACAAGAGACCATAAAGTATAGTATAACAACAAAGCTTCTTTTTACATTTTTTTCAAATTAACTGTGGCCTAACAAGAAATAGTTCTGGAGGAAAACAGGGGACAGTGCACCAGAAAAAGTATCACCCTGTGGATTGGCCATCGAAATTGACATATCATTTGGTGTAAACTCCCAATTGTAACATCTACGCCAAATTTCAGTTGAATATCTTGTAGATACTATGAAAAAGAACCTGAAAAATATTTAAACTTTAACAAACCGTATCTCGAAAGAATCTTCATTCTTCGTTTGTACCTCCGATTTAGAAACATTTTTTTATCGCACTTCAAATTTTTCTGTTGAAATTCTTGTACTTCAATTGAAAAAAAGCAATACCTACTACCTACTCTTGTTGTTATGGCACGAGCAATTCATTTCACTTTATTCTTTTATTCACTCTATTCTTCTATTCATCACAAAGACTCAAAAAGTATTCGTAAATGATTTCATCACTTCGTATAATCGATACATGAATATACTGCAGAGAATGGTTTTGCCTCCACAAATTAATTTCTTTCTTCGATATTGAAATTGTCTTGGCAACACAACTCGTGCGTCCGTGAGCCCCTTTAGGCAATGATAATATTACGACGTGATGAGCCGAATCTACGAGACGGAACGACTCGCCCAATTTCCCATAGATGGCGACGCAGTATAAAAACATATATTTGCGTTTATCTCAAAAACTACAATGGTGAAATGAGAGCTTTATGAAGCACTAATTCACCCTAACCAGGCACTAAATATTTGACATAGTTTCAGAATTAGTGCTTCCAACTTTTCGCTAACTTCACGCTTGGCTAAAAACAACACTCAATTACTTCAAAACTAAAAATGATATCGCAGCCGTTCCAGAAGCACTAATAGGCACTAATGAAGCACTAAATATTGGCATATTAATTTCATAGTAATTTGACATGTTGGTGCTGAGCGTGAAGTTGGCACCAAGAACTTCAATTGTCAATTTCTCAAAAAAACTACAGTGGTGACATAAAAACTTGATGAAGCACTAATAGGCACTAATTAAGCACTAATATTGGCATACTAATTTCATAGTAATGCGAACATGTTGGTGCTGAGCGTGAAGTTAGCACCAGAAACTTCAATTGTCAATTTCTTAAAAACTATAATGGTGCAATGAGAGTTTGATGAAGCACTAATAGGCACTAATTAAGCACTAAATATTGGTCATAGTTTCAGAATTAGTGCTTCCAACTTTTCGCTAACTTCACGGACCCAATGCTTTTCCATCTAAGAGAATTACGAATTCTTCGATTTTATTTTTTATCTCGGAAAGTATTCGTCACAAGTAAAAACCTCAGGATACCATACTAGCTGTAAATTGTGGGGTGAAAACGATAACAATTTTAAATTTGAAAAAGCCTTGACGTAATATTTTCTCACCAGATTTATTAGGACAGAAGTCTGTACATACAGATATCACTGATCAAAATTTAAAAAAAATTTAAATGAAAAAAACGTGTTTTGATGGGTGCTCATAACCTACTAACAAGTTGGCAAAAATCTTGTAATGTTTCCTGAATATTTTCGAAAAACCTATTTTTTCCTAAATTTTAACTCTCTGTATCTCAAAAATAATGCTTCAGAGACCCGTAGTTCATAAGAACTTTTATCAAGAAAGCACCTAAGGATGAAGATCTCGAATTTATAGCACCTTATTCGGAAACACCCTGTACATTTCTATCGTTCCCTGAAGCTTTCTTTCAGCAAACTGACCTGCGGGACAATAAAAACTCCTGAGACCCATTGAAATTCTCTGCTCTTTTCGAATATTCCATTCCAATACCAAACTTTTAATATACAGGGTGTTCAACCTCATATTTTTTTAATACGGACCTGGAATTTTTGGGGGATTTGAATATAAATTGATCGACCAGTGAAAGGGAATCACGAGTTCTAAATATCAACTGACAATATTGCTTGGTTCAAAAGTTATTGGCATTTAAAATCATTGATGAATACATGCATCTTGGTTATGAACGCGATTAGATCTGTTACCGTATGTTCGTTTACCTATGAAACACCCTGTAGATTAAAAATTTCAGTGAGTTTTCTATATTTTATATTTCATTTACTCGTAGAAAATTTTAAACGATTGTTTATTTTATGACGACAATTGAACTACCAAGTAATGGCTCCATCTTAAAAAGTTTATAAAAATACCTGAGAATCGATCAATCATAATGAAGTAATTCAGATCCACTTACGTATATGACATGTATCCCCTTCGAAAAATTTACTGCACTCACAACTTCCATTTACCATATTGCACTTGCCTTCTGGAATACAGGCTCCACATTTTTGGGAGCAAGAGTATCCATACCATCCTTCAGGACATTCTGAAAAAATAATGTTTAGATAAGAAACTCGAAACATAATTGAATTCAGTATTTCTTTTTCGATATCGACCTCCATTCCAAGATACAGCCTTTGGAAGGCGATGACGAGTTGACAGAGTTGAGCCATAAAACTATACATGTAAGATTCCAAATTCGCAAATGATTAGATTGCATCTGTAATGATGATTCTTTTAAATAACATGAATAACATACTTGTAATGATGAAATAAAAATAACAGTTAACACGAACGGGAATCATAAATGAATTATCATTACTATAGTTACTAATGAATGAACGAAAGAGAATAAATCAACAAAAGAGAATAAATCAACATAGATCTTATTCGGATTGATTTATTGAAGAAAAAATGACATCACGAAATTTCAAAATTAAATAAATCAACATTCCTATATATTGACAACTTTCAATGTCAATCAGATTGCAAATGAAAAAACACAATTCTGAAGATTTTACAAGTTGTCTGAAGAGGGTCTGATATAGACACCGAAACGTTACATTATCCTTTTCATTTATTTCCATTTTCAGTTTTACTGTTACGTAACAGTTTCTTCAAGACCAATTTGCTCCTGACAATAAGTGCAAAGATTCTCGCAGGAGCACTTCATCTTAATTAAAAAAAAATTAATTATGTATTTCTGTTTCAGAGACTGGGAGTGAAAACCTATAAAGTTTTTATATATTGAGAAATAGACGAAATGTTTATAGATCTGCATCTGAAATACGGTGATGTCGTACTTAACATACATAATATGATTCATTAAGTAGATGTTACTCACACTCTTTTGATCCCAAAACTTTATTATTAAGGTTTGAAAATAATATAGATAATAATAAAAATGATTTCCGTTCAGAAATTGTTTTCGTGAATAGATTTTCGAAAAATAAAATTCTCTTATGGATTCCCATTCAATTCTGAGAGAAATTTCGATACAGTCGATACTTTTCTAGGAAAAAATAAAAACTTACAAGCATCTATGAAGTTCATTCCATTTCATCGTATGTTTCATAGAATACTCTAAGATATTGTTTTTACTCAAAATTGGTTTTGACTAAGATGTCTAAAATAATTTATTTAGACATCTTAGTTTTGACAGACAAAAAATATAGGTACCTATGATTCTTCCTACAATTGTCAGTTTCAGAGTTCGATTTTTCTAATAAATATTTTGGAGTAATGAAATTAGTTATTAGTGATAAAAATTGTAGTTTATTCGAATTTGCATTTGGCAGATATGGACTTTCGCTTTTATTTCCTATCATAGACATACAATTTCTCAGAATATTCATTCTATTTCTATACTTTTCTACTTATACGATGAAATGGAATGAACAGTGATCATAACTGCTTGTAAGTTTTTATTTTCCCTAGAAAAGTATAGACTGTATCGAAATTTTACAGGAAACTCTTTTTCTCCAGAATTGAATGGGAAACCATAAGAGAATTTTATTTTGCGAAATTTATCACACGAAAACAATTTCTTAACAAAAATCAAAGGGAATTGTTATTTTCAACCCCTCATAATAAAGTTAGAAGATCTAAAAAAATTGTGTAAGTAATATCTTTTTTAGCGCTTCATATTATGTATAGTTAAATTAAAAAACTATTAGCGGAGATATGAATTTTTATTTTCAAACGTACAATTATAACGTCATTTTTCGACTGACAGGATCATCGAAAATTTCTATTTCTCCGCCAAGGAGGAAAAGTGTTGCTAAGTAACACTTTTCCGTCCGGCGGCAGGAAAAGTGTTACTATGCAAAAGATTAATAAGAATCGGTAATAACCATGATCTAACTTTTTAAACAGATCAATAAATGCAAATTTCAAGTACCTACTGTTATTCATATCGGTAACATTCAAGTTCCTTCAATCACCACTGACAGGACATGTCAATAACAATCATCACTTCAAAACTATTTAAACAGTTATGAAATCGTGGAAGGATCTATATAAAGCACCAATACATACTGACTTTATAATAAAATTCAATTGTAACAATAAATACATTATTTATTTTTTTTATTGCTGGAACTTCATGGGGTGCGGACGCAACAACTCTTCGTACTGCAGCTCTAGCCTTAGTGTACTCTACTGCTGAATATTGTTGCCCCGTTTGGCTCAACAGTGCACATGTACATAAGATCGATGCACAATTAAATTTTTCCATGAGAATAGTAACTGGAACAATAAAATCAACACCAACTCCATGGTTACCAGTTCTTTCAAACATTTCTCCTCCACATATCCGCAGGCAGTCATTACTTCGAAAATTTGGAACAAATTTAATTTTTCGACAAATTCATATCAAATACTCTCATATATTCCAGACAATAAGATTCCTCGATTAAAATCGCGTAAACCTTTTTGGTCAAATTCTTTTCTGAACTCAAATGAAAGTGATAAATCAATTTGGCAATCCGAGTGGAATTTATGTAATATACAGAACAAAGATTTAATAACTGATCCCTCGAATAAAGTTCCTGGATTTGATCTTCCAAGGAAAATATGGACTGTTCTCAATCGTATAAGAACAGGTTTGGCACTACCGCGAATTATTTCTCGCGAATATGACACGATGCATACCGGTAAATCCCGCTATCATTTCCTAATGGCACTCGCTGAAAGATGCGGTAGTGCCATACTTACTATAAGAAACGGCGGGCTTTATCGAATATATCTGGAATAAAATGAGTCAAATCTTCATGTTAAACTGTTCAGAGAGGCTTTGAACTCAATAAAGCGGTAATCCAGTGTTTCTGTAGTGAGAAAAGAGACTTTCAGGTGAAATATTTTTCGGACTTTGGGGGCCCATATCTCCCAAACGAAGACAGATCGCCAATTGTTTTCTTCACTAATATTATCCAGGGAGCCAATGTGAATACAACGGCCACAAAATTTGATATATATCTATGGAATCCTAAAATTCAAACAGTTTTAATTTTTTCTCAAAATGTTCCACCAATTTTAAAAATTCCAGGGTATAAAGGGCCAAAGAAGACATTTTATGTCAAAAAATGGCAGTGGACACTTTTTAAGAACACCGAAAAACAAATGACAAAAACTTTGCTTTTTTTTCTAAAAATAGATTTTTCAGCTGAAATTCGTGAAAAAATTATACGTCTATTCCTTCAATAGCAAAGAATCAACAGAAAAAATCACCATTCGAAAATTTTGGATATCACAAGAGAAAAAAAAAAAAACGAAAAAAGTGTTTTCCACAGAAATCTCGAAAATGGCGACAGACAAAAAGCTGAAAAGTTGGCAGAATTATTTCCATTCAATCCCTAATCGATCCCCTCAATATGAATCGAAAAGGCCGCGGGGGCAGATTCACCATTGAAACCCGGCTATACCCTTTCATATTAAATTCAATAATTACCATTTTCGCACTTTCCTCCAGTGTATCCTGGGGCACAATAGCATTTGTTCAAACCTTTTACATTTTCACATATTTTCAAGTTTCGACATAAAGCTGGACTGTCAAAGAAACTGCAAGGTATTGGTATATGCCCTGTGAAAAAGATGCATTCTATAGTAACAAAATTCAAGGAATCTGTGACGTGAAGTCATGAGCTTTTGCGCGCTTGTTCATATTGAATAATAAATCAAATTTTAATATCCTGAGGGCTATGGGTTTCCTTCCATCCATTTGTTAATTCATCCTCACCACTCAAACCTCGAACCTACCTTGATTATCTCAAGTTTTGAATTTGTTACTTTCGGAAGTTATCAGGATATTAGAATTTGATTAATCTATTTCTCATTATGGACATGAGCGTGAAAGCCCTTGACTGCACATCGTAATATCAAACAAGAGAAGCACGCAAAAAATCGAACCAGCTAAATTTTTAATCTTTAATTAGATTCGTACCTACCAGAGCTGTGCCGAGTACTGAAGAAAAGTGCTTCGAGCACAAAGCACTAAGCCCTATTGGAAAGTGCTCCGGAATCCCGAGCACTAAGCCCTTATTTTTTGAAGAATGCTCGCGATTACTAAGCACTTTTGGAAAGTAATTCGTTTATACGACCACCGAGCACTAAGCACTTTTCAAAATGAACCTTTGTATTTTCCATCCAAATATCTCTTAGTGTGGAATTTTGATTTTTTCTTTTTAATGTTTTCGTGTTTTGAACTGGACATAATTGGAATTGACAATAGGTTTTTTTTTAGCGAGTCGTTTAATAGATATTTAATCAACTAGGTTATTTGAGAGAGCGACTACTGGTCAAGATATTTTGAAGCGTTCGCTCCGCTCACGCATTAATAGTTCGAGACCATTAGTCGCTAGATTAATTGATTAATAACTGGGTTGATTACAAGATTTTTCCGACGACTTCAAAATGAATTGTATAAAAATTCTTGATTGAAATAAACTCCTATTTTTCACAAGACATACATTTGACATAAATATAAATTTCTATATTTCTATGTTTCTGTTGAGTTGAGACATTACTCTATCGCTTCTGAATGCTTTATGTTCACTTGTTCATGGAAATAGCACACTGGAACAGCATCAATTAAACATCAAAATTGGTCATTTATATTCATTTTGTACAAATTAAAATCATCTTTTGGGTCGACGAAATAATTATTTTTGATAAATTCCGGATATACAGACAGGTTACCATGACGACATACCAAAAAAAGTTCTAGAGAAAGAGTGACGTCTTGTCAACAAGTTAGTTGGAAATGTTTCTTATGGTTTTCTGAGCTCTATATGGCATTCATTCAGTTAACACACTGTAACTAGAATATTCGCCAATAAATTACTTGAAATCATGACCTGAATGGTATGTTGAAAAAAGGTCGCATTGCTCCATACAGGTCTCCTGAAAAAATTCCGCCATAACGTCATAACAATATGTTTTTCTTGTCGAAATAATGAAAACGTAAAAACCACAAGTCCATAACATACAGCGAGATTGTCTTCTTAACACCAGTGTTTGTAATGCAAGAAAATATGAACAAATTTTGTATCTATAGAAATGAAACGAAAAAAAATATTTTAGTTCTTTGTCTATTTGAAGCACGCGAAAGTCTGCCATTTCCATGTCCCAACAAGTACATGAAGGGCTTAGTGCTTGGTAATTCCTGAAAGTGCTTGGGAGCACTTTGGTGCTCGTGAGCACTTTTTCGAATTACTAAGAACTAAGCCCTTTCGAAAAATTAGCGAAGCACCAAGCACTAAACACTGGTTCAATCAAGTGCTCGCGAGCATAGTGCTTACGAGCACGAAAGTGCTTCGAGTGCTTTCACGAGCACTAAGCATAAGGCTTCGGCACAGCTCTTGACTACCTACCCGCGACCATCTTATGAATTTGTTTTCATGTCCGACTCTCATAGGGTGCGCTAGTTGCACGGTTCATCGTCAATTTACATCGAAAAAAGTTTTTTTAGTATCAGATTTATTGAGCAAAATTTTTTGCTGTTCGTGGGAGCATACAGACATGCAGTTATCGAAAATCTACCGAGAAAATTTCAAGGTCGCAGTAACAGGTTCCGTTCGAGAGTTAGAGCGTTATAGCCATAGACAAACTAATAAAATAGATGAGCCACTCGTATATTCCGCGACATCTGTCGGAGGAGGAGACTAATACACGAAAAAATTATTTTCAATTTGATAGTTAGATGTCGTCGCATTCATGGAAATCCTATCGAGAAAATAGTAAGTATGTAAAATCATTATTATCAAAAAACCTTTGAATTGTCAACTGACACAAGGAGTGGTTTGACACGTTCTTTTTGAAATAAAATAAATTTCGATGTGCCTGCAAGAGTGAAGACGTGCTGTGTTATTTGATGTGAAAATCGAGATGCAAGAAGGTAATTATAAAATTTACATGTATATTCCGTTAACTATAATAATTAAGATACTCGTAGTTTTCAAAGAAGTTTTTCCTGTATTGAATAAGTTTAGTCGGTAAATACTCATATTTTGTATTATTGAATTCATTAGTTTTAGTTTTTGAGAATATTTTAAATGCAATTATTAGTTTATTGATTAGATATTTATGAAATAAATCTGTATTTTCAATTGGTGATACCTATTTCAGTTAATAAATTTTTATTCTATCCAGAATTTGATTATTGATCCTCATTTCTCGATTCCAAAAGAAAATCAGATGAAAGTTCGTTGCAGGTATTATTTTCATGAAAATAAATTTCCTCACTCATCGATAACTTGCACGAATCCATTTCTGATTTCCTTTTGGAAATTGAATTTCAAAAAACTTTTTGCCTCTTGTATATGGGTGTACCTACATATTCAAAAGGTGCACTACAGAATTCTTTTTGAGGCAGCTTTACGATACAGATTTTTTTTTCAATTGAGCTTTTTTCACGAATTAGTAATGTTGTACAAAAAAAGATGGCGTTGAAGCTTGTTCTACTAGTGTCCCATCTATTCTCCGTTTAGTTAGTCTATGGTTATAGCACAGACAAAATACCTTTTTTTTCAATTTTCATTAGCACGTTTCCCAAGAAATTTCGCGACATTCACTTCCTTCAACTTTCGAATTGATCGGATGAGTGGTTCCGGAAATATTGAAAAAAAATTACGAAATTCAAAAAATGTTAATAACAACAATAAACTACACCGATTCAGTTTGCTAACGAACGAATTTAAAACATTAACGAAAAATAAAGCCATTTGCTCGAAATGATGATTCCTTGAATAATAATTTGTTCTCCTACCAGGTATGTAGTTGGTAGCATTCTCTTCGCTTACTTTCAGGCTATTATCCACCAATCGGCATTCTGAAATTTTCGGTTCAATTCTGAGTGTTCTTCTATACTCTGAAAATATGAAAAACTTCAACATTCAATTTGTAATCGAACAAAGTGTCCACTATAATAGTTTTTTATAAGATTTATGCACAATTAAACTTTTCCATGAGAATAGTAACTGGAACAATTAAATCACATCAACTCCATAGTACACAAGTACATACATCTCATCAGCAAATGAACCTAGTGATGTTATCATAAAAAACTTGATTTGAAATTGATACCAAATATACCGGGTGGCCCACCACTGAGGCGATGGTCATTTTGAGGGTTTAAATGATGATATTTTGAAAATCTTTTTTTATGTTGAGTGTATGGTAACTACAAACACTAATTAAAATTATTTCCATATATACAGGGTGTTTCAATACAAAAGTACAGACCAAAGTTATACTTCTTTGAATGTGACACCCTATATATGACTTCAAAAAAGGTAGGGCAACCTCAAATTATGATGAGTTTCTTCAGATCACTATGTACATTCAATGCACCATTTACGAGAAAATGGTGAAAAATTTGAATAAAAAAATTGTATATATGGAAATAATTTTTGAATATGATTTTGGTTACCCTACAGTCACCACAAAAATATTCTCAAAATATCATCTCAAATCGACCATCGCGTCAGTGGTGGGCCACCCGGTATATTTGGTATCAATTTCAAATGCCATATAAAAGTCTGAGGTAATAGTCTTATTGCCCCACCAAAGAACGACCACTCAAAAGCTCCTGCGCAGGCTTTTCTTCAAGTTTTTTATGATAACATCACAAGGTTCATTTGCTGATGAGATGTACAGGGTACCATCCCATTTTGGGCACTTTTACGGGATGCGGTTTTCGCGACAGTGTGCTACTTTTTTGTGAAACTAAAGATGGCGCAATCAGTTTTTGCATAGACCTCTTAGATTTTGCTATACAGGGGAGAAATGAAAAGTATCACTTTTAAATCACCACTTTTATCTCAATTGTACTTGAACTTGGAGAAATGGTTGAAACGCATTCCTATAGATTTTTTGCCGAAGAATCCAGTGGCGTAGTAAGTTTTTCAACTTTCCGTTTTTGAGTTATTGAGCTATAACATAATATGTCTTTCAAATTGGACACCCTGTATATTATTTTTTATTCTGGTTAAGCACAATCTCAGTTTTTCAAAAAAATATCATTTTAGGCATTTATTTTCAAAACCGAGCTCAGAATTCAAGATTTTGTAATTCAATTGTCAATAACTAAGTAGTAGGCTATGACTGTTTATTTAAAACAAAAAATAAATGCCAAGATTTCGTTAGAAATCGAAAATAATGTTAACATAATATCTACATCACATGATCTAATATTTAACTTAATTTAATTTGCAATTTCTTGAAAATTCAATTAATTGATCTCCTATAAATACCAATGTTTATTAGGGAATCCAAAACAACAACAAAACACTAGCAAGAAAGGGAACACAGATACCACCCACTGGTCCAGAACCTTATGGTAAAGACAAATAAACAGGGTGGCCGGAAGATTGACGTCCAAAAGAAAAAAAAGGTCCCTCGTCTCATGGGGTTTTCGAATCACCCCATGTATGTTATGCGATTTTTCACGGTTTCCGAGTTATGAATTTTTTTATGAACTTTTGAGAATTTTCAACTTGACCATATTGAAAGAGATATTTAAAATAAAGTACAAGAGTTTTCTGATATTTTTTTTGTAAATAAATCACCATGAAATGTACTTACATAGAATAACCAACATCGTGAATTTGATAAAAATTATAGAAATGTTGGTCTCAAGTGAAAAAGTTACGTATTTTGGATCATAATCTAAATTTTCAAATTTAAATTTAAAATGTAAACAGGATACTTTATGGTTTCTCAGTAGGCTTAAAAACTGCGCTCAACACTCAGCTTTCAGAATCATTAATAAAAAATGGTACTCAACAGTCTACTTCTGCTAGAATTAGCCTTCAAAGTCAGAGAGGTGGAAAAAATCAAAGAACTAGACATTCACTCAAGAATTATTTTTTGCCATTTTGAGATTTTCCTGATCAAGTTATGATATAAAATGCTGAAAATTAATGAAAATTAGCATTGAAAGAAACGTTTTAGATAAGAAAAAAAAAGGTATGGCAATAAATCACACATCTTGTAGATAAAAGGAAATTTATTTATAAAGTTTACAACAGGTTTTCAAAAAGGCCACCTCCAGCCTCAATACACATTCTACACCTTCGCAAAATTTGTTTATTCATTTATTTTTTTATTGTAATTTTCATAAATAATTTTTTTTATTTACATGATGTGTGATTTATTGCCATACCTTTTTCTTTTTCTTATCCATAACTTTTCTCCTAAAGCAAATTTCAGCATTTTCTATCATAACTGGATCAGAAAAATCTTAAAATGGCAAAAAATAATTTTTGAGTAAACGTCTAGTTCTTTGATTTTTTCCACCTCGCTGACTTTGAAGGCTAATTCTAGCAAAAGTAGACTGTTGAGTACAATTTTTTATTTTTATTAATGATTCTGAAAGCTGAATGTTGAGCGCAGTTTTTAAGCCTACTGAGAAACCATGAAGTAGCCTGTTTACATTTTTAATTTAAATTTGAAAATTTAAGTCATGATCCAAAATACGTATCTTTTTCACTTGAGACCAACGTCTCTATAATTTTTATCAAATTTACGATGCTGGTTATTTTATGTATAAAAGTACATTTCATGGTGATCTATTTACAAAAAAAATATATCAGAAAACTCTTGTACTTTTTTTTAATATCTTTTTTGATATGGTCAAGTCGAAAATTCTCGAAAGTTCATAAAAAAATTCATAACTCGGAAACCGTGAAAAATCGCATAACATACATGGTGGTGATCCGAATACCCCATGAGACGAGGGACCTGTTTTTTTCTTTTGGACGTCAATCGTCCGGCCACCCTGCATAAGAAAAGTTTTGAAAATAGAAAAAACTGAAAGAGAAGCACTCTGGAGTGGAACGGACCTTTTCAAAAAGTTCTTTGGAATAAAGTTATGCCTTCTCTCTAACTTTCCAATAGGACGTTGTCGAGATGCATATGAGGAGAATTGGCTTAACCCTTTGAGCCCTGGTAGTTCCACCATGGAACCACAATTTTCAAAAATTTCTGGTTATTTCCTAGTTAGCGATAGTTGGTACCACTAAGCATCTGAATATTCTATAAAGCCATCTCTTAGCCTATGCAGTGACTAGACTTTCAAATAAACTTAGGGTAAGTATCTGTAATCTCATTTCTATCAGCTGGTTGTCGATTTATTACCTTATTTTGAGAGTTACTTTGAAACCAATGTAATTTTGTTCTTTTGAACAATGCCAGGTAAGTGCTTATTATATATACGGAAGGCTAATGTATGTAGATGTTATAAATACATTCTCTGATATAATCTTGTGTTATTTAGATTTAATTTCGTACGCGGAAAGTGGGAGGTTCCAATTGGGACCACCAGGAAAGTAGACAATTTCAAAAATTCATCTTTGTAATTTTTTTTTTTTTGATCAGAAAAATTTGACGTCAGACAAGGCCACTCATCTGAAATTCTCTCTGACAACTAGTCGGTCACTTCTGGAGCCCCATCGTATAAAGAACTCGAAGAAAATTTCGTTGGAAAATTCCAGATAGGAGATAAATATGACTTCTCGCCGATTTTTGATGAATCGATAGACGATCTGAATAACGAAGACCGACAGTATGTAAAAAGTGACGAACAGCCAGTGAGCAGATTCAAAGTCAACGTACCAATAGAAAAAAAAGCTCGACAAATGTGCACATATGCCAATCCATGGAAACAAAGTGAGATGTACTCGTTGCAGTACACGTGCAAAACCCCACAGGACGCGTTGTCTCTTTCTACTTGCTCTATGGGACTTTTTTTGACTGAAAACTCGAATTGTTTTTATGGAATTTCAAAAAATCTAAAATCTAAATAAAAGATGAAATGTTGCTATATTCCTAGTGGTTCCAAGTGGACCCACATATTTTTGTTAATTTTTTCAAATAAATATTGAAAATGATTATGTGGTGCATCTTTTGAACACCTAATGAATCACATTCATTGTATTCAAAGGAATATAAATTTCGGTCTCAAAGGGTTTTAACAGAAACATAGTGCACTCCTGAAAATGTTCTGAACAAGAAAATTATATGAGAAACGCGAAAGCTGATACTGGAGTTCATTACGGCTGTGGAACTTGAGGGCGAGCTGTAGTGTAGCAGTTGCGAAAACTCTGATGGTACTCACAATGGACCTAATGATTGCAGTGTAATTTAATCCTATTTAAGATAATTACAATCAACATCTTCAATTGAAACTGATAAACCTTACCTTCTTTGTGACATGTTCGGAAATTATCGATGTTCCAAAATGTTTCATAACTGCCATTAGTATCTGTTCTGTCTAATTTTATCCACATAACAAATTCTCTGCTAGTTACCTCTTGTTGTGAAAACTTATAGTGCACCCAACTTCCCTAAAAATAAAGAGTGAACATCAATAACAACTTTCCACCCCAAATTTTGAGCTTTGGGATGGAATAACGAAAATACGCGCGAACAGGTCAAATTTTGTTGAAAGGGGGACGAATAATGCAAGCCCTAAGAGCTCTCATTTTTTAATAGGGTCGAGCAGCACCTTGTTGGAAAGGCACTTCAATTTCCTGCATGAGTGTATTTTTTAACTAAATAAATAGTGCGCTTTAGTTTAAATTGAAATAATTACTGTTACGGAAGCGGCTAGAGGGCAGAGCTGTGCCGAGCACTGAAGAAAAGTGCTTCGAGCACAAAGCACTAAGCCTTATTGAAAAGTGCTCCGGAATCTCGAGCACTAAGCCCTTATTTTTTTAAGAATGCTCGCGATTACTAAGCACTTTTGGAAAGTAATTCGTTTACATGAGCACCGAGCACTAAGCACTCTTCAAAGGGAACCTTTGTATTTTCCATCCAAATGACTCTTAGTTTGAAACTGGGCGTAATTGAAATTGACAATAGTTTTCTCTCAGTAAGTCCAACATTGACGTTCACAGAGAAATATAAAATTACCATGACGTCATATAAAAAAATTGAAAGAAAAGCACGTGGTCTCGAAACAGAAACTAAAAATCCAAAAGTTAGAGAAAGACAATTACGTCTTGGCAACAAATTAGATGGAATTTTTTTTTGTGGCGAAGATAGACAAAAATGCTGTCTGCAATGAAAAAACGTTTTCTGAGCTTTTCAAATCATTCATCAAGTGAACAGACTGAAACTTGAATATTCACCAATAAATAACTTGAAAGAATAATTATAGGATCTTGCATAGTATATCAAAAAAAGATAGTATCGCTCCATAGAATTTACCAAAAAAATTTCGCCATACAACATTACAATTTGTTCTCCGAGTCATAATAATGAGAACATAAAGACTTGTTCCAGTCCATAGCATACATCGATATCGTTTTTTTAACACCAGAGTTATAGTGAAGGAAAAATTTAATAACTTGGATATCCATAGGGGTGGACCAAAAAAAAATTATATTTTAGTTTTTTGTCTATTTCAATCTGGCGAAAATCAGTCATTTTCATGTTCCGACGATTCCATAAAGCTTAGTGCTTGGTAATTTCTGAAAGAGCTTGGGAGCACTGCGGTGCTTAGGAGCACTTTTTCGAATTATTAAGCACTAAGCCCTTTCAAAAAACTCGAGAAGCACCAAGCACTAAGCACTAGTTCAATGTAGTGCTCGCGAGCACAGTGCTTACTAGCACAAAAGTACTTCGAGTGCTTTCACGAGCACTAAGCACAAGACTTCGGCACAGCTCTGCTAGAGGTTTAGTGATATAAAACTTATTTCAACACACTAACATGTCTTTCTGTAAATAAAATTTGACTCGTTCGAAAAGATCTAAATTCGGCGTGTGAAACATATTGGTGGAATACTGAGTCACTCTATATAATGGTAAAGCGATGAAAAAATACACCTATGCAGAAAATTGAATTTCATTGCCAACAAGGTGCTGCTCGACCCTTTTTTCCTATTCGAAAATAAGAGTTGTTAGGAGTTGCAGCTAAAGGGGTAATGATATCAATCTCATTTGACACTCTTATTTGTCCCCATTTCAACAAACTTTGACCTGTCCGAGCTTCACATATTATTGAGCAAAAAAAGAGTTTCAGATATCGATTGAAATATAGTTTTTGAGGATTCTGCATTTCTAGAAAACTTTTGAATTAAGATGAAATGCTCCTACGTAAATCCATCCACTAATTTGTCAGAGGCAAATTGGGTTTGAAAAAATTGTTGCCTAACAGTTAAAACTGAAAAAGAAAATAAAAGTAAAGGATGACTCCTTCTTCAAAGAACTTTCAAAATCTTTGGAATTGTGTCTTTTTTCGATGATATTCTAATTGACAATTATTATTGTTTCAGAGTGAAAACCTGAAGAAAGTTTTCTAGAATAGTAGATATTTGTTTTTTCATCTAAAGATGGCAGTATTTACTGTTATAACGTAAAATAAAGTCAACTTGGCCGAATGTACCCGACCTCGTCCGACAAGCTTTCGAGTTTAGATCAGAACTCTTTGATTTATGCAACTTTTTCGTGATATTGACAACATTGCGTATCAATCTGACGAGAAAATAAATAACCTGAAATTTTTAAAATACACATTGGAATATGCCACATTTTCATGGACTACTTTGTGCTCAATAATATGTGAATAGAGTATATTTATGTATTTCAAGTTGAGATCATTATTAACTACTAGTTTCTGAATGCTCTTATATGGTATTAGCCCGGGTGCAGTAACTGTGAACCGGGTATAGCCAGTTTTAACGAGTAAATCGAAAAGGCCTCCGCGGCCTTTAAGTTTAAATCCCTACTCAACATTTTTACATGAAAATTCGATTCATTTTATTTCAATTACAGGGTGTCCCAAAACTCGACGTCAACCCGGAACCGGGTGAAAAGGCAAGTAATGCTTGGTTGTCAAAAAAATATAAAAAATAATCTAAGTTGCATGATTTTAAAATAATAGGCATTTAAAAAAACATGCAAAATTCCACACCCTGTGACAGTCTTTTCACTCCTTTGTCACAAATATCAAAATTTTCCACCTTTTTTTTTGCTGTGGAACCCTGAATAATGCTTGTCTAAACTGTAATCAAAATTTTGATACCAGCTGCTCTAGGTTTCATAAAAATAGGGCTAACTTCTCAGAAAAAGAATTCAAAATAAACAATAAACTAGTTTCAACTGACTGTAATGAAAAAAAATGTAATACGTAAGTTTGGCATGTTTTGTCAAAGGTTGGCGCATTTAGTAAGGATTCCAAACTGGTATACTACTTGGTAAATTGTAGCTGCCGTAGTTCAAATTCGCTTTCGATTGCCTTCGAATACACTTTTTCTTCAACTGCTTGCCAGTAAAAAAGTCCAATGGATTCAAGTCCGGTGAACGGACCGGCCACGAGATTGGAGCAGAACGTCCGATCCATCTTCCGGGTGAAAAATGTTTCCAGCAAAAAATTTTCCAGATAAAATAATTTTTCCAGAAAAAATTTTTTCAGAGAAATTTCTCTGGAAATTTTTTTTTCTGGAAACATGTTTTCCCGGTAGATGGATCGGACGTTCCGGTCCAATCCCGTGACCGGCCCGTTCACCGGACTTGAATCCATTGGACTTTTTTTACTGAGAAGCAGTTAAAGAAAAAGTGTATTCAAAGGCAATCGAAAGCGAATTTGAACTACGGCAGCTACAATTTACCGAGTATATAGCATTTGGAATCCTTTCTAAATGCGCCAACTTTTGACAAAACATGCCAAACTTGCGTAGTACATTTTTTTTTCAATACAGTCAGTTGAAACTAAAAATTGTTCATTTTGAATTTTTTTTCTGAGAAGTTAGCCCTATTTTCCAAAACCTAGAGCAGCTGGTATCAAAATTTTGATTACAGTTTAGACGTGCTTTATTCAGGGTTAGACAGCAAAAAAAAGTTGGAAAAATTGTGATATTTGTGGTAACAGGAGTGAAAAGACTGTCACAGGGTGTGGATTTTTGAATATTTTTTTTAAATACCTATTATTTTAAAATCATGCAACTCTTCTTCTTTTCTAAGATGGCGTCGACTGACTGCGCAGTTTTAACTACCGAGTTAAATAACTTAAGAAAAAGTGAGTTAATTGAAATAATCGTTAGTCAGAGGGTGCCTGAACGCATAAGTAGTGAATGTATAGTAAAATACGTACGGGAAATCCATTTGGCCCTTGGAAAATACCGATCAGGCGAAGCGGATGTATCCTTCTGTTCTTTGTCATCCAGTGACAGTGTAAACGACACAATTTTAAGCACACAGACGCAAAGTGAAAACCCTATAAATACAGGGTTTATATTTGGTCAATCGCAGCCCCCGGACTCGCAACCTCAACGCTCCCTGGCCCCAAGGAACCCAAAAAATACAGAGAACACAACACAAGCAGGTGAGCACGTAAATCGGGAAACTGTTGTGGATGACCTTCTTCGTGAGCTGAAATTTGCGAAAAATGAAAATCTGCTGCTTAAAAAACTCGAGAATGAGATGAGAGAAAGGATAGACCTTATGGTTTACAAAATTAACGTGTTGGAAAACACAAAAAACAGTAAAAAAGATTATATCCAAACTCCCACCCAAAATAATGAGGTTAGGTCGGACAGGAAAAGTGTAAACAAAGGCCCCCGTCAACATCCATCGTCTAGTGCTCCACAGCAGAAGCCTGAAACCCAGGTCCAAGCTAGCAAGGATCCAGCCGGGGGCCACCATCCCACCACCATCGACCGCAAAATTCATCGTCATTGATGACGTATCGGCCGGCCGGCGAAAGCCGATCCGGGAAATCGGCAAATGAACTCGCGAACGACGCGACAACCAGGGCCCGTATTCTCGACAAGTGATAATCGAAAACGAACACGCTTTCATTCGAAAACGAACGGTTTGGTATTCTTGACGCACGTACTTGGGAACGCATGCGTTTTCAAACCGAGTGATTACAGCGAGCGCTTTGTATCGCTCGTTCCGTAGAAACGTGTGACATGATTGACAGTTTGTTTACATTTTCAACTTGAGAAATATAATCGAAATGGATGAATTGGTGCAGTTAATGTTGATTGAAGTGCTGGAAACTGTTAAACAAAGTGATAAAAGGAAATATAAGCAGCGTTGTAATCCATTGGTGATTTGAGTGACAAACAACTCATCAAAATGTTTCGTCTCTCGAAAGAATTGGTGGAATTTCTCATTGATATGCCCTCAGAGTACATAAAACCTGCAAAATGTGCTCAAGATTTAGATATTTCCACTAAAAGTAAGTATCTTTCCATTGTGACATTTTCAGAGTGAAATTTCTTGATGTTCTTGTCTTATTTATACATAATGTTGTTTCCCTTGTAGATTTTGGTTGCCTTACGGTTCTTTGCTAGTTGAAGCTACTAAATGGTCTTCTGTTTCGAGATGTGTACACGAAATTATTGGATATTAAATGGGGATGAAATATTCCAAAGATTCGTCGAGTTTCCTGGGAATTATGACCAACTTAATCAGTTAAGATTAGAGTAAGTGTTTCAGAGAAGAAAACTTTAGTCAAGTGAGTTATTATTCTTTGTATTTATTACAGGTTCTTCAAAAGATATAATTTCCCTGGAATAATTGGTTGTATCGATTGTACTCATATAGCTATCTACCCCAAAATACATGATGAAGAACGCCCAGAGAACATTTATGTCAATCGGAAGAATTATCATTTCATTGATGTCCAGTGATTTGTGACCATAATCTGCAAATATTGAGTGTAAATGCTTTATTTCCTGGTAGCACGAATGATGTATTTTTTCATGCATCACAAAAGCTATTTTCTTATATCCTATTAAATTTAGGTGCTTTTAGTTTATAAAACTATACATCTTTTCTCTGGAGCTGAATAATTTATCACCCATTGTTTAGGTAGGAGTTTATAATAAACTGTTTTGATTGACTATTTTATTTCAAACTTATTTTGCAAATCTGACTCACACTTGTCTTTTCATTTTTAAAGTTAATAAGGTTTTTGACACAAACAAATAATGTGCTTTCTTATGATGAAATGTTTATGTTTGTTTTAATGATGTAATTTAAAAAAACATGTTGTGAATAAAATTTGTGACTGTTCATTCAAGATTTTGTTTGTATTAATAAATAACTCAGCTTAGGTACCTTCGAAGATTTATTCAGAATGGGTTGAGCAAAACTGTAACAACAAATAAACCTAAACAAAAATATCACTCTTGGTGCTGATACACCAACATTTCGAGGGCACTGGCTATCCTTTCCTGTGTCCACGCAATTTCCAAGGTTTCTGCCTTATTTTCTTTTGCAATTGCAATTTCCTTTTAAAGTATCTTTCTTTTATGGCTAATTTTGCCATCATGCCAGTTTTAAAATCATTGACCGCTTCAACACTATTCGTCCGACTCTTTTTTTTCCTTCTTGGTGTGAAAAAGTATTCGAAAAATTTCCTGATTAAAGCTCTTGATTTGCTTGCAGTACTTTTTTCTGACTTTCAGTCATTTGAATTATTTCTTTGTCATTATTCTGTCTGATTATAATGTTAATGCTTGATTTCGCTAATGAATCTTCATTATATTAATTCAAATACAACACAACAATATAATTTGATTCTAATACAACACGAATGTCAATTGTTTCGCGAAATTCGAATATCACGTGCACCAATCCACCAATCACCGTTCGTTCCTGAAACGTCTGGCAGCGTTGCCAGATGTTCTCTACTCGTTTATTCCATCGAATACGTTTCTAGAAACGAGCGGTCGTCAAGAATACCACTTCGAGAAAGTACTCGTTCTGAAACCATTCGCATCGATGCGCATACGCTCAGATTATCACTTGTTGAGAATACAGGCCCAGGCCGCTTTTCTCCGTATTGTTGGAACTGGGCCGACGCAAGGGCGTATCAGGGCACAGAGGTCAACCGAAATAACCTTACATTTCTTTTCGTAAACAACGTATCAAAAACAACCACTGAAGAAATGCTGAAAAACTTTTTCATGGATAAGCACATGGACATCTTTGTAAAGAAATTAAAAGAAAATGACTTCTCATGCAGTTTTCAAATAGGAGTCCCAACAGGAAACCTAAAGGCAGTAATGGAACCTGGTTTTTGGTCTGCAGGTGTCACAGTGCAGGAGTATAAGTTTCACAACAAAACGTTCTTTCGGCAATTTAGAGGAAACGGGAAATCATATCACAGGAAACAGTGGTATAAATAGGGAACAAAAGAATGATTTTACTATTGTACATTTCAATATGCAGTCGGTAAGAAATAAACTTCTACTTGTCGAAACAGAGTTGGTTAGGAGGAAATTTGACGTAGTGTGTATGTCCGAACATTTTTTGAATAGCACTGAAATAAATTGTTTTAACTTGGATAATTACAAATTAGCATCCTATTGTGTTCGTGATAAATCCAGAGGTGGTTCATTAATTTTATTTCAAAAAGAGTTATTCTTTGTAAATAGAGAGGATTTAACTAAATTTAGTGTAGAAAATGCATGTGAGGTATCAGCAATTGAACTTCCAAGCCAAAAAATGATCGTCTTATCTGTTTACAGAACGCCTCTTGGAGATTTAAATTATTTATGTCTTGTTTAGAGAAAATCCTTGATAAACTGCAGTCCCACCCATGTGAAATTGTTATTTGCGGGGACTTTAATGTCCACTTTCACACTTCAAATCGTGATTACACAAATTTGCTAGATTTATTAAATTCTTTTAGCTACCATATAGCAATTACTGAGGCTACAAGGAAAGGTGAGTGTTTAGATAATATTATAACCAGAATGACAAGGAAGTATTGCACTGAAGTATATGAACCGGGGTTCTCGGATCATAAAGCTGTAAAAATCTCTGTGGAAACTGATAGGGTAGATAGAGCCCTAGCTGACCCAATATGTACCAGACCCATAACCCAAATTGGGCTCTTGAAATTCCACAAGGCCATTGACGAAATAGATTGGAAATTTTTGAGGGGCAGTCGGGTAAGCCCTGCTCACTCATTTGACACCTTTGTATCTTTTTTATCTGAGAAAGCCATGGCATGTTTTCCATTAAAAAATATAAAAACTAAAGTAAAAAAACATTGGTTTAATGACAACTTAAAAAAAATGCGTGACCATTTGAGCCTTCTACATGAACTTTGCCATAATGTTGAATCAAGATCAATTTTAACGCTAAAAAATGAATACAAACGCAAATACCAAAAGGCAATAAGGAAGGCAAAAATGGAGCACAATAAAAAAGGCCATTGAAAATAGTTCAAATCCAAGTAAAACCTGTTGGGAACATAATAAACACCAAGAGGCCAACAAAAAAAACTGAATTACCATTTAATGTAAATCTAGACGAAATAAATACATTTTTTGTCAATGTCGGTAAGGAGATTAAAAAAAAAACTAGAAAATAAGAGCCTTTCTGATGGGAAAGCGTGTAATGATGGGAGGGGGTTTTGTTCCCCTATATTAGTTTTGCGCCTGTTAGCTACAATGATGTGCGTGACATAATAAAAAATCTGAAAAATAAGCCCGGTCTTGACTATTGTAATCTGAATTCTAAACTAATTAAATCTGTCAGAGAAGAAATTTATACCCCTTGACTGATCTCATAAATAATTGCATAAAGAATGGAGTGTTTCCTGACAGCTTAAAGTAGCTAAGGTTTTGCCAATTCGGAAAACAAAAAATTCAAGTGACTTAGACAATTTTAGACCTATCTCTATAATACCAGTGATAGCAAAAGTTTTTGAAACTGTACTAAAAAATCAAATCGTGAAATTTTATGAGTCAAATAATTTATTTAATTTTGGGCAATTTGGTTTCAGAGCAAAAAAATCTACCACTGATGCTCTTATATATTTAATTAATAAGATTATAGAAGGCACTGAGAACGAAGAAATTGTGGGGGCGGTCTTTTGTGACCTTACTAAAGCGTTTGACTGCGTTTCCCACACTCTTCTTATTTCTAAATTGAAAAATAGTAATTTTGATGAAACCAGTGTTAAACTTTTAAGTTCATATTTGGCTGACAGGACACAGTATGTAATATTAAATGGTTTAAAACGTCAGACACACAAAAAATTACCGTGGAGTGCCACAGGGGTCAGTATTGGGGCCCATACTCTTTTTGCTTTATATAAACAATTTTAGTTTGGGCTCCGGCTCGGACTCTATACTTTTTGCTGATGACACGACAATTCTTGTTAAAAACACCGAGAAAAAAACTGTATATGAACAAATTAACACGGCTAAAGCGTCAGCATTGGCATGGTTCGGTAGGAGTGGTCTAAGTCTAAATGAAACGAAAACTAAAACAATAATGTTCAGTCATAAAAAAATAGGCGAGCAGGAAAGTTCAATGTTTCTGGGTTTTTGCTTGGATCCAATCTTATCGTGGGAGAGTCATGTTGCTTTATAGCTGCAAAACTTTCAAAGAGCATTTTCGTATAAGGTCCTTGCGAAACGAATTACCAAGGCAGTCATTATTAACAGCATACCACTCAATATTTCTGTCCAATTGTAAATATGGAATTCTTGCATGGGGTCACTCCCCACATTCCAACAGGATATTTGGGTTACAAAGAAAGGTTCTGCGTGTCATTTTTGGAATGGATTATAGGGAAGATGTCACGACCGTATATATCGAAAATAATTTATTCACAATTCCATCCTTGTATATATATACATGTTTAAAATATGTAAGGGAGAACCTTGGTTCATATAAAAAATAATGATATACATGATCATAACACTAGGCAAAATTTACATATAAATGCAAAAATTAAGACTGAATCATAGTCGATACGGAGTAAACTATTACGGACCCTTATTTTATAATGTCTTGCCTAGTGATGTGCAGCTTCTAGACAGCAAAACATTTCTTAAAACAATTAAATGCTACCTACTTAAAAACGCATTTTCTAGCATAAACTCATACCTAAAGAGTGCGTTTCATGTGGTTGTGACTGAGGGTAAAGATTGTTAGTATTATCATGTCTTGTCAAATTTTATTTTGTTTATGTTAAGTTATACAGGGTGGCCATTTGAAAACGAAACAGACGAGATTACAGACGAAATAAATTTTTTCGATAGAAATGCTCGGACAGGTCGATTTCTGTTTCGAGGGGGACAACTTAATATGTAGGTTACGGACGCATAGCGCTTCAACCTTGCTACTACAACCCTCACCCCCAATTTTTGAATAGGGAAGATGGGGTGAGTGATACCTCATTTGAAAGGTATTTTTATACTGATTTCAGCACAGTAATGTTTTTTCATTTTATGCATTAGTTCTCGAAATATTCTCAACTAAGTATTTGAAAATGAAGTGGTTGTTTCATGGCACTTGTAGTGTTTTTTTTGTGTGAAAAATCGACATTTTGAGCTTCAAAACAACCATGTTTATCTAAATGTCGTTGATTGAAGAATTCTGCGGTTCTATTCGCACATTGATTGTTTGCAAAAAAAAGTGAAATTATTTCCACCCTTTCTGCAATTGAATAAACCATGTCGAACAATGAATTAGAACACATACAAGTACAAGTCTCGATTCAAAACTAAGAAATAATTCACATGTCAAGAACCAGTAAGCCAACTTAATGATCTGTTCGTAATAAAAAAAAATTATCGATTCTCATTTTTTTGAAAAAGATATGAATTCAATAATCAACAAAATGAAAAATTATTGAAGCCAACTGAGAAAACACTTCATAATTGAGTCGGGAATCGTTTCACGAATTGGGACAGGAATATTTCTGTGGCATCATTAATGATTTGATTTTCTTGCCTGGTAATCTGATTAGAGATATGTACGTATTTGGACTTTTTGGAGATTTCTATCGATCAAGTGTTACCGCATGTTATTGGAAATACTGCAAATTATATCGAAGATAATTTAGATTGAGTTTCAGGAAGATTGAGCTCCTTCGCAATAAGCTTTGTTTGTTCGGTATCTTGATTAAAGATTTCTTTGTCAGTGGATTGGAGGAAGGAAGCCACAGTCATGGTTGTTTTGAAGCTCAAAATGTAGATTTTTCACAAAAAAACACTACAAGTGCCATGAAAACACCACTTCATTTCAAATACTTAGTTAAGAATATTTCGAGAACTAATGCATAAAATGAAAAAAACAATTACTGTGCTGAAATCAGTTATAAAAATACCTTTCAAATGAGGTATCACTCACCCCATCTTCCCTATTCAAAAATTGGGGGTGAGGGTTGTAGTAGCAAGGGTTGAAGCGCTATGCGTCCGTAACCTACATCTTAAGTTGTCCCCCTCGAAACAGAAATCGACCTGTCCGAGCATTTCTATCGAAAAAATTTATTTCGTCTGTAATCTCGTCTGTTTCGTTTTCAAATGGCCACCCTGTATAGTATATTTCTGTAATTTTATGACAATGTGTATAGTTAAACTACAGCAACTGTGATATTGAATGAATTGTAGTAATGACTATAATGACGTGTGCAAACAAATGTATATTTGTAACAGCATGAAATATATGAATTGAATTGAATTGAATTGAATATACAGGGTGAGATTTTTTTCATGTTTTTTTGAGAACCAGAATTACTTGCCTTTTCACCCGGTTCCGGGTTGACGTCGAGTTTTGGGACTCCCTGTACCTTATTCAATAACGATTGCAAAACATCGAAAACATTCTAGGGAAAGCCCACTGTTCTTTATGGTAGGTTTGGCACTACGGCACAGTCTCTCGGCAAGTGAAATGATAGCCGGATTTAGCGGTAAGCATCGTGTCATATTCGCGCGAAATAATTCGCGGTAATGCCAAACTTACCATGAGAAACGGCGGGCTTTCCCTCGGATTTTTCGATTTTTTTTGGAATAATTATTGAATATATTTGAAATAAAATGAATCAAATCTTCATGTTAAGATGTTCAGAGAGGCCTTAAACTTAATAAAGCGGTAATTCAGTGTGTTGTAGTGAGAAAAGTGACTTTCAGGTGAAATATTTTCCGGACTTCCTAACTAAGACAGATCGTCAATTGTTTTTTTCACTAATATTGTTGAGGGAGCCAATATGAATACAACAGCACCAACATTTAATGAGTACCTAGCTGCTGAATCTCAGAATTCAATTATTTTTTTAATAGCAAAGAATCAAGAGAAAAAATCACCATTCGAAAATTTAGGACTTCACATGAGAAAAGAAAAATAATAAAAATTCTCAAAATTTTACCACTTTTTTTTTCTTGTCTAATGCGAGCGTGGAAATTTTATTTTTGCATAATCGTTATAATGGTGGGATACTTTGTTAATTCAGCTTCAATTTATTTTTTATTGACCTCAATACGTCCACTTCTCGCCGAGATATCGGTCTTCAAATGGAAAAGGATCCATTTGTCACTGATGGTGGGTTACACAGAATCGATGATTGAAGGATTCACAGAAAATTTGTTAGTTTATTTTACTTTTTTTTAATTTATGTACTATCTGCAATTAAAATGTGGAAAAAGCTCGAGAAAGTTCTATTTTGCCTTTTTTAAAGATTATGATGGAGCAAAAAACGTGATCCTTATTTTTTTTCAAAAATTCAATCGAGTCATACAAAAAATTGGCTCTCTGGATTGAGTTGGCTCTTCGTGAGGTTTTTATCAACATATTGAACTTTGAAAGTCACACTTAACATTATTGGTTTCCTCAACATTTTCGATCCAGCGGTAGATTTTCCAAGAAACCACCAAAAGCCCTTTTTTTATTAAATTTTTATACTGATGCGACATAAAGAAAAAAACATTCTATGAATAAGCAATGGTTGTTCATTACTGGGAGTTCATTTAAGGTCTTGAAACCCTCCTTCAATTTTCTGTGCGATTATTGGTTGCTGAGAAATCGATAATCAAAGACAAATAGATCCTTTTTCATTTGAAGACCGATATCTCTGCGAGAAGTGGACGTATTGAGGTCAATAAAAACTAAATTAAAGCTGAATTAACAAAGTATCCCATCATTATAACTATTATGCAAAAATAAAATTCTCACGCTCGTAGACAAGAAAAAAAAAGTGGTAAAATTTTGAAAATTTTTTTGTTGCTGATTTTTCTATCATTACTCGAAAACCACTGAAAATTAAAATATTTGAAGTTCTAATTCAAAAACTAAACACTTGGAGCTACAATTTTCTTTTTTTAAATTCCTTGTACGACCATTCCCCTCAAAGTTACGGCATGTTGAAAATTACCGAAAAATTTGGAATTTTTTTTTGATCCTTTAATTTTTTCCAGAAGTGTATTACAATCAAAATATCAACTAAACAATATAATTTTTTTATAGTTATTTAAATGATTAATCGAAGGTAAAGGGACTTACGTTAGTCGGTGGAATGTCCTCCTTGAATCTTGGGGCATGATCGTCAAATAATACAACAGTCATTTCACAATTCGGACACGTACTTACAAGGAAAGAAATACAAAATTCTTCATTTTTGCGTGCATCCAGTTTTATCTGCGATATTGGTTCAGCATATTGTTTCGTTTGTATAAAACTCACTGGAAACAAGATCATTCAAATTAATTCTCTCGATGTATAGGTACAGGCTGTTTCCGAATAAGGTGCCGTAAATTCGAGATCCTCATCCTAATATAATTTTATTACATCAATTATATGAACCGTTGGTCTCTGATGCATTGTTTCTGAGATACAGAGTGTTGGAATTCGGGAAAAAAATTGGTTTCTTGGAATCCTCGCCTCATTCAATAAAAAGCCTAAACAAATATTTCTAACTCTGTTTTGTTAAACAAATTATTTTTTGTATTAGATAATTGAGCTTTCTTCAAACTAGAAACCTAATTAAGACGGATTTTGCTTTATGAATAATTGAAATTTTTCAATTGGTAATTTTCATGAAATCCTGAATTGTTTGAACAATTTTATCATGAAATTCACAAAGCCCTTCATATCAAGAAACCAATATGATCATTTTTTTTCATATATTGAAGATAAATCTTATAAAAATAATTTGGTTCACTACAGCATCACTCTTCGTTTCCACTTAATAATTGATAGAGCAGGATACATTTTATCTTTGAAATAAGCCACATTAGATTCATGAATATCTTCCTTCTGCAGTTGACAAGGGCGAATGGCCAAAATTGATATTTTTCCACCATGAGTATGATCTGAACAATAATTTGATAAATTCTTTTTTTTACGCTTCTTCAATCCAAAGAAAGAATAATTCCAACACTTGAAAATCACCTAAATCCCTCGTGGATTTGCTTTATTTACATTTTACATGGAAAAAATGACGTTGATCGTTGTTTAAAATCCGATGTCCGCCAAATGTCAAACGATGGTTTCCAGTTCCCAGCCGTTCGTGTCACAGAACAATTTGCTTGAGTTCCCTGAGTTCTGGAACCAAGTTCTCTCTGTACCCAGAACAACAGAGAACTGCGACGCGAACAAACCTTAAATACCTAGAAAAAATGAAACTCTGATTTGATTCCCGACCACAGAGTACACAGGTTTGACGGTTGGACGAAATGTTGTCAACGCTTTTGACAACTGTTCAAAATTTTTTAAATGCAGATTAATTCGAATTTTACTGAAGAAGTCGTGGATAAAGTATAATATTCAATTCGCGGTAATGATCAAAATACACTTGATGAATGACACCACTCGCCTAACGGCTCGAGGTGCAAAATTCATCTGCGTGTGTTTTGACCTGCATTACCGCTCATCGAATAATATACTATTTAAGTCCTTGCTTTATTCGATGTCTCATTCCTAATTTCTTCTCATTAAAATTTTTATGTTCAATTTTTCATAGCTCAAAGTCTTCATAACGAACCTTTAAAAGGATGATTTTCTTTTCGAATTCAATAACAGTCTAACATTTCTCCACTTTCAACATGAAAATTTGAGTTCATCTAAACAATTATACAGTATTGAAATGAAAATACCAAAACTACTGCATAAATTCATATCAGTGATATTCTTCATTGTTGTAATTAAGTTCAATATTTTAATTCACCTGAAGAAATTCAAATTTGTAAAATTTTTAGTTGCTTCCTTGTCACAGCCCACTATTATAAAGGAAGATTGCATATTTAACTGATATTTTGAATATTTGACCTGCATTTGAAGATAATTAAGGTGTGAAATTATATTCATTAGTCTAACTTAATATGTTTAAATGTTCAAAGTGCCGAAAAATCACAAAATTTCCCAATAACAGATCAAAGTAAAACTGATCGAAAAACTTAGGTACTTCTAAGACAGATTTTATGTAGGGGAGAGGCAGGCAAGATGGCATACAATCTTTTGAAAATCCATATCTCTTATGAGGAAAAAAAATAGAGCACAGCATTAGTTGAATCTCTAGTCAATCAAATTAGCTATCAATTTTTGAAGAAAGATATGAATAAAAAAAAATTATAGAGAAAAAAAATCGCGATAATCTGTAACATCCGAAAAACCATTTTGCCTCACAGTGTCGGGCAAGATGGCATATCATATAATATGATATATTTTGTAGTGAAAAAACAAAATTCCAATAAATAACAACATTTAAAAAATAGAAATTCATTTATATTCATATAAACAAAAAAAATCATATTCATATAAATAAAAAAAAGGTACATTGAATGTTTTACTAGCAAGGGCCTATCCCATTGTTTTTTTTACGGCTTCCAAAGATCTTAACATATTATTCTCATCCCACTCTCCTCTGTTGGTTTTCCTTCGATAATTGAAGACCATCTGAAAAATATTTTATTGTTAATAAAAAGTACCATGCCATTTTACCCAGCCTCTATGTATGTCAACTTGCCCTTACCACGTGTCAAAAAAACGAATATTAAATCAACGTTTTTGTGACATCTTTTTGTCAAGGTAAATACATGAAAAGGATCCCAATAAAGGTACAATTCTACTAGGATATAAAAAGTTAGTGAAATAATCTGTACTTACAGTAATATAGACGAAAAGAGAGAGCTCACGTCGAAGTTGTACACGTTCATACCACTTTTTCACGACTAAAGTCGGGTTCACACGGGGTCGTGAATCGGGCGAGAGTATGACCCACCGGTCAGTCGGTCGAGATCACTACCAAGTGTGAACTAACGGTAGAGAGGGTGATGGTAGTGCACGCAACTGCACGCCTTTGAAAAGGGGGGTCGTGAAATCTCCATTTTGTTGGAGTGAGCACGCCCGCTTCAGTCGTATTCACTTCAGTCGTGTTCACTACCCCGTGTGAACCCGCCTTAAGTCATCAACTACCGTAACGGATCCTTTGAAACAACGTTCGTACACTGTTTCCAACTAATTCGAACATTTGCACTGAGTTTTAGGATTCCACTCGCAGTGGATTCTTCAGTAAATATGGTATGTTATTTGGCCCTACTATACCATCTTGCCTGCCTTTACCCTAAGTCGTAGATTTAGTTTAAATGTCTTACTTTTATGCAATTTGAAGAACACCACATCATATCTCCTATCTCCTCGACTCTGTCCTAACAAATAATTCATTTGAAACAAGTCATTCAATTCCTCATATTGTAGAATTTCCTCCATCTTTCCTTCCTTATAAACGCCTAAATATAACACTCTATCCCGTCTCTCAATGAAAATATGGCTCCAAGATTCTGTATTCATGTAAAGCGGTACATCCTCAGGATGCTGAAAACCATTTATTTAATTTAATCAACTAGCTAATTAATGACAGTGGTTAATGGTGAAGATATTCGAGGTAATTCGAGATAATTAATCGCTTATTAATAAACGAGTTGATTATGAGATTTTCCGTCAACCGCATTTGACTTGAGTATAAATTCTTGATTGAAATAAATTCTTATTTCGCACAAGATACACATTTGACATAATATAAAATTCTATGTTCCAGGTGAGTTATATGACATTACATGGAGGTAAAGGAAGGGGAGGGAGCATATCCTATATTTCCCTGGACGAAAAAGTGTCGCATAAAACGGCCATATTTGAATGGGCAACTTGTGGCGGCAATTTTTTGGATTCATTAAAGCAATAAGAAACCTTTTATAACTATTTTTTTTTAACTTTTAACTAAGGTGTACAAATAAGTTTCCGCGGTTTTTATAAAAAATTAGGAATTTATTGTAAAGGAAAAGTACATTACGTTTTATTCAAAGTATTTTCCATCATTTGCCACTACTTTTCCTCATCTTTCTGGCAACATTCGGATACCCCGTCGAAAAAACTCTTCATCTTTTGACGCTATCCACTAATCTACCCAATTTTGGTTGTCTTCATATGATGGGAAGCGCTGCTCAGACAGACCATGTGCCATCGACCGGAACAGGTGATAATCAGAAGGGGCTAAGTCTGGTGAATACGGCGGGTGGGGTAAAACTTCCCAGTTGAGTGTTTCCAAGTATGTTTTTACCGGCGCTGCAACATGTGGACGAGCATTATCGTGTAAAAGAATAATTTTGTCGTGTCTGGAGTAGTAATGGGCGCGTTTTCCTTAAGTGCCCGACTCAATCTATCAATTGTGTTCGGTAGAGAGCTCCAGTAATGGTTTCGCTTGGTTTCAGCAATTCATAATACACGACACCAAGCTGATCCCACCAAATACACAGCATGAGTTTTTTTCCATGAATATTCGGCTTAACTGTCGATGTTGATGGTTCGCCGGGCTTAACCCATGACTTTCTCTTCTTTGGATTATCGTAGTGAATCCATTTTTCTTCACCAGTGGCTATACGATGCAAAAAACTCTTTTTTTATTCCTGGCAAGCAGCATTTCACTCATGCATAATCGGCGTTCAACGTCTCTCGGCTTTAGTTCATATGGAACCCAATTTCCTTGTTTTTGAATCATTCCTAACGATTTTAAACGAAGTGAAATGGCTTGTTGAGTCACTTGTAGTGCAAGTTCTTTTTGCGTTTGGGACGAATCTTCCTCCAATAGTGCTTCTAATTCCATGTCTTCGTACACTTTCGGCCTTCCACTGCGTTCTTTGTCTTTAACGTCAAATTCACCCTTCTTAAACTTTTGAAACCATTCCTGACAACTTCTCTCACTTAAAGCAGCTTCACCATATGCTTCTAGAAGCAATCGATGCGCCTCAGCTGCAGATTTTTTCACATTAAAGAAGTAAATCAAAAGTTCCCACAAATGATGCTTATTCGGAATAAAACTTGACATTTTTGCACGAAAAAAATTACGTGATGCTGATACGGAATCACTAGTACTTTAAGGTTATGGTGTTGCCAGATGACTAAACTTGGGATATTACGTTTTACATCTGACAATTTCTCCATAACCTTCTGGTGGGGCCATCTTTTGACAAACCGCGGAAACTAATTTGTACACCTAATAACACTGAATATCTTTCTGCTACCAACTCTAGAGAAAATGAACAAGAAATGAGCCAGAAATAATAAAATTCAACGTTTAAAAAGTTCGAAGTCGGCCATATTGGTGTGTGCTTCTTTGTTTTGTATTGTTTTGTTTTCGTGACACTTGTCAAACGTTAAGCTCCCTCCACTTCCTTTACCTCCATGTGACATAACCAGTATTGTTTCTGAATACTATGTGTTCAGTTGTCCATGAGAATTGCACATTAAAATGAGTCATTATTGATCAATTTCGATACGTACCAAGCCCTCTTTACATTTTGAGGTCGACGGAAAATAACTATACTTTCATGTAATCAATTCAATGACTGAATTTAATGTTAACTGAACAAAAATAAAATTAAATGTAGATTGTGTGATTGGCAAACTTTCAGTATAATTGTAAGGCATCTTGGGAAGTTTGAACCAGTGTTCGAAATGTGTCCTAAGTATATTCGTTTAGGTAAGACGCTAAGAGGTACTGTTTTGTGTATTTTTCAAATACACTGCTCAACAATTGATAGGGATCACTTACTTGTTCTAAATTCATTTCTGAAATATTCGCTCCAAGATTATAAATTTAGTCAGATATCAGAGTATTTTCAGTTGATAATATGGTTAACTTGAGAAAAGAATGAAAAAATGGAATGTTGGAGAGAAAAAATACTTTATTAGGAACACTCAAAATTCTGTGTTTGAATAACATAAAAATTTTATGATGAAACCACAAGAAGGCTGAAGTTTCGGTTAAGCTAGTACCTAGTTGGTCCCCCACGAGCTCGTCTCAAGCATTCTACCCTACGAGACATACTTTCGATCAAAAGATTTATAAAATTTTGGGGAAAATTCGTCCAAATATCCCGTAAAGCGTTAGAAAGGTCCTCCAGGTTATTGATCCGTTGTTCTAAGGTTGACAATTATCTAGACATCTCAGACCAGACATGTTCGATGCAATTCATGTCTGGAGAGCGAGCTGGCCAGTCCATCCTATCAATAGCATGAGTTTCTAACGCTTCATTAACCAGACGACTACGGTGTGGACGGGCATTATCGTCAATTAAAATGAAATTCTCGCCCACGGCAGCCGCAAACGGAACAATTATGGGTTCAATAATCATATCGTGATATCTCTGGCTGGTTAGGTGGTGTTCTGTAGAACAACTAACTTTGTGAGTTGGTTCAAACAAATGCCTCCCCATACACATATAGAACCTTCGCCAAAAGCTGTTGTGGGTACCATAAACTGTTCTGCATACCTTCGACCTCTTTCCCTCCAAGCAAGAATTCATCCATCGGAGTTGACCAAACGAAATCTAGACTCATCCGTAAATAAACATCGGCTCCAATCTTCAAGTGTCCAATTGCGGTGCTCCTCAGCCCATTGCCGTCGATGAAACTGGTGTTCCCTATTCAAACGGGGATGTTGTACCCTCCTACGTGCTCTCAAACCACGAACATGTAGTCGTCGTCTTACAGTCTGGTTCGAAATTAGAACTCCTGTTGCAACTCTCAGTGAGCTATTGAGCCGCGACGCCGGGTAAGTGGGATTTCTCCTAGCATTGAGGATCAAAAGACGATCTTGGGCAGCTGTTGTACTGCGTTGCCGACCTCCCCCATGAACATAAGCTACTGAGTCGTTTTGGATGAACCTATTCCAAGCCCGACTCACGACACTTTGCGAAACATTCAACCGCCGGGACACTTCTCGCTGGGACGAACCTTCCTGTATCCACCGTATGATTTGGTCCAGTTGCACAGGAGCCAAACGTCTTCTCGGCATGACTGATAAGCTGATATTGTTCTCATTTCTTCAATTATTGTCACCTAAGTGTTTGAACGAAAGAAAAAAACAGATTTAATAACAAATACCACATTGCTTTTCACTCCACCTGTAACAGCCTACAGATAATAATCGATTTTGTGAACAAGAGCCGATGAAGTGAGGAAGACTTTGTTATAATCAACTCAAAACATCTTACTTTTTCCTTAGAGAACAATAATGTAGAGATATTCACGAGATAACTTGAAAAAAATACAAATGAAGAGAAGTTCATAAGTGATCCCTAGCAATTGTTGATCAGTGTACTATGGATAAAGGAAATCTGGAATAAATAACTCAACTTTCTACTTGCTTTTCCTAAGAAACAGCGTTCTATCGTTTTACCTGAATGTTCGTATTTTTGAATTCAGCCGTTTCATGAAAAATCCATGGTCAATGAAAATTGTGTCAACGCGATAACTTTTGAACTGATAAGGTTAGGGTTCTGAAAAATTGGAAGTTGATCCGTCAGCAGGCCCAATCAGTCCAGTGGTTTCGGAGTTATAGACATTTGGTATTTTTCATCATTTTCTCAATATTTCGGAAACCACAAATTCGATCAGTTCGAAATTTAGTATTTTTTAAGAAAATTATGAAGACATTTCTGCAAAATTTGTTGAGGAACATGCTTTCACGAAATATTTTGAATTTTTTCGAGATTTAAAAGATATTAATTTTCTCATGGACTTTCGCCAAATCCTGTTTATGAAAAATGTTTTATCATTTTCTCAATACTTCGGAAACCACAAATTCGATCAGTTCGAAATTTAGTATTTTTAAGGAGAATTATGAAGACATTTCGGCAAAATTTGTTGAGGAACATGCTTTCACGGAATATTTGAATTTTTTCGAGATTTAAAAGATATTAATTTCTCATGGACTTTCGCCAAATCCTGTTTATGAGAAATGTTTTATCATTTTCTCAATATTTCGGAAACCACAAATTCGATCAGTTCGAAATTTAGTATTTTTAAGGAGAATTATGAAGTCATTTCGGCAAAATGTTGTTGAGGAACATGCTTTCACGGAATATTTTGAATTTTTTCGAGATTTAAAAGATATTAATTTTCTCATGGACTTTCGCCAAATCCTGTTTATGAAAAATGTTTTATCATTTTCTCAATATTTCGGAAACCACAATTCGATCAGTTCGAAATTTAGTATTTTTAAGAGAATTATGAAGACATTTCGGCAAAAATTGTTGAGGAACATGCTTTCACGGAATATTTTGAATTTTTTCGAGATTTAAAAGATATTAATTTCTCATGGACTTTCGCCAAATCCTGTTTATGAGAAATGTTTTATCATTTTCTCAATATTTCGGAAACCACAAATTCGATCAGTTCGAAATTTAGTATTTTTAAGGAGAATTATGAAGTCATTTCGGCAAAATTTGTTGAGGAACATGCTTTCACGGAATATTTTGAATTTTTTCGAGATTTAAAAGATATTAATTTTCTCATGGACTTTCGCCAAATCCTGTTTATGAAAAATGTTTTATCATTTTCTCAATATTTCGGAAACCACAAATTCGATCAGTTCGAAATTTAGTATTTTTAAGGAGAATTATGAAGACATTTCGGCAAAATTTGTTGAGGAACATGCTTTCACGGAATATTTTGAATTTTTTCGAGATTTAAAAGATATTAATTTTCTCATGGACTTTCGCCAAATCCGTATATCGACAAATTTTTCCATTTTCAGCTCATAGTTTCAAACTTAAAATTTTATATATTTTACGGTTGCAAAAATATCCTCAGTTTACAGCGAATTTCGAAAGTACTGTAAAAATAGAATAATCTACTCACCATTTTTTCTGCTATTCTCTGTATACACTGGCCATGAGGAAAAATACTGCCTATTTCCCCTTTTCTGCATTTCCTCATCACTGTAAACCTATTAAGCCAACCTTGAAGGACCAACCAATAGCAATTTGATTCCTCAAGATCTTCACTGTCACATATAAAAAAGTGAGCTTCTCGTCCTTTCAGTGAAATTATTCTCCTGAAAAACTTTTTATCATTCAAAACAGACAAAGTTCTGAATGATAAGCGGCGAGATTGATATGGAGTGAAGGCGAGCTCCTCGATAGGCAGATCTGAAAACGATAAAAAAAAATGAAATTGCTTAAGGTGAAATATACTGACATCTGTATACAAGGTGTTTCATCATAAACTGGACAAACATACATATTCGTATAGAGGACACTAGTAGAACCATTTTTGCCTCATCAGATATATCCCGTTTTCGAAGCATAAGCAAGAAATATCTGGTGTCCCAATGTGAGTGGCCTATTAGATCAAATTGGCGTGTTACGAAAATGACTCTAGTTCACTCAATATTTGAGATTTTGATCAGAAATTTAGCAAGTCATTAGATATTGATCAGATCTAAGTCACTGCTACTGAATAATAGTTGTCAGTTATATAGGATGGACCAAAAAATATCATCATAATAATAATAATAATCTGATAGGCCAATCACCTTGGGACACCCGATATACGGGATGATTAACATCATTTTTGAGCAAGTAGACATAAGCTGATATTGAAAACTTTAAATATTTTGCATAATTAGATTGTTTTAAAGGATTCTGACATATTAAACTGTCAGAAAGAGTATAAAAAATATTAACATTTATACCCCATGGGGCAGATATATGTAGCAACAAAGTGGTGATGCCTGAAACTACATTCACAGATGAACCTGCACCTACAATAATGTGCAAAAGTGTAACCCAAATCAGCCAGCGATACGGTCGTCAAGATTTGGTAGAACTATAAAACTAGTATTACATTTGAAATTTGAATGAATTTAAATTTATTTTTCAATTCTTTTTTGTATTTCACTTATTTTCCACTTTTTACACTAGTTTAATGAATTTATGTCTTTGTTTCCGATAGGTGAACTATCTGAATAGAAAATAAAAAAATACATATCGAAATACCTCTCCATTCATAGAAATGGCACTTAAAAAAATAATCTCATTTGGAAATTTTCTAATGAAACAAAAACAACAAACGAAATTAGGGATAGGGAAGACCACGCCAGTGTCTATCTATAGTTGCAGGTTTGTTCATTGTTTCAGAGACAGCCTGTATATAGGGGCGGCAAAATCTTCACCTGACGCGGGCGGCATATACCCTAGGAACGACTCTGGATAGTTAACGAAGGTTTGGGCCTACTTAAGGTCATTTTTTTATGTAAACCACCATTAGGAATTCTAATAGGTATCTAAATTAGCGAAAATGATAACTCTTAATTCATCATAGAAGTTTTTTGACCAAGACACCTCAAGAGCATCATCGACCAGAAAGGAAGCGCAAACGCGACTTACTGACCCCGAACCCTTCTGTCCAAATGTACCTATAAAGGGTTATTGAAGAAGAAAGAAACTTCATCTTCCAGGAACGAATCATTCCGTGAAACTTTAAAATAGCAAAAACCAAAAACTATTTGGATCTAAGAAAGAATAAGTCACTGCTCCTCATTGGCTCTCTAACACGATACTATCGCCCTAGGAAGCATATAACGAGAATGGTCCTAAAAAAAACTAAGGAGCGTAGATTTTGTAGGGAAGCAGAGGAAACTTTTGTTCACTCAGTCACAGAAATACCTTGGACAGAAGAATTATGGCCACTTGCACTGTCGCCGTCGCATTTAAGTACGATTCAAATGCATGTTAAATTTAAAGATGGCCTCAAGACGCAAGCCATCTCGCATCACAAGTTAGCCACATGCTAAGATGTTCTTATTTTAAGCCATGATGTTTGTTGGCTTAAGTTGAGATAGACTTTAGCCTGTTTTAACGTCGTTGGATATGTTCTGCCGAGGCCTGAATTCCGCTAGATTGCACAACACGAAAATCTGAAGAAAAAAATAAGAAACGCCCACTAGCCCATACAACTACATCTCGTCGGTATTTATGACCCCTAATAAAACTTCCATGCGACGAGCTTCGAAATATACTAATGTCACAGCCGTCTATAGAGAAAGCCTGGAACACAGTTTGGCACCGCCGCAATGAAACGTCGACGGGAGGCCTACTCCGAGGCCTACACTCTATCGAAGCGATAGCGCGGGATGAGAAAATAAAACTGCATTGAAGGCAAGGCATTAGCAATTTTCGAAGGAATAAACAATATTTGACCGTACTTAGTCAATAAATTGAATATCTGTGCTTGAGAATCTCAATCATAATGAATCTGAATAGTAGATATTTATTCAATTTATTGTTCAGCAAGAACAGTCGCGCTCCCAATAATATTTTTCGATCTATAATCCAAACGGGAATTTATATGAATTTCATCAATTAACAGAACTACGACACGATCTAATATCGGCAAATTGCGAGATACATTCGAAAGATAATTTTGATTACCATTATCAGAATTAGGTGATATTTGTAACGAAGATAAAATAGATATTGAATACCTTTGTGTAGGTAAAATGAATTCATAGCATGAAGCAGACTGGGCATGCAATATAAATGACATTATTGACTTGAGGAGTACTTGATTTTATTAGAAAGAATTTGCCTCAATTAGTCAGTAATGATTTCAATTTTTCTCAGTTTGTCGAAATTTTCATTATGCCTATCTAACAAAAATGCCTCTAAGGAAGATGAGGAACATTGCAGCAAATCCAATGATTTTTTTTTAAGATCTGAAACCTCATTGCCTACGTTTTTATAACGAGTAAGCAAGTTTATCAGTTGAGACCACCTATTGAGGGTAAGATCGAAAGGAGTAATCCATTTCAAATCATTTGGAGAGATCTGAACATTTTTATGAATAATTTTGTTAGAAGGTTTCTATGTATTTGTAGAGAAACATCGAGAGTTAATTATTTTTCTAAATTGAGTATATAAAAATAAATTGCATTGTTAACCTTCTTGATCTCCCAACCTGAAATATCTATTTTACTTGAATAATTATTAATTAGGTCATCAAAATCAATTATAATATCAGAGTTCATAAAGCTTTTTATTTCATTTTCCTGTATTATAATATCATTTCTTCTCAACTGCGGATCGGTCCTTTCTTTTTGGAGTCGGTTTCGAAAGGTATTTCGGTAAATTTGAAAAAATTTTGGAACAGCTTTTGGTTTTAATTCGGATTGTCTTAATGAAATCATTTGAATAGTTTCATCCGGTTTTAAATACTGTTAGGGTTTCGCATATATTTTGGTTTGTGAATTTCGGAGCGAATAGACCAATGTCGAAATATTTTGTTTGTTTTCCCTTGTTTGCACCACAATGTGTAATGCTGGCAACACCGCAATTTCGAGGGAAGAGATATTTCCCCGAAGATCAAGAAGAAGAGATTTTCGCATCGTCGTCGACGGTAGATTTTCGTTGCATTTTGGTCGTTCACATTGGGTGAAGTTTTATGGTCGAAAGTGAAAGAAAGGTGAGTCAGATTATCGTTCTGGTGTTACTTTTGATCATTTGATTTGTTATTGTTGTTTGAATTTCATACAGTCCACTTGCTTTTTTGTCGCGCTTAAACATTGGTCCATTCGGCGCCTGATTCGTTTTTTGAGAAAAATTGATTTTCATTTCATTATATTTTGTCAAATTCATTCGATTTCGATCAGTTTATTTTCAAAAATCGTTTGAAAGTTAAACTCGATAACGTTCATATCAGATAAAGTGACTACAGCTGCATATGTTTATCGAGGTCTCACATTTGATCCATTTATATCTGACCACAGGGCGCAATTGGTCCACTTGTTCCAAGGATCACCTAAAATAATTGAAAAAGAGGAATTAATTTCAAAACGTAACATTAATGAAAGAAATATAAATGCATTCAAGTCGATGTTGCTCGATGTGGATTGGAGCTCTGTGAAGCTTGACACCGCCGAAAAATCTTATGAGAGATTTCATACTATCGTTCAAGACTGTTTTGATTCTGCGTTTCCGGTGGAGCGTTGTAAATCAAGACCGAAAATGCCAACTTATCGAAAAATGGGGCGTCATAGTGTAGGTCTCAAAAAGGCAGTACAAGCTGCTCAAACTATACATTGGGTGAAAAAAAGTACCGAGTCCGCCAATCTTCTATCCGTTCTGAAGAAACATTTCCGCCAAAGTTTCACCGAAGATAAGAAAAGTTTAAACGAGAGACTAATTTGAATTCAAATGACAAAACGAAGACAATTTGGGATATAATCAATGCGGAATCAGGCAAAATGAAAAAGCACCCCTCCCAACTTAGTAAGTTAACTGCTGAAAATATGGGTGATTTCTTTTCCACCATTGGCGAGAAAATATCTGCACAATGCTCATCATCTTGTGATGAATCTACCGAGATGACAAAGAAGCTCAAAACAGACAGAGTGCTTCGAGCTGAAACGATGTTTATGCATCCAACCACTCATGAAGAACTCATTGATACAACAAAAAAGTTGAAGAGTAAGTCAACTCAGGATCTATACGGTATGAGCACTATTATACTGAAGGAAGTTATCCATATTGTTGCCGAACCATTGTCTGGTATTTTTAATATGTGCATGTTAGAGGGCACATTTCCGAAGGAGCTAAAAGTTGCAAAAGTTTTGCCGGTCCACAAAAAAGGAGACATCGATGATTGCAATAATTTCCGACCGATCGCGATTTTGCCCACGTTCTCGAAACTCTTCGAGTTCATATTGAAGGAGAGACTCATGAGTTTTTTTGGGGAGCAGTCTCAACCCTCATCAACACGGGTTTAGGAAGAAAAAATCGACCACCACCGCCTTGACGGATTTATTGGAGGGTATTGCGCAAGCTTTTGAAGATTACGATAGCTGTGAACTCCTCGCTGTTGATCTCAGTAAAGCTTTCGATAGCGTAAGAAAGGACATATTGATTGCTAAGCTTGAACATTATGGAGTCAGGGGTGTGTCCTCGAAGTTGTTCGAGTCCTACCTAACAGACAGGCTGCAGGTAGTGGAGTGGAAGGGTATTACATCTGAGGCAAAAACCATCAATATAGGTGTACCTCAGGGTTCGATCTTAGGTCCACTTTTATTTCTTGTATATATAAATGACCTACCTGAGAATGTAAGTAGCACCAGAAGTATCCTTTACGCAGATGACACCACTTTTATGAATTCGGCCCCCACCGAGGGGGAATTGGACGAACTTTCAGTGGCTACGCTTGATATGGCCGAGAATTGGTTCGGAGCAAATGGACTTAAATTGAACAAAGATAAAACACAGAGAATTAAATTTAGAACAGAATCTGACGAAAGTACTGTCTGCTTACTTGGGATATATATTGATGCAGAGTTGAAGTGGGGAGAACATCTGAAATTCTTGGAAAAAAAGTTATCGACAGCCATTTTCACGATACGCCGCATAAAGGAGGTCGCAAGTAAAGAAATAAGTAAGCTCACCTATTACAGTAATTTTCATCCTGTAGCAACATATGGGGTTCTGTTATGGGGATACGGTCCAGGACTGCAGCAGGTATTGCTGAAACAAAAAGAAGCTATTAGAGCCATATGTGGAGTTCCGACTACGACTAGCTGTAGAGAACTTTTTGGGCAGTTGGGCATACTTACTGTAACATCCGTTTTTATACTTACCTGTCTGAAGTATGTACACAATAATAGATCACGTTTTCCAACCAACGGTCACTATCACAACTACATGACTAGGGCTCGAGACCACTTCTCAATCGAGCACCATCGTCTGAAGAGAACCCAAATGGGCATCAATTACACCTGCCTAAAATTGTACAACAGTATTCCTAGAAGACTAAAAGATGCACCTGAAAATTTGTTCCACAAAGAAATGAAGATGATTCTTCACATCGCACATTTTATACAGTCGATGAGTTTTTGATTCATATGATTTCACTGTGATGTTTTATTTATTTATTTTTACTGAATGTTATTCTAATTTGTATTTGTTCTGACGTACCTTGTAATTGTTTTATACTTGAAGGTTAATAAATTATTATTATTATTATTATTACATCTTCGAACGGACGAAAAAACGTTCATATTTCGTTTTCACGATAAGAGTTCCATCGTTTATCTTGAATATTGGAATAAATCATCGGCATTTGTTTCAGCGTTGTTGCCAAATTTTGTTTACTTAATTTGCATTTTCCTGTTTCGGAAAATTATTCAGGATGCCATCTGACGCGTCTGCGCTGGCTGTTCCTTATGCCAATCGTAAGACCGCTTCCAATCGTATTTCAGAAATCCTCGAGGTAGCGCAGAATGCTCAGGGCGATCCCGCTTTGATTTCGGAGCTGAAAATGCGAATGAATAGGTTAGAGTCAATTTATAAACAATTCGAAGCTAACCATTTCAAGATTGTTAATGCGAGGGCAAATGAGGGTGAAGAGTTCTTCAAACACAGGAAGATATTCGTTCTTTAGTAGATAAACAATATTTCACTGCTAAATCTATCTTTTATAATTTGGTTGAAAAGGTAAATCGAAACAGTGAAACGGAGACTGCTCCACCTACAGCATCGCACGTTAGATTACCCAAGATTTCACTACCCACTTTTGGAGGTGTTTTGAAAGAATGGCCTAATTTTCGTGATTTGTTCGTATCTTTGGTTGATAAAAATTTGTCGTTGAGCAACATTGAAAAATTTCAGTACCTTTTGAGTAGTACATCCAATGATGCTCTGGAAATAGTTAAAGGAATAACTTTGTCAGGGGACAATTATCCGATCGCTTTCAGTAGTTTACTTAAGCGTTATAATAACAAGAGGCTTTTAGCAGTTTCGTATTGGAACGAAATTTTTCGTTTTCCAAAATTAGAAAAGGAGAATGTTACTTCATTGAGGAAATTGTTGAATGTATTTTCTGAAAATTTATCCGCTTTGGACAATTTGGATTTTCCGGTTGATTCGTGGGATTTTCCATTGTTTAATATACTTTTGGATAAAATCGATTTCAAAACAAGAACTAATTTGAATTAGATCACAGTAAGGTAGAATTACCTCAATATACCGACTTAATAGCATTTTTGTCATATCATTGTAAAGCCTTAGAGGCAGTCGAATCATCGAATAGTAAGTTTCAAGTTCAGAGGAATAATTCTTCGGCTTGTGCTCCTAAAGTTGTTAGAAATAATAGTTCGCGGGTTTCATTCTTAACTGATGCAAATTCTGTTGAAAAATTAACATGTGTTTTTTGTAAATCATCGAACCACGTGAACCTGAATTGCTCTATTTTTCAGAATCGCTCTCCATATGATAGATTTTGTTAGCTAAAAATCATCAGTTGTGTTTAAAATGTTTGCAATCTTCTCATCGTTGTAATAGTTGTCCGAGTAAATCGTCATGCGGACGTTGTGGAAGTAGTAGACATCATTCATTTCTACATTTTGAGCGAGTTGAATTTAATCGATCATTGGAAAATAAACTGAGCACTTCAGCTTCGGGTTCTCTGATTCATAAAAATAATTCGGATAGTTCTGAGGCTATCTACTATATAAAAATAAGTCGGGTTTTCCTCCCTGACGCTTTAACTCCAGAACGCACGGACCGATTTCAACGGTTTTGCATTCGTTGGAAAGGTCTCGGGCTCCGCGAGGTTTGTAGCAAAGAAAATTCAGGAAACATTTCAAGATATCGAGAAGAACGTAGGAAATTGGTACATTTCTGAAAATTTCATTATTTATGACATCGAATTCAATGACAACTGTCAAGTCTCCTTTCGAGAGGGAAGTGCTTCCAACAATTTCCTCATTTCAGAAGAAAAAGGCCAGATCCGAATCAAAAAAGGTACGAATATCGTTTTCGAGTAGTTCTATAACGTTAATTAACGAAGATATTCGTTGCAGGAATTCTGAAATAACCAGGAAGAAGAAAATATTTTTGACATAGGTACGTCTCATGTAAACATTTGTTCGTTTCGAGTGGAAAACGTTATTTGAATAGGTAAGTCCATATGAAATCATCAACTTCAACGTTCATTCAACGAATTCCTAACATTTCAGCGATCAAAAGCATCATTTCAGGTCGCAGTGATATTTGAGGTTTCTACTAAACCGAATTTCCCTGACAAATAACGTAATGAGAACAAAATTCGGGGATTATTCGTATTTTAGGAAAAAATACGCCAGGAAATGATATCAAACTTTTGTATTATAATAATTATCGATATTTCAATATATTTTTTCGATTTCCTGATATGTTTACATGTTAAAACCCGTTGAAGTCTGAGATAAACAGTCGTCACGTGTAACAAGGCAAGTGGTTTGTAACGACTAACGTCTAGGTGTGTGGACCTGGTAGTGTACCGGTTTCGAAACCCCATGGTGGCATGTTCGTTTATTCTGGATAAAAAGTATTTTTTCCAGGTTCAAAGAAAGCTGATGAAAATAATTCAAAATTTTCATGTGCATGTTTTATACAGGTACGTTTTAGATATATACAGGGTGTTTCTATAAATCTATCAATTATTTCACATTTCTACGTTATAACAGAAAGCTTTCGAAGAAATTGAAGGGGCTTTTGAATTTCGAGTGATTCGGTATAGGAGGTGGAATTTTAAATATAGATACTATGCTTCGGATTCATACGGGGTGCTCCTATAAACATGTCGAATATTTTGAATTTCTGCATTATCACAGGGACATTTCCACAGAAACGAAGAAGTTTTTGAATTTCAAATGATTTACTATCGATGGTGGTTTGATTTATACAGGGTCTCTTCATAAAAATGCCAAATATTGTAATTTTCTACTTCCTAACACGAACATTTGTATTACTTTTCCCATATATGTTCAATAGACGCTCTGAGTATATACAGGGTGTGTAGTGTAGTCAGACAGATACCAAGGAATATATCAAATATCTATGAACATCAATAACCAATGATGATCTATCGAGGTATACAAAACGGTTCGAAAGACCTACTGTTCATCTGATCTATCGGTTCAATTGATCTACCGGTTAAATTATCCTACTTAGAAAGGTAGATCTACCGGTTTCACAAATCTACTTAAAAAGGTAGATCTACTGGCCTGACTAGAAAATCATTGTTTTTTACATGGCAGTTATACTTTATACGTGTTCACGAGTTGGAAAACCATCCGCTTTGTTTGTGTTTACGTCAGGCCAAAAAACAAAAATATGGTTTACCAAAGAGCATTTCAAAAAAACGGATAGTTTGCGGAAACGTATAACGCTTCGATTCAGTATTTACTTTGGATTCTCTTTCATTTACTTAGAGAAGTTTAACTAAGTAACACTTCATTTTTGTAATCGAAATGAATTTATTACTGTTGTTCCTTTTCAAATATAAAAAAAAATGTTCTTCATTTTTTTATCACCAAACGAAATGTTACAGAAAACGAAGCCATCTGGTGGCGAAACGGAGTTCGCCGGGTTTGCTAGTAGTTGATAATAAGTCTCAAACTAGTTTTAATCAGGCAGTTTCTCTGCAAATTTCTCCTTTTTAAATCGTCAGAATCGTTTGTTTTGCTTTCGACAGCAAGAAATTTTGGTAAAAGACGCATTTGGTAATAAACAAAAATTCGTGCATTGCTTGATAGTGGAAGTCAGGCTAGTTTCATAACATCAAAATGTTTTGAATAAGTAGGTTTGAGATATTCTCCCTTGACAACTTCGATTCATGGAATTGGTAGCTCTCCCGTTGTACCCAAGGGATCTTCAACTTGTACGATTAGTTCATGTTATGACACCGAGCAAGAATTAAAAGTTGATGTCTTTGTTTTACCAAAAATATGTTCGGATATGCCAAATTTCAAGATAACTTCGTTTAATTGGTCTCATATAACTTCTCTGAAATTGGCTGATCCCAGGTTTCATAGTTCGCGTTCGATTGATATGCTCATTTCTGCGGATATCTTTGCTCAGATATTGGTTCCAGGTAAAGTTGAAAATAATATTGGAGAACCTATAGCTATCAATACATTGTTCGGTTGGGTTTTGACTGGGCGAATCGGTTCAGAAAAATCTTTGCTGATAGTGCTGGTTTAACATCATTTTTGGTTTCATGTCCAACTGAAGTAGAATCATTGGAGAATACGCTAAAGAAATTTTGGGAGTTGGAACAGGTACCTGAACATAATGTAATTTCTGAAGATGATCAGCTCTGCGAAGATATCTTCTCGAAAACTACAACTCGGGATGTTGATGGTCGATATATAGTTGATTTGCCTTTTATTTCGAATTTGGAACCATCTTTTCAAGATTCTCGGGAGATAGCTATCAAAAGATTTTTCAACTTGGAATGTCGGTTAAGCAAGGATGATGTTTTGAAAATTCAGTATGATGACTTCATGCGTGATTATTTGAATTCGGGACATATGACCATTGCTCCAAATTTGACGGATTATTCTAAATCCTATTATTTGCCACATCACTGCGTTATAAAACCTGATCATTGATAACTAAATTGAGAGTAGTCTTTGATGCATCTCAAAAATGCACATCGGGGTTTCACTTAATGATTCGTTGTACGTCGGCCCCAAATTACAAACTGATTTGGTGGGTCTTTTGGCTCGTTTCAGAACACATCGTATTGCTTTTACTGCTGACATTAAGCAGATGTTTCGACAAATTATTGTTTCGCCTAAGTTTCGAGATTATCAGCGTATTTTTTGGCGTTTCTCTAGTGATGAACCACTTTTAGATATATACGTGAATACGGTTACATTCGGAGTAACATGTTCGCCGTTTCTTGCAAATAGAGTAATCAAACAGCTCGCCATTGATGAGGGTTTGTAACTTTCCGTTGGTCATTTCAATTTTAAATGATGATATTTATATCGATGATGTTCTAGTCCGGTCAATTTAGACAATTGAAATAAAGAAAATTCCGACAAAGCCAAATTTTTTGTACAGACCTTAGGTTTACCACAAGGAATAAAGTCTAAAAGTCCCCATCAGTCCCATGTGAGCTTAGGGACTTATTCGGGGTCAAAGGTCAAAATTTTAGGTTTTTTGGATTTTTTTCTCGAAAACGGTAAGTTTTATCGAAAAAGTACTTCGGAGCAAAGTTGTGAGATCTTAAAATTCTCTATAAAAATGGTTCCCATGAATTTTTCTCTAAGACCCACTATTTCCCAGATATTGCGCTTGTAAGAACATTTCTAATAGTATGACACATATGCCCACGTATACAGGGTGATTTTTTTAAGTGTTTCATTAGACGTTTTCAAGGAAGGAATTGTAATACAGATTCAAGATTTTGGAGTTTCGTTTTAGAGTACATGAACTTTAATTGTAAAATATTTCAAGAGGAATCTACTTCCGGTTTCACCGGAAACTAATGTGTAACTTCGTTATTTCAAATGCAACACCCTGTATATTTATACATATTCGAATTCTTCGTTCAATTCTACACTGATTTGATGTATGATATGTGCAACCACTCAAGCGGTTCTTGAATTATAGCCTGATTATCAAATTTTTTGAAAAAAAGGTTGTCACAAATTATGGTCCATATCTTCAAGATACCTCATTACAAGAATTTCTTTTTGCGAAATTGGAACAAAAGAAAGTACGCTGATGCTGTTTCTTATATAACTTATGAGGAAATATTATACAGGGTGTTTGAAAAAGGGCCTCAAAGTGAGCCTCAATAAAACTATGAAATCTCACTTTTTTCAAATGGCAACCCTATAATTTGTAATTCCAATCGATGGCTCGTCAAAAACTAGTTAGGGTGTCCCGAACATTTCATGCCTCTAAAATCAGTAGTTTTGCCGTTATTGAATAAAATTCGAATTTCAGGATTGAATCAAGGTTTTTTCTAGTAACCATGCATTTATTAGGATAGAAATTTTCAAGAAGGCTGTGTCTGTTGATTTATAATGCATTTAGAGAACTGTCATTTATACTTTTTGATCCATCGGGCACTATGCAAAATATGAATTACAGTAACAGTGATGTATTGAATATGTCTTTCATTTATGGTGAATGTAACAAAATATTAGAAAGGGCAGTCAGAATTTTTAACGAATGAAATCCACATTTACCACCTTTAACAAAATCGAAGTTCAGGAAGTATCAAAACAATTTCTCCGTAGTGGAAGCATTAACCAAAAACGGGATCGTGTGAATACAGTAACAGATCATTCATTATCTATTACTGTATTCACTCGTGTCCGTTTAGGGCTAAGGCTTCCAGTACGGAGAGTAAATTGTTTTGATACCTCCTGAACTTTGATTCCGTTAAAGTCAGTAAATGTGAATTTCGTTCGTTGAATTTCTAATTACCTGTTCTATGAATTTGTTACATTTGCCGCAAATAAAAAACATACCCTTGATATATCATTCCAGTGAAATTATTATTGCATGTTATGCTTAGTGCTTGATCTGTAAAGAAAAATAAGAATGACAGTTCCTAACATAGCCTACTTCAAAAATGCAAGCTTACAAACTGTGCGAAACCTGTCTTTAATCGTGAAATTCGAATTTTATTGAATAACGGCCAAAATACTGATTTTAGAGGCATGAAACGTTCGGGACACTATAACTGGTTTTTGACGAGCAATCGATTGGTATTACAAAATTATAGGGTTGCCATTTGAAAAAAGTGAGATTTCATAGTTTTATTGAGGCTCACTTTGAGGCCCTTTTGCAGACACCCTGTATAATATTTCCTCATAAGTTATACAAGAAACAGCATCAGCGTACTTTCTTTTGTTCTACTTTCGCAAAAAGAAATTCTTGTAATGAGGGATTTTGAAGATATGGACACTAATTTGTGATAACCTTTTTTTCAAAAAATTTGATAATCAGGCTATAATTCAAGAACCGCTTGAGTGGTTGCACATATCATACATCAAATCAGTGTAGAATTGAACGAAGAATTCGAATATGTATAAATATACAGGTGTTGCATTTGAAATAACGAAGTTACATTCGTTTCCGGTGAAACCGGAAGTAGATTCCTCTTGAAAATATTTTACAATTAAAGTTCATGTACTGTAAAACGAAAATCCAAAATCTTGAATCTGTATTACAATTCCTTCCTCGGAAACGTCTAATGAAACACTTAAAAAAATCACCCTGTATACATATTTAGGTACTCAAGCAAGCAAAAATGCCTACTCGTGCCTCTTCTATGTATACATTATACTATTCTAAGAAAATTTACTCTAAAATGACCGCCGGTCCCTTACCGAATCCCCTCTACTTGAACAACATTGAAATGCACAGATAAAGTACTTCATCTTTTAGCTGTGAGTAGCACTGTGAAAGTTCACGACGAAGAAGTACCAATAGACCCAGTATTATTATTTCAACGTATGAGTGTCACTAAGACTTTTGAGGATGAAATTGCCGAGTACACTACCTCACAGGTGGTGTGGAAATGTGTGCATATTATGTAGAACTTGATTCTTACAAGCGCAATATCTGGGAAATAGTGGGTCTCAGAGAAAAAATCATGGGAACCATTTTTATAGAGAATTTTAAGATCTACAACTTTGCGCCGAGGTACTTTTTCGATAAAACTTACCTTTTTCGAGAAAAATCCAAAAAACCTAAAATTTTGACCTTTGACCCGAATAAGTCCCTAAGCTCACATGGGATGATGGGGACTTTTGTGACTTGCTTATTCCTTGTGGTAAACCTAAGGTCTCTACCAAAAATTGGCTTGTCGAATTTTCTTATTTGATCACTATCTTTATGTCTAAAATGACCGGACTATTCTGTCGGAAGTGATTCTTTAGATGATGCTCGTGTAATTATCGAACAATTGATTTGTGCTTTTGGAAAAGCCGGTTTCCCTCTGAGGAAATGGGCTTCAAATTGTTCTGAAATACTTAGTTTTCTGCCAGATGGAATTTAAACAGATTCCTCTTGGTTTGGACGACAGTTCTGTTGTTAAAGTCTTGGGTTTGAAATGGAATCCTACTAAAGACGTATTTTGTTATACCGTGAATGTTTCATCTAAAGAATGCACTAAACGCACTATTTTATCGGAGTTAGCGAGAATATCTGATCCTTTAGGCTTTCTCACACCTATTACATTTTTCGCTAATATTTGAACCAAATTTTATGGAGTTTGGGATTGGATTGGGATGACGTTCCTCCAGAGAATATCGTTTCTCGATGGAATCAATATAGATCAGAACTCGAGTCTCTTTCAGATCTTGAAATTCCTAGATTTTTGGAAATTCCTCGATCCAAATCTTGTGAATTGCACGGATTTTGTGACGCGAGTGAACGAGGTTATGCTGGTGTTGCGTACTTGAGAATGATGATTTCGGAATTCGAATACAAGTCGATATTAGTTCTGGCAAAGACAAAAGTTGCTCCCATCAAAAAAGGTATCGATACCAAGATTGGAGTTATGTGCCGCCGTGTTGTTAAGTAACATGTAAGTTATATAAAATCGGTATTTGTTTCCAATTTCACTATAACTCGCACATTTGCCTGGTCAGATTCAAATGTTGCATTATGTTGGATCAAGTCTCCACCAAGTAGATGGAAGACTTTCGTCGCCAATAGAGTAGCTTCTATTCAAGAAAAGGTTAGTCCAAGTTGCTGGCATCATATTAATGGTTGTGAAAATCCAGCAGACGTCGGATCTAGAGGTTGTCTACCCTCTGAGCTTTTAGATAATTCGTTATGGTGGGCGGGGCCCCCTTTTCTTAGAAGTGTTTTTTCTGTTCTAATGAAATTGCAGAAAATTTCTCTGATGAGGAGATAATATCGGAAACGAAACTTTATAGTTTCAATGTTCATGTTGAAGATGAAGTAGTTTCGTCTTTGTTAGAAAAATATTCGTCTTTAAGTAAAATACAGTCTATTATGGTCTATCTTTATAGATTCATGAATAATATTCGGAAAGATAAACATAAGATGAGTGGTATTCTTACTGCCATAGAATTGAATACGGCTTTATGATCGTTGTTAGAAACGTTCAGAGTATTGTTTTTGCGGAGGAAATAAAGCGGTTAAAACAAGGTTTACCTCTTTCGAAACCTCTACGCAAATTGATGCCGTTTCTATGCGATTTCGGTTTGCTCAGACTAGGCGGTCGTATTATTAATAGTAGATTATCTTATGATAAGAAATTTCCGATTTTGCTACCCAGAAAACATAGATTGACGGAATTAATAATCGAAAGTTTTCATCGCAAGTATTTGCATCCCGGTCTACGTACACTGCAGTATTTGCTCTCGCAACAGTATTGGATTCTGTCACCTACCCAATGAACACAGTAACAATTAAAACACGTTGGATTTTTAAGGTAACGCCACTATATTTCATCGTTGAAAAAACTGTAAAATGTCGTAGGTAAATACGTTTCCTTTTTGTTTCACCGTAACGTTTTTATCGCACGTTGAATCAAGGTTGATTTAACGTTGCGAGCCTCCTCTTTGTCATGAGTAAAATACCGTGATGTAACGTTATTATTTAGTTTCAATGTAACGAAGAATTTTGGTTTCGGAAATAACGTTGATGGTAAACGAATTCTCAACGTTCGTTTTTATACCAAAATACCACAAATATGAAACGTTCATATTGAGTTTCAAAGTAACCTACATCTCAAGGACTGAATCAACCCTGAGTAAAAATATTTTTAAATTTTTTTTGAATTAAACACAGATTTGTAAATATTTTATATTAACTAAAATATAAATCTCGAACATAAGAAACATAGAAACACAATCACAAATTTCCATATGCATTGCACTTATAATATTTAAACTTTTTTTCTCTACTCGTTGCAGTATCCTTGAGCCTTCTCTTGGCAAATTTTAGGGAAGCCTTCGTTGTATCCGCTAGTTGTAAATCTGTCGCTGTCCTAAATTCTTTCTTGGCAGCCACTGAAACAACACAAATAATGCTAATTAAATATCGATAATATAGGTCTACAAAATGAATCCTTACCATAAATGAGTTGCATTGCCTCGGAAATGCTTTTTTTCCCTGCATTACCAATTGTAGAGGCAGCCTAAATCGTTTGTCATAACTCACAACGTATCTAAAAATTCTTCTGGCATGGTCTTCAAGACAATTATTCTTCGACAGGCCTCAATCGGGCAACCTATAAAAAAAGAATCATTATGCAATATTGCTGAACAATAAACAACGCGATCATATCTGTAACGATAGGAGTTATATGTTCGGCATTTGGTATTTTTTTCCTATCTAGTTTTCATGAACTTACTTTCTACCATTCGTATACGTGTGGACAATTTCAAAAATCATTTAGTATGGAAAACACAAAAAATTTTTTTTGGAAAAGCAGATGAGTGGCTTGGTGGTTTCAGATATGTTATTTATAACTGACAATCCTTTACAGAAAAACATATACTTCTTATGAATATCATAAATCAATAATGAAAATGAAACTTCAAGGTAGTGATAGGTACTTACCAAAATCTCTGTAGGCCCTATCGCACTTATAAACAAATCACATAATGACGAAAGTTGAAAATAGCTAAAGCAAACGGTCTGGTGGCTCACTACTCAATTTGTAGACTGCAGAATGCAACAAGATCGCTCTAGCATCATCCAGATCAATTTCATCACAGCACCTGCTGACTCTTGTACACCGTTGCCAAGGACAGCAATTCATTATCTTTCAAGAATCTTCACAATTTTCTTATTGAATGACTTTAGTAAAGACGATTCATGATATGAATGCAAGGTTATTTTTTATGATGGATTTAATATTTTGAACGAATGAAGAATTCAAAATAAGAAATGTAGGAAATAAGTTCGGTACAGATGAGTTGCGCGCACGAAACACAATTTGGCAATTAGGTTTCTAAAACGTTCTATCGCTACTAGTTATTGACGTTGAATATCTGCTGCGAATAAACGTTGAAATATGGTATTCCATAGGTAATTGAAAACAAAAGGAACTTCTCCTTTGCGAACGTTTTCCATTGACATGATCCGATGGGAAGTTCCCTGCAAAATTACATTGAACGTATTATCTACACACTGATCATCGAATGGATTCAAAAACTGGACGAATCTTGAGTAGAAAAATGTTGGTTCACTTCTAAGTTGATGAAGAGTAAATCATTCAACGTTTATTCATTGTTACTGAGCTCACTTCGTAAAACCGTTAAAAAAATTTAAGATATATACGTTCTCTAAGGGTGGATGTATCAACCAGTTGAATCGTGTTCGTATAATATATGTAGAGTCAACGTTTGGTTGAATTTTAGCTGCATCATGGTAAATTGATAAGATTCAAAAATTGGTTGAATTTTGAGTAGAATACAAGTTGGTTAACGTCTTAGTTGAAGAAAAGTGGATCATTCAACGTTAATTCAATGTTTCTGAGCACACACTGAAAAAACGTTCGAGAAAATGTAATGAATATACGTTTCCTAATGGTGGATAAATAAACCAGTTTAATCGTAAACGTATATTATATGTAGAGTCAACGTTGGGTTGAATTTGTGTGTCGGATGTAACGTAGCAAATTCAACGTACAACGTTGAATCTACTTCAGCCACCATAAATAAACGTTTTGTATACGTTTGTGTGTTTATTGGGTAGAAGGGCAATTCGCAGTATTATTTCAAAATGCTTCAAATGTTTCAGGACGAATCCTAAAACTTTTCAGCCGTTGATGGGAAATTTGCCTCCCTTTCGTATATCCCAGGCTAAACCGTTTTCGTGCGTGGGTATCGACTTTGGTGGTCCGTTCACCATCAAAAGTAGGGATTGCGATCTGCTAAAATGCAGAAATCGTATCTTTGTCTGTTTGTTTGTTTGCTACAAAGGCATTGCATTTAGAATTGGCTTCGGATCTAAGTACTGCCTGTTTTCTGGCCGCCTTTCGTCGTTTTATTGGAAGGCGCGGTCGAGTATCACACATTCACACGGATGGTGGTACTAACTTTGTAGGGGCAGCAAATTATTTGAAGAACATCTTGAGGGATGTTGCGGAATACGAAAAATTGGAATGGTCGTTAATCTCCCGCCACACCACATTTCGGTGGTCTTGCTGAGAGCGGTATCAAGTCGGTCAAAACACATTTGTATCGTGTAATAGGAGAACAAATTCTCACTTTCGAAGAATTGAACACATTATTAGTTCAAATCGAAGCTGTGCTCAATTCGCGCCCTCTGACAGAACAAAGTTCAGATCCCAATGATTTTTCGGTTTTGACTCCAGGTCATTTCTTGACCTTGGAACCGTTATCGGCTTGCCGGACCCTGATTTAACTTCGTTGAATTTCAATCATCTCGATAGGTGGCAATTATTGACTCGATTGCACCAAGATTTTTGGAAGCGATGGCACCTTGAATACTTGCATTCTTTAAATCAACGATTGAAATGGACAAGCGACGGTGTTGGGATAGATGTCGGTGATTTAGTTCTGATAAAGGATGAAAATCTTCCCCCATTAAAGTGGAAGATTGGTAGAATCACGGAATTATATCCCGGCAGGGATGGAGTTGTTCGAGTGGCTTCGGTGAAAACACTGATAGTCAGTTCAAACGTGGACTTACTAAATTATGTCCACTACCAAATCAAATTAATTTTTTTGAATTTTTTCATGTATACATGGAGGTTCGAGTATATATGCACTTGTTTATTTTATTTTGCTTGAATCAGGCTGTAAATTGATTTTTTTTTTTGGTCCTTTCGGGTTCTATTTTAAAAAAATATCTTGATATTTTTGGTGAGCGGAATGTTAGGGTTTCGCATATTTTGGTTTGTGAATTTCGGAGCGAATAGACCAATGTCGAAATATTTTGTTTGTTTCCCTTGTTTGCACCACAATGTGTAATGCTGGCAACACCGCAATTTCGAGGGAAGAGATATTTCCCCGAAGATCAAGAAGAAGAGATTTTCGCATCGTCGTCGACGGTAGATTTTCGTTGCATTTTGGTCGTTCACATTGGGTGAAGTTTTATGGTCGAAAGTGAAAGAAAGGTGAGTCAGATTATCGTTCTGGTGTTACTTTTGATCATTTGATTTGTTATTGTTGTTTGAATTTCATACAGTCCACTTGCTTTTTTGTCGCGCTTAAACAAATACTTTTCCTCTGTAATTACATCATTCTTTTCGATATGATTGATTCAAACTGAACTATAAGGGGACGGATCAAAATTTGTCTTGGAATACCCATAACTTTTTTTAATTTTCATTTTCAGGAAATTTGAAAGAACTCACATATTTTCGATCTTTCAGGTAGGAATAATTGCTCCAGCAAGCAGGAACACAACATTTCCGTACCATCTCCTCAAAAGGTGATCCCAACTTCACAATACAGAATCGAATTGAACTTTATTTCACTTCACTAAAAACGGTATTGCACTATTTTCACCGAGATTTTCACCCACTGTTTTCACTAATTTAGCCACCACAAACGATACCACGCATAGATTTACGCACCACGTATGTAACTAACCGGTAAGGCGGTAAAGACTACATTAAAAGGAGCGGATTTTGAACCAATCAGAGAGCAGTAGGGATTTTTAAATTTGACAGACACATTCTGTTTACATTTTCGTCAGATGTCATCTTGACATTTGACAACATTCTGGTTTTTACATATTATTTAAACGTTATTTGGAGCTTGAATTTATGGGATTCTCAATTATAACTCTAGTAAGAGGAGATTGTTGTACGCATTTGCGTTAGCTGGAATGATTTCATTTTCGATTATGGTATGAAAATAATGAAAATGGGCAATGATGACTACTGTTCGAAGGTAATAACTTTATCCCTTATATCCATTATTGATAATATTTTCAAGTATTCATTCTATTTTCAGATTTCATCTTATTTGTCAGTATGCCAGGAAAAATGTGCCATCAATACGAATAAAATATAATGGAATGATGTACTTTGAAACTTGTTTGAGCCATTGAATTGGTTTGAAAATGTATTCTTATATTCCAATTGTCAATAAAGAATGAGAGAAATCTATGTATCAAGACGAAATTCAATTGAGGGACCTATATCTACATGATTCACAAATAGAGAAAATAGTTCGATGTGGGCTGAAGAACTTCGGTCAATGGTCATTTGACTCGGTCAATCTTATCATTATTCAAGTGGATGTGAATAAATCGTTGTGTTATTATAAGAAGCATTGGATATGTCAAGTTTTTTTCAGTATGTGTTAAAGTATAATCTAGTGGAAATTGAATTAACTTGATTCTTACTCTTTGTCCAGAATACAAAGCATCTAGTTAGTAGTTAACTTGTGATATCTAATCATGTGCTGATCTTACAAGATAAATGAATAAGTTGCGATGATGGATTTGTTTGTGGTATATTTTCACTGAATTGGGTATAATGTTAGCAGAGAGTATGAATGTAATAAAGCACATTAAGTTCTATTTTCATAAATAAGTGAATGATTGAGGGTGTTACTGCATAAAATTTCTGTCAGGCTTACTTGAAGTGAATGAACGAGAAAACTGATGTATCAAAACGAAGAAACACATTATTTGAACCACTATTCTAATATTTATTCAAAAAGAAAAAACAGTATCACTTTTCAAATTAACTTTCTTGTCCTTTACCTATATGAATTTTAATTATGTTCACTCTCACAACTGAACAGGAATATTAGAAATCAATTATTCTTATTGAAAGATTTAATGAATGATTACCTTTAGTGCCTGATCAATGCTTTTACTGATTTTGGCCTAGGATCTTGATGAACAGGTACCAGATATTTTGATGTTCCTTTCGGAAAGAAGATTGAAGTCGATAACAATATTTTCAGTTCAACCCACAACCAATAAGTTGAGCATAATTGTTTCAGAAAAGTGGAAATTGTTTAAACCTGATTCTGAGTCTGCGTTTAACATGGAACTTCTGTTCAATACTAACCATCCTTTGATTAGTCAAACTTGATTTTTGTATAATTCAATGGTAAACAAAAATTTTTTGTATGGTATAATCTTTTAGTGCCTTCGATTATTGAAAATATTAATGTTGGGAAGTACAATCTGTGTTTCGTGAAAAATTTCTGAATATGATCAAAGGTACTATTGCACAACTGCTGAAGGACTTCACTGAAACGAATAGAAAATAAAACAAGGTAAACTGAGATAGGACAAAACAAGTAATTATTATTGGAATCATAATAAAACATGAGAAAATATGGATCAGAATTCATGGCATAATATTTTTCTGGTATAATAAGTAGTTCTGAGAAGAGAAACTTCACTTGATCTTGATTTTTTTTTAAACTAACTGAAAATTGCAAGATAAAATTAAAACAATTATAATAATAGATGCTGAATGAAGTCTATGTTATGTAGACAGAAAATATCAATTGATTCGTGTGCATGTTCTTTACATTTTGAGAGTCATTGTTGGGGCTCTTAATTGATGGGACATTTTCCCTGGCTTGCTGAATAAGATGAAACCTGAAATAATATCAACAGTCGAAGCGATTCTCAATAATGAAAATTAGGGATAAGTTACCTCCAAGTAGCAAAGTCATCATTGCCCATTTTCATATCAACATCGAAAATGAAATAATTCCATCTAACGAAAATGCGTACAACAATCTCCTCTTACTTGAGTTTTAATTGAGAATCCCATTATTTCAAGCTCTTATTCTCTAAATAACGTTTAAAATAGGTAAAAATCTTGGACTCCTTTGTCTAAGGTAAAAATCGTAATGTTTTCAAATGTCAAGCTGACATCTGACTAAAATGTAAACAGATTTCGTCTGTCAAATTTAAAAATCCCTACTGCTCTCTGATTGGTTCAAAATCCGCTCCATTTAATGTAGTCTAGGCGGTAAAGCCTGTGGCACAGCCGTCTAAAGTCTCTATAGACGGCTGTGGCTGTGCTAAAAATGTCCACGATACACTCACACCGGTATGCCAGATTCGGAGTCTAAACTCGTCCGGCGCGCTCATCTACGTCATTGAGGAGCGGAGATAAAAGTGGAGTTATATTATTGTTGTTATAATACCTGCATTCATGCCTATTTGCGCAGTTTTTGGCTGTAAGAATTACAGAAGAGTTAAAAGGGAACCGAAATAAGATACTTTTGCTTTCCGAAGTCGGAATTATCCCGTCAGTACTTCATTATCTGAGGAGAAAATATTTTCAAAGTGTTAGAAGATAACACGGTTGCAAAACTGAAAAATGACGTTCAGATTTCTTTCGATGTTATTCTTTGCTTGAGCATAATCCGTACCAACTTAAGACAGGGATCTAAATGAGAAGATCAGTTTTCAGAATATGAAGAAAAAAGTGGACAAAAACTTTTCAAATTCACGAATTATAAGTGAAATTCATTGAAATTTCCCTAGAAAATGATGAAAATATTTTCACTTATTCGAAGTTTTTTAATGAACCTCCAATAATTTATTCTGTAGTAACAAATAGATACTTTTTCACTTACATTCATATTTATACAATTTCATTGATATCTTTTAGAATCAACAAACAAAGACATCGGAGAAATTTCATTTGAAATTAATTGTTAGTTAATTGCATTTTCAATGAAACTTGCGATTAATTGCATTATTCCAATTATTCTCTGGAAAGGCTCCGCACTGACGTCACTTCTCGATGCGCGTCGGCATACCGGTGTAAGTGTTATCGTGCTAATGTCCACTTGGACCACTTGTACCGTCGCTTTATAAGCCTGGTACTCAGAGCTTCGACGTGAATCCGGCGACAATCCCCACTTCTCCTATTTTCTCCCTCGCTGTCGCAGAAATACAAGTGAAGTTGGTTTATTTCAACTACAAAAGAGGCGTGTCGCGACAGATTTTGACAACCAGAAACCAAAAGGAGGGGGTCAGAGGAAGTTTTGTCAATATTCTCTGATTGGTGGAATAACTGTCGCGAGCTTCACGTCGAAGCTCTGAGAACCAGGCTTTAAGATACGACTTATGTGCATCTTAAACTTTAAGATGACTTTAAGACACAATTCATCTTGCACAACAGGTTAAGCACATGCTAAGATGTTCTTCTTATTTTAAGCCATGTTGTCTGTTGGCTTAAGAATTAAGATGGACTTGAGCCCGTTAAGCAAGCGCAATGACAGTAAATTCTTGTGGCATGTAAACATAACCGAAAACAGAATTACGAGCTTCTACTTGTAGACTGAGTGCTGGCTACGGAGGGGTAAGGGTCACTACGTGCAAGGGTAATTTTATCGTTCACAGGTTCGATTGTTACCGACATAGCGTAAGGCGGGCAGCCAGAAGGCACACTGGAAGAATAACGCAAGGGTAGGGGGTTAAACATGCAATTTTTTCACGAAAAAAAGTCATAAGGTGCAAAGATGGCAATTTGTAGAATAATAGAAGGTAGTATGAGTAAGCAGGAAAAAACATTGCCAGAAGGCTGAGTGGAAGAATAACGCGAATGGAGGGGGTTAAACATGCATATTTTTTTCGAAAAAAAAGTCATAAGGTGCAAAAATGGCAATTTGTAGAATAAAAGGAGGTAGTATGAGTAGGTAGAAAAAAACATTGCCAGAAGGCTAAGTGGAAGAGTAACGCGAAGGGAGGGGGTTGAACATGCAATTTTTACGAAAAAAAATCATGAGGTGCAAAGCTGGCAATTTGTAGAATAATAGGGGGTAGTATGGGTAAGTCAGAAAAAACATTGCCAGAAGACCAAGTGGAAGAATAACGCGAGGGGAGGGTGTTAAACATGCAATTTTTTTACGAAAAAAAGTCATAAGGTACAAAGATGGCAATTTGTAGAGAAATGGGAGGTAGTATGAGTGTAGGAAAAAGCATTGCCAGAAGGCTATGTGGAAGAATAACGCGAATGGAGGGGGTTAAACTTGCATCTTTTTTTCGAAAAAAAGTCATAAGGTGGAAAGATGGCAATTTGTAGAATAAACGAAGTTAGTATGAGTAAACAGAAAAAAACATTGCCAGAAGGCTGAGTGGCAGCTCGTGTCCTCCAGATGTGGGTCGGCCAGACAAGAAAAAATATATATAACAATTATTTTTTTTATTCACGATTGTAAACTCTTAATTTTTTCCGCCATCACAGCCGCCTCGTCATTGGTTTGTCCTGATAATTTAGTCGTTATATTAAAATGATTGAAATTACATAGTTAGTCAAAAATAATATTAAACATGGAAGAGCACACGAGAAATTATAAAAAATATTCAACAGAAGCCAATAAATGCAAGCAAAGCTAGAGACAATCCGAGAATAGACTGAGGGTCGCTTCAAGGGCATTAAATATACATTATTTTATCGACAAAAACACCCAAATTTGAAAGTTCACTCCCTTAGTTTTGGAGTAGACCCCATTTTAAATTTACTTTTTATTTTCGTTGACCCTTCCAAACAATATCGATTTCTTTGGACATAAAGGACCTACAGATGTGAAAAATGTTTTTTGAAAGATGGTACTACCGCCTTTTATTAAAGTGATACAATATGGAAACATATAACTTAAAAATGTTATTAAAAAATTCTTTAAAAAAATTTTAGTTGAAGCATTTACTGCTTTTCTTATTGAATTCGCAATAGTACAAGAACTAGCAAACTGAAGTATAATTCTTTCTCAATGAGCTAACACCCAAGGATATTAGCTACAAAACGATACCAACATAATTTTTGTAGGTTACATATTTAGAAAGCAATTGCTGTTCGAACATGACCCTTATGAAAATTTATAAAATAAAAAAAACCTCAGTACTGTTCTTTCGATAATTTTTAATAACCAAACAAATAAAACAATCATAAAAATTGCTCAAAATGGCCGCCTCTGCTCTGTAGACAGGCAGTGGCCTTCATGACGACCTGTCTTTTGTCTTTTCCTCGCGTATAGTGATCATGTTCGAACAGCAATAACTCTCAAATTATGTAACTTACGGAAAGGATGTTAAGTGTTATTTTGTAGCTAATATCCTTGCATTGAAAAAAATTATACTTCAATTGGCTAGTTCTTGTACTATTGCTGATTTACTGATAAAATCAGTACATATTTTTACTAAATGTTAAAAAAAAAATTTAAGGCCTTTTCAAGATGAATGTTTTTATATTGTTATACTCCAATAACAGGTGGTAGTATCATCTTTCAAAAAACATTTTTTCCACATCTGTACCTATTACCTTAATGTCCGAATAAATCGATATTATTTGGGAGGGTCAACGGAAATAAAAAAGTTAATTTAAGATGGGGGCTACTCCAAAACTAAGGGGGTAAACTTACAAATTTGGGTGTTTTTGTCGATAAAATTAGGTATATTTGAAGCCCTTAAATTATCGCTAAGTCATCACCAAACACACTGTATATGTACACACAGTGTCAATCACTATCAGGGTGTCAACAACTGACCCTGTCACCCTACTTGAATTTCTTGCAGGAGAACATCTATCTAGTTATACCATAAATGTTTAACTCACCTTCCCATCGAGAATCGAAGATAGGTTCATCGTCCTCAAACACTGTTGTCCAATTACCTTTGTCAAACCTTATTGGACAAAAAAGACCATCGAAATCGCAAGTAAAGTCTGTAGGTGGTAGGAAATTATGTCCTGAAACAAAATTTTTATGACAACGATTGTGTTGGAACAATTAGAAAGCATATAAATGAAAAAACATCAATATAGGATCTAACAGACGAATGTGTCTGGTAACCCCATTCACTCTGCCAATTTACATTTTCAAACTTTATTTCATTTCGGAAGTTTTTCATTGGAATGTTACATTTTCTTCGATAATCAATATAACGATAAACTTTTCTATGGTTGTATTAACTCAACTCTCACAAATTTTTGCGTAGGGTGAAGTGGGGTAATTGCGTACCTGTTTTGACGAAATTCAACTTCTTCAGCCTCTGGTGTGGAGGGGATTATTCAGAATTTTATTTTTTTCATTTCATCTTTTAGCGGCGTTTCTCTAGATTACAAATCACCCAAAGAATTTTAAAAAACATTTTTTTTCTACAAACGTCAAAAAATGACAAGGTTCGCGCATTGGCCAGAATATGCGAAGTGACCCTTTTTTTCATTTTCCTTTGTTACTTTGACACCGTGCGCGAAGTAGTGTGCGAAATACTTACTTCGCACACTGCATGTAAACTATATGGGATTTTTATATTTTAACTTGGTAAATTTCTTGAAATCCACGTTTTCTTTAACATTGAGTGTTGCTTTCAACATAGAATATATTGCCCATAGTTATAATACCTAATTACTTGATTTGGAAAAACAGTTCAAACCAGTTCAATATTTTTTTTCATATTAAGCTAAGCGTTTGTAGAAAAAATTTTGTTTGCATCTCATGCGCGAAATACTTTGGTGATCTCGACTATTTTTTTAACTCGGCTGCGCCTCGTTAAAAAAATCAGTTCTCGATCACCAAAGTAGCATTTCGCGCACTAGATACAAAATAACTATTTCATGGTTGTATTGCAATTTTTTAAAGCCACCTCCGAAGTACACATTTGCCCCACAAGTTGGGGCAAATGTGTACGCCGCATGGAAATCCTATACAAATTAGTTGTTTTGCTGTTGGGGCAAATGTGTACAAAAGAACAGTTGAGGATAAAAAATGACCCATTTTAATGCTCAATTTTTTGGCTATTTTAAAGTGCATTCACAAGGCAACCGTTCACAAAGTATTCAGAAGCACTACGAGAAATGTCAAAATTCTACTGGAACATAGATACATAGAAATTCTACTATGACAAATGTATGTCTTGTGCAAAATGAAAATGTATTTCAATCAAGAATTCATTCACAATCCATATTGAGATCGTCGAAAAAATCTTGTAATCAACTCGGTTATTAATCGAGCAACTAATGGTCTCGAACTATTAAAGCGTTCGCTCCGCTCCCGCTTTAAAATATCTTGACCATTAGTCGCTGTCTTTAATAACCTAGTTGATTAAATGACTATTAATAGCAAAATTGAAAGAAACAAATGGCGCCACTAGATAGCAGCTAGCTTCAGTTTTTCCTCCTTTTTTCAAATGAGTACACATTTGCCTCAAGTACGCAATTATCCCACCCCAAATTTCAGCTAGATCGAATTGTCAAACCCTGAATCTTTCGAACAAATGGATAATTCAGAAAAAAATTCAATACAATTGAAATTGAATTCTTCGTTTTATTCTGCAATGATTTGATGTATGATGTACGCAACCACTTCAAGCAGTTTTTTGACAGAAAGACACTTAAATTGATTTTGAACGAGCAATCGATCGGAATTACAAAATTATGTTTATGGTCACCATTAAAAAAAGAAAGATTTCATAGTTTTATTGGGGCTCACTTTGAAGATCTGTTTCAGGTACCCTGTGCAATATTTCCCCATAATTTATACAAGAAGCAGTATCTGTGTACTTTCTTTTATTCCACTGTTGCGAAAGAATTCTTCACAATAATGGATTTAAAAAATATAAACACTAATTTGTGAAAATCTCAAAAAATTTGATGATCAGGCTTTAACTCAAAAACCGCTTGAACTGGTTGCGTACATCATGTATCGAATCATTGCAGAATTAAACGAAGAATTCAGCTGGAATAGTATATTATTCGATGAGCGGCAATGCAGGTCAAAACACACGCAGATGAATTTTGCACCACGAGCCGTTAGGCGGGTGGTGTAATTCATCAAGTGTGTTTTGAGCATTACCGCGAATTGAATACTATTCACAAATGTCATTCTGGAGGTCCAATTTTCGACCACTTTTTCAAGCATTTTTAGGGCGTATGTCAGCAATGACACGTTGAATATTGGTTTCCAAAGCGTCAATCGATTGAGGTTTACCCACATAAACTAATGACTTCACGTATCCCCACAAAAAGTAATCGAGTGGCGTCAAATCGCACGAACGCGGAGGCCAATTCACCGGACCATTGCTCGAAATAATGTTGTCGTTGAAAGTTTCTTTCAATAAGTCGATTGTTTCACGTGCTGTATGGCAAGTGGCACCATCTTGTTGAAACCACATTTCGTCCATATCCATAAATATGGACAACCTCCTAAAAAAACACCCGTTATTTTCGCAACTTCAAAAATTTACGTTTTCCAAAAATAAATCTGGAATGAATCGCTAGATTATCTTGATGGCTGAAATAGAGTTCCCGATCGATCCTACCTTTTATTCATTTTTTTCTGTAAGCAATTTCATTTTTCCTAGGTATTTTTATTATCGGGTGTTATGGGCGGGTGTTATTATAACACTCGCTTTTCGGTCCATAGACAATAGACATGTCTACGGTTGTGTTATAGCTACTATTACACATAGAAATTAGTTGAGTTATTGACATATTACTCTATAGGAGTGGATAAATATTTTTATTTGTTTCTCATTTGTAAACGTTAGTTTCCAAAAACACAATATTAATCAGAAAATTTATTTTACCAAGTCACTAACTTGTAAAACTGACAGTTGACTTGTAAAATTTTTACAAGTTAGTAGCATTATTTACATTATACAAATGTATTTCTCAATAAACGTTCTCAAACTATTCAAAACGATATTCGTACCTGTTTATTCGTATCTATTTGTTTTCCATTTCGAAATTGCAAATATCTTAGAGGTTTTTCGAAGGACTTCCCTCTCGTAAAGCCACTGACAGTTGTCATAATTTTCCGATGTCATAAAAAATCATAATAGTTTACGACATTTGCGACGAATTATTGAGATTTTTTTGGAATTATCTAACCTTATTACAAATCAGAAACAAATAAAATATAAAACAATACACGCAAGGTAACGGTTTTACTGGCTCAAGGAGGTAACTGACTCGCCTGCGGCTCGTCAGTTATATCCTCCATTCGCCAGTAAAAACCCTCTTACCTTGCTAGTAATGTTATATACTATATCCACTCCTATAAACTAATTTCTATGTGTAATAGTAGCTAGAACACAACCATAGACATGTCTATGAACCGAAAAGCGAGTGTTATAATAACACCCGCCCATAACTTCCGCTAATAAAAATACCTAGGAAAATGGAATTGTTCACAGAAAAAAATGAATGAAAAGTAGGATCGATCCGGAAATCTATTTCAGCCATCAAGATAACGTTCTAGCGATTCATTCCAGATTTATTTTTGGACAACGTAAATTTTTGAAGTTGCGAAAGTACTCGATTTGATTAGTTAGAGTCTCTGATTTGATTCCCGACTACAGAGTACAGAGGTTTGACGGTTGGACGAAATGTTGTCAATGTTTTTGACAACTGTTCAAAATTTTTTCAATGCAGATTAATTCGAATTTTACTGGAGAAGTCGTGGATAAAGTATAATATCCAATTCGCGGTAATGCTCAAAACACACTTGATGAATTACACCACTCGCCTGACGGCTCGTGGTGCAAAATTCATCTGCGTGTGTTTTGACCTGCATTACCGCTCATCGAATAATAATATACTATTTTCTCCAACCATCAAAAAATGTTGACATTTTTGTACTATTTTCAGGTGCAAAAGTCATAAATTTCCTTACCGTACAAAAATTCACTCGTTACTTAGCAACACTTTTAATCCTAGGATTAAAAACGCTACTTTTAATCCTTGGATTAAAAGTAAATGCATTTGAAGTCTACTTGACAATCACTGTCATGATTCTGTGTTCAAATTCATAACCAAATTATGAACGATTTTTCACTAAAACCAATTTTATTGTAATTTTGACTTGGTTGGAGAAAAAATAGTATATATTATTCGGACTAAAAGTGCCTATTTTAACTCGCAATTTTGCATTCGCTCGGCTGCGCCTCGCAACTGCAAATATTGCTCGTAAAAAAAAGATGCACTTTTAATCCTTATAATATAATATACTATTACAACATGTGTTTCTTAATACCAATACGAAAATACAAAACCTTAAATTCGTATTACAATTCCTTCCTCGAAAACTTCTAATGAAACACTAAAACAATGTAGAACGAGCGCTCAAAACTGAAATTTTACGTGGAGCCTTGAGGATGAAGGAACTCAATGTTGCCACGTCTATCTCAAACGCATATATACTTTCTTATTTCAAATCAAAACTACCTATATTTTTATTTATGTATCGATTCAATACCAAATTTGCTGTACAACCTACTGAAAAAATTCTCTGCCATGCACTGTTGCCAAGTTATGCAAAAATTCTTGAAATTTTTGACATCTGCATTGCCAGTTTAGAAATGCAATACAGTAGAACTCCAATTATCCGAACTCCGACTATCCGAATCGCCGATTATCCGAATCAATTTCAGAAAAAAATTCTTCCAAAAAACAGCTTACATTGACGGAGATGTTTGAAAAACAATGATTTTTATTTCTAAACTTGTACATGAGTACATTTTATTTATATTTAAAACATGTGAAAATATCATGTTTCTTTCATTTAATTCAATAAAAAAATAGTGCAATATCAAAACGTAGCTTTTTTTCTCTCTACTAGCAATTTTTTTCAAAAAACTCCGATTATCCGAATATTTGATTATCCGAATGGGTCCCGGTTCCCATTAATTCGGATAATTGGAGTTCTACTGTATCCCGATTATTTTCAATGCGAACAGAACAAAACTCAGCAGTCACATGGTGGAGAATCCATGCATTCATGTGATATATTCAGTATTTTGATACATCGTAAGGTTCTTCGGAAATTTTGACCCGAAAATGTGGAACTTAAAATTGAAATATTTCGAGATTTTCTAATGACAACCCCATATTTATTTCAGAGCATTGCAGTTGTAATGAAAAATAAATGGCAGTCTCCCTTTACACTAATTATTTATTTTGGATAGTTTTCGAATGAGATGAAAAATACTGAAATTCTTCAGTATTCATGCTCTACGGGCATTATGCTGTGTGATTATACGGTGAATTATCGGAATGAATTAAATGGTTGAGGTCATGAACAATGAGCAAGAATTACCGAAAACCAAAACAGTTTTCGGAATTTATTTCCAGTCATTCTAAATGTGAATAATGATTGTTCAGGGTCCTACAGGTTCTTTCAATATTTTTATGGCATTCCCCGTAAATTATGAAACAACCAGTATCGTGTTCGAATAACATGAGTACACTTTTTTCTATGAAATCCATGATCATCGCATAGATTTATAATTAATCCATCATCGTACACTATAATTTCAGCCATAGAATCTACTTCAATACTAGATAACGACTCTAAATACCTACTGAAGAATTTCAGTATTTTTCATCTCATTCGAAAACTATCCAAATAAATGATTAGTGTAAAAGAATTCATTATTATTTATTTTTCACTTCGAATAGAATGCTGAAAAACAAATATGGGGTTGCCATATGAAAATCTCGAAATATTTCAATTTTAAGTTCACATTTTCGGGTCAAAATTTTCGAAGAACCTTAGGTATTAAAACACTGAATATAACACATTAAAGCATGGATTCTCTACTGCTGAGTTTTCGTTCGCATAGAAAATAATCGAGATATTGCATTTCCAAACAGGCAATGCAGATGTCAAAAATTTCAAGAATTTGTGCATAACTTGGTAAGAGTGCATGGCATAGATTTTTTTAGTAGGTTATACTGCTAATTTGGTATTGAATCGATACATAAATAGAAATATAGGTGGTTCCATTTGAAATCAGAAAGTAGATATGCGTTTGAGATAGACGTGGCAACACTGTCTCCTTGAAAAAATTTTAGGAGAAGAGTTCCTTCATCCTCAAGGCTCCACCTAAAATTTCAGAACGAAATATTCTCTGGTACTCCAAAAATGTCTAATAGGCCAACTTAAAAGGAAAACCCTGTATGTCCAGATATTCAGTTTCAACATAAAGACCAACACATTATCCTCTACAACGTTGATTAATTCTAACATTCTGTCACCTATTAATAGTTATTTAATAAACTAGGTTATTAAAGACAACGACTAATGGTCAAGATATTTTAATGCGTGAGCGGAGCGAACGCGTTAATAGTTCGAGACCATTAGTCGCTCGATTAATAACCGAGTTTATTACAAGATTTTTCCGACGATCTCAACATAGTGTATAAGTTCTTGAATAAAATACATTTTCAATTCGCACAGACATACATTTGACGTAAAGAATTCTATGTTTCTATGTTCCAGTAGAGTTTTGACATTTCTTGTAGTGCTTCTGAATACTTTGTGTACGGTTGCCATGAGGATTGTACATTAAAATGGCTAAAAAAATTGAGCATTAAAATGGGTCATTAATGCTCAATTTCGTTCACATTAAAAGCACCTTTATTTCGAGGTCGGCGGAAATAGTATATTATATTATAAGGATTAAAAGTGCATATTTTTTTTACGAGCAATATTGCAGTTGCGAGGCGCAGCCGAGCGAATGCAAAATTGCGAGTTAAAGTAGGCACTTTTAATCCGAATAATATATACTATTTTTCTCCAACCAAGTCAAAATTACAATAAATTGGTTTTAGTGAAAAATCGTTCATAATTTGGTTATGAATTTGAACACAGAATCATGACAGTGATGTCAAGTAGACTTCAAATGCATTTACTTTTAATCCAAGGATAAAAGTAGCGTTTTTAATCCTAGGATTAAAAGTGTTTCTAAGCAACGAGCAAATTTTTGTACGGTATGATTTTTGCACCTGAAAATAGTACAGAAAAGTCAACATTTTTTGATGGTTGGAGAAAAAATATTTTTCATCTTATCTGCGACAGCCTGTAAAGAGAAAAATATTTCTTGCCTTACCTTCAGTTTCTATGCTGTTGTTTGTAGTTTTATAATACATTGCAGAGGAACTATTCGTCACGCAGAAATCATTCAGTGGGCTACTCAATAGTGCTAAGAAATCTCTAGTTCCAATAGCCATCCTTATAAGAACTGAACAGAGGAGAGCATTGAAAATCTTGGATCTGAAATCAGGGTAGAATGAATCTTTTTTCCCAAAGAGTAGAATAGATTCATGCATTGAAGGTAGGTTATTTATAAGGATGTGATCACCTACGAACTATGAGCTTATCCGCGGGTTTCACAAAGCTTGTTTGGACCATAGACAAACTAAAAAATTAGATGAGCCACTCGTATATTCCGCGCCATCTGTCGGAGGAGGAGACTAATACACGAAAAAATTATTTTCAATTTGATAGTTAGATGTCGTTGCATTCATGGAAATCCTATCGAGAAAATAGTAAGTATGTAAAATAATTATTATCAAAAAACCTTTGAATTGTCAACTGACACAAGGAGTGGTTTGACACGTTCTTTTTGAAATATAATAAATTTCGATATGCCTGCAAGAGTGAAGACGTGCTGTGTTATTGGATGTGAAAATCGAGATGCAAGAAGGTAATTAAACAATATATATTATATATATTCTGTTACCTATAAGAATTAAGAAGTTTTCAAAAAAGTTTTTCATGTATTGAATAAGTTTAGTAGGTAAATACTCATATTTTGTATTATTGAATTCATTATTATTAGTTTTTGAAAATGTTTTCAATGCAATTATTAATTTATTGATTAGATATTTATAAAATAAATCTGTATTTTTAATTGGTGATACCTTTTTCAGTTAATAAATTTTTATTCTATCCAGAATTTGATTATTGATCCTCATTTCTCGATTCCAAAAGAAAATCAGATGAAAGTTCGTTGCAGGTATAGTCCGTTCACGAAAGGTTGAGCACGTAGTAGGCGTTTTCTTATTTATCTGAAGTTGGCAGTATTTGCTGTCATAACGTAAAATAAAGTCAACGTTGCCGAATGTAACCGGCCACGTTCGACGAGATTGCGAGTTATCAGACAACTCTATGCAATATTGACAACATTTCGTATCAATCTGACAAGAACATAACCTAAATTTTAATATACACAGTGGAATATGCCAAATTTTCATGGCCAACCGACGGCTCAACCTTTCGTGAACGGACTATAGGTATTATTTTCATGAAAATAAATTTCCTCACTCATCGATAACTTACACGAATCCATTTCTGATTTCCTTTTGGAAATTGAATTTCAAAAACTTTTACCTCTTGTATATGGGTGTACCTTCCTATTCAAAAGGTACACTACAAAATTCTTTTTGAGGCATCTTTACGATACAGATTCCTTTTTCAATTGAGCTTTTTTCACGAATTGTAATGTTGTACAAAAACAGATGGCGTTGAAGCTTGTTCTACTAGTGTCTCATCTATTCTCCATTAGTTAGTGTATGGTTTGGACAATCAAATCGTTGATAAAAGTCGGTGGTTTACGTCAAAAATGAACGGAAATTTGCACAGAAATAATGACATTTTATCAATTAAGATGATTGGGGCTCTTGTGAAACCCAGATTGATATTGGTTGGTTTATTCGGCTTGTATTATTCTCTGCTTTCAGATTATATTTCAATCAGGAATTTATACTCAATTTATAATGCGGTCAACGGCAAAATCTAATTCCTCTTTAAAATGTTCATTGTTTGAATTTTCTCCAAATTGAAATGAAATGTTGTAGGTACCTATACGACAAGTCAGTTACTTGTATAGTCAAAGAAAATTTCAACATTCAAGTTGATTTTTTTCGACTTTAGAGCGTATGCCTTTTCTATGTAGAGATCGAGAATCAATTGGGCAGCATAAAAATAGTTATTTAGTATTAGATTTGAACAAAAAACCGAGGGCTAAAATCTAATATTTTTCCCGTGTATAGTACACTATTTTTTTCTGTGACTGGAAAAACGACCATTTTATAGTGAAAGAATTATAACTTTTCACGAAATTACTTTTTTCCCCGGGAAAAAAGTGAGTAGTACCTTTTCCCAGAGATATAGACATTCACTTTTTTGACAGGGAAAAAAGTAATTTCGTGAAAAGTCATATTTTGTGACCTACCAAGAGATATAAAATGTCGAATTTTTTTCCCGTTACAGAAAAATAGTTATTTTTGTATTAAGTGCGTAAAATGAGGGTTTTTTTCATGGCCCATGAAAGTGTCAGATATTCACTGAAATGTGCCATGAAAACACGAATTTCATAAAAACGAAATACATACAACATTTTTTGTACAACTGTGAATGTAAGTTTACGTCTTCCGAAATATAATTATTGAAGATAATGCTTTCAATACAGTATTTCTATGCATCCAGATCCAGTGATCTTTTTGTGTCGTCACTATAAAAACTTATTTTTTCTCCAACCATCAACAAATGTTGACATTTTTGTATTATTTTCAAGTGCAAAAGCCACCAATTCCCTTACCGTACAAAAATTCACTCGTTACTTAGCAACACTTTTAATCCTAGGATTAAAAACGCTACTTTTAATCCTAGGACTAATAGTACATTATATACCGCGGGACTGAGTAGTACATTTAATCCTGAAGGTAAAGTTACCTGAAGGATTAAATGTACTTCAGTCGCAAGGTATATACGATACTTTTCGTACTTCCGGTATGATTTTATTAATTATTTCAATAATTTCAATCAGCTTTTTCTCTCTTCAACTCATTTAATAAACTGTCTTTAAAATAAGTTACCATGGTAACATTGCGTTGTGACAATTATAATTTAGAAACATTGTCATTACTAGTGTCATTGTAAAGAAACATTGTTATTGATAATTATTGGTATCATGAGTGAAGAAGTTGTATCTGATATTGATAAAAGAGCAGCCGAAGTAGGTGAAGAATTGTTACCACCGAAACCTAGAAAACTATACGAGCAGCAGTACGATGCTTTAAAAGTGGTGCCGCTTAAAAAATGTGAGACAACCTACTGAAATGCGCTGTTAGTCTACTTCAATGATAAATCAAAAGCGGTTGTGCCTCAACTCTCTGGGCACATTACTCAATGCTGAAATCGGTTATTAACATTAGAGAAGATATCGATATAAGAATATTCCAAAATTATTAGCTTTTTTTGAAGAGAAGAAATGAGGGATTTAAGCCAAAGAAGTCAAGAATTCTCACGTCTGAGCAGGTAGATCAGTTCTTACGGGGACTCCGGATGATAAATATTTAATGCTTAAAGTAAATTGGAAATTTGTTTATATTCAGAAATTTTAAGAAATCAATTTTTTTGTAGGTTGCACTTATTTTGGGCGTTGCGGGAGCTTGTCGTGGAAAAGAGTTGGTTGATTTAGAAATCGACGATGTGAGAGATTTGGGCGATTCCTTCCTAATTGCGATTAGAAACACCAAAAATAAAATTGACCGAAATTTTGTGATCAAAAATTCAGAAAACAGTGCCATCAGTTTTGTGGCGATATTCGGAAATATGTGGCATTGCGAAAGACAGGGACACCTCATTCAAATTTTTTGTTCAATACATCAACAAAGAATGTACTACGCGAGTAGAAGGAAAACACATGTTTGGTACATTTCCACGGCAAATAGCAGCTTTCTTGAAATTAGAAAATGCGACGTCTTATACGGGACATTGTTTTAGACGCACATCTGCGTCTTTGTTAGCTGATTCGGGAGCAACAATAGACGTGCTGAAGAGACATGGAGGATGGAAATCCTCCAACGTGGCCGAGGGATATATTGAATCTTCTATTAAAAATAAACAAAAAATTTCAGATAAAATATTTGGTCAAGTCGCCGATTCGTCCACTATAGTTATGCCACAGTCCTCATTCTCGCTTCCTGTTTCCGCAGGATCTTCGAAACAAACACCAGTTCAATATGAAAAGGACCTATCCGTTAGGTTGGGCGCACACCGGAGCCGACAAACAGTCCTCGACGAGAAAATCTGTCGGGACTCGTCGAGGTAGCAGTGAAAAGCTTAGTGGTGAATGGAACCAGCGCACACCAAAGGCGTCCTCGACAAAAAGTCGTCGACTGGATAACGAAGCCGATCATACGATCGTCTCTCTTGTTCGGTCGGAGTCGGCAGACATCGCGCATGACAGTTTGTCAGGTCTCGACAAGGTTGCAGTAAAATGCATTGTGGTAAATGGAACCATCGCACACGAAGCGTGTTCGGACAAAATGTCGTCGACCCAACGAACGAAGCCAACCTGACTACCTCGTCTCGTGTTTGACAACTCCGCCACGATACGTTTTTTAAATATATTCAACCGGAGAACAACTAAAATACCTATCGAAAATGACCATTTTAGATGATAATTAAAACGAATTGATAATAATTTCATTAAAATTGTATTATTCAGTATACAAAAAGACCATGCGTACAGGGCGACCAGAATTGGTGATACCTGAACTAAAACTTTTTAACCGTGCGAGATAAAAATGATTGACGTATGACGTTGGTCTTTTTTCGAGAAACTCATTTTGCCGCCAACCGCATTGCTCTATCGTCTTTTGTTTTCGAGTCAAAATTTACATTTGGGAAATTTTAATTTGGTCATTATATCCGTTTCTGTTTGTGCCATAAACTTAAAACAAAAACATTATACGGACACTTTTTCAATAGGAATCCAGTGGCTTAATCTTATTTTTCTGAGTGGTTTCCTTCATACCTAGCAGCGATATATGACATGTTATATATAGTTGAAACGAGGAAAAAACGGTGTTTATTCTTAAGTATAAATAAATTATTGTTTCCATAAAAAACATTTTTTTTGTAATTTGTCAGGAAGGAAAACCCTCAGAAAAAAACTTGATTAAACCACTGACCACTGGATTCCTATCAAAAAAGTGTCTATATATTGTTTTTGTTTCAAGTTCATACCATAAACAGGAACGGAGATAGTGGCCAAATTAGAAATTTCCCAAATGTCAAATTTAGCTTATAACTCGAAAACAAAAGACGATAGACCAATGCGACAAAATGAGTTTCTCGAAAAAAGACCAACGTCATACGCTAAACAACTGTCGAAGACAAACTGTTTTAGTTCAATTCTGGTCACCCTGTACATATCAATGAAAAAAGACTCAAATATCGAATCTCCCAAATTTTTATCCTTGAAAATTATCAATGATCACTTGTTGGGCGAAATTTGCGGAGAAGGAAAATATTTTGAATCGCCCAAAGAGAGTCTTGGGTTAATTTATTTTTCCGTTAAGAATTTTTATCGATGAAATTTTTTTCGTAATGATGAAAAATTTTCCTAGGTCAAAAGGAATAGCAATACTGGGGCGTGAAACAACATATTCATAATTATTTTATCAACTAGTTCCTTAATGGCAGTGATTAATGGTCGAGATACTTTAACGTGCTCTTTCCGCTCACGCGGTAATACTTCGAGACCATTAATCGCTAGATAAATAACTGAGTTCATTACAAGATTTTTTCGTCGATTTCATTATGAATTGATAATAAATTCTTGATTGAAATATTATTTTGCACAAGACATACTTTTGACATAATATAAATTTCTATGTTCTAGTAGAGTTATGACATTATTCGTATCGCTTCAGAATGCCTTGTGTTCGGTTACCAATGGCAATTGCTCATTAAAATAGCAGGAGTTGAACATTAAAATGGGTAATTAATGTGCAATTTCTTACACATTGCAATCACCTTTCATTTTGGGGTCGACGGAAAAATAGATTTCATTTTAGTCTGAGTCATCGAAATTCGAGATGAGTAGGTATATTGCATGCTTTTAGCATTTTATGGACTACTTCTACTTAATTGAAATTTTTCGATCTGTAATCGAAATTCTGTTCTTGAGAGAAGAAATGATTACAGAAGCTAATAAATAGTGGTCCCGTACTTTATGACATTTCGCTATAGAACTTCCTGTTTCATGCTATACACAGATGATATAAATCATCAACTTCATCGCCATTTTCTTTTTATTAACCCTTCAAAGGCGGAGTATCTGTTTTTCGAACAGAGTAAATTAGCGATTCTTATGAGTGAATTATATTCATCAATGATGAGAAAATAAGGATTTCAATTTTTTTTATTTTTCACAAAAAATAGTGTGACCATATGTTCACACTAGCTCAATACAATGAATTTGATAAGCGTGTTCTCCGTGGATCTAACTTCATTCATAGGATGAACCCAATGATTTCTCATATTTCGCCAAATATACTTTGCCACATTGTTATTACACAAAATTCTTCTTCTGAGTCCGAATTCATTTTTTTTTCAATTTACGTTCGAAAGAAACAGATACACTGATTATTAAATATGTAAAGCTTATGAAAAGTAAACAAACGTTTCCCCTTCTCCGTCTCTCTGTTCTGTCTCTGGCGATGCGGTGTGCGCCGACACGAGACAGCCTGTCGCCGACCAACGGTTTGTCGGGGACAAGCTCGGTGTGCGCCCAACCTTACTCGTCAGTTACCTGCTGCATTAACCCAGGAAAGACTGGTCAATATGACGAACTGTCACAATATTTATTTGAATATTAACGTTAATTACCATTCTAATTAATTATATTTTTCAATAAAATATTCCTTAAATTCGTTTGTTTGTGATTTAATCGTTCCGGGAGTTCCGTCAATATTTAATCCCGGAGGGATTAAATGTGACACTTTAGTACCTGTCACAAGGGAGTGAAGTTGTCACTTTAGGCCCGGAAGTACGAAAAAGTAATTACATTCGACGTCTACTTGACAATCACTGTCATGATTTTGTGTTCAAATTTATAACCAAATTATTGACGCTTTTTGACTGAAACCAATTTTATTGTAATTTTGACTTGGTTGGAGAAAAAATAGTATATATTATTCGGACTAAAAGTGCCTATTTTAACTCGCTGTTTTGCATTCGCTCGGCTGCGCCTCGCAACTGCAAATATTGCTCGTAAAAAAATATGCACCTTTAATCCTTGAAATATAATATACTATTTTTTAATGGTGACAAAAGGTAGTCTTTCTTTAACGGTTAGAAAAAGAATGCTGAAATCATTCACGCATCCATGGGGATGGAGAAAATTCAAGTTTTTTTTACAGTTGTACAGAAACGTACTTTTTATCAGCGTAGAAGTTGAGGTGAGAAACATCCACTTAGGCCTTCAAACATCTACTAATCTTTAGCAATCAAGACTTAGCGGGATATCCGCAAAAATCATATCTTATTATGATTAGAAAATACTCATGAAAGCTGTTTTCCGTACGATAAAAGGTTTCGGAGATATTTTTCAATTTCAACACCCTGCATTTCGAAAACGGTGCAATTTAGATTGTAAGCATACAGGGTGTCCCGGGAAGAATGTGACAAACGGAAACCATGAATCAAGGAGAACTCGCAACAAGAGGTTTTAATCGTTCGAGACCCTTCGTTTGGGATATACAGGGTGATATTCATCTTATGGCTGAAATTTCAATAACTATCAAACAGGAATTGATCAAAATGATATTCAATCATTTCTATACATTTTGAAGCAAGTTGATGAAGTTGTCCGTCAATTTGAGGAAATTTTCAAGGAAGGCAGTATTGAAGAGTGACAAAACTGTAAAATTCGAAGTTATTTTACAGATAAAATCAAGATTTATCGAAGTATGAAATTTAACTCATAAAGTCACGTTCCTAGATCACTCTGTATGACAGTCCCAAGCAGAGATTTTAAATTTTTCTCATTAATTATTCTTTATGTGTAGTATTTTTGTAATTGCATTGGGTCCGGAATAAACTAATTACGATGCAGTGTATGTATTTTAGATAATTTATTCAATAAACTATATCCTTTTACAATCTTCGTTGCGTATACGTGTATGTAACAATCAACCATTTTCTATCATCTGCCAATTCTCAATCCTACCAACATAGACATATTAGGCTACACAGTTACTAACCATAATACATATATGTAACATTATGGTTACTAAAATGAAATAATGTTCATGTACAGGGTGATACACTATCAACAAAAATTGAGAATCTGAATTTTTTCTAGTCCGGATCTGATTTATTCAAATTCAGAAATATCGACAGATGGCAATCGTAAAGCGTGACAAATCTTCCAAATTTGAAAAAAATTCGGTCTGATAGTTATTGAGCTTTGAAATTTCACTCATGAGGTATTGTTTTTTGCTCACTTCTTGATCACTCTGTATGACCGTGGCAAGCAGAGATTTTGAATTTTTCTCATTGATTGATTCTTTGTGGTTACGAAAATGTAATAAAAACATAGTGTTCACCCAGAGGGTATTTCAATATTTATGAATATAGAAAAGTCCAAAATTTTGCTAGTCCGGATCTGATTTATTCAATTTCTGAAATATTGGAAGATGGCAATCGTAAAGGGTGACAAAACATGAAAATTTGAAATCATTTGGTCTAATGGTTCAAAAGTTATTCAACTTTGAAATTTCAGCCATCAGATTAATGTCACCCTGTATATTCCAAACGAAGGCCCTCAAACGATTAAAACCTCTTAATGAGAGTCCTCCGTGATGTACTTGATTCGTGGTATCTTTTTGTCGCATTCTTCCCGGGACACCCTGTATACATTATTTTGTTTATATTTTCGTACGAGCTATAAGATAATATGTACCCTGTATAAACGTCGAATCTGAATTGTATTGTGAGATACTAAAAATTATTAGCACTTTAGGACTAGCTGCACTCACCTGAGACCAAACATTTTCAGTACAGTATGTAACTAATATGACAATTTTGTGGCTAGTTTTATAATTATCATGATGAACTTGGGATTTTCCTATCGAATTGGCACATTTCCTGTGGATAACATAAAGAATTCATCATACTTGAAGATTCTGATAAACAATTGAGTTTCTGATTGCGTAACATCTCTTCATTCGGATTCGAAAAGAATAAAACAATCTGAGAAGCCGTGAAGTGAAGTCAGAAGGTATAGGTCTCAATAGGCTAAGCAATAGAGGTTTTTTACGTGACAAAAATACTACCTGAAATCTGACTACGCAGTCATGCAATAGGTAGTTTCTACATGTTTTCCATGATAAATTCCACTCCTGAATCGTCTTAGGTTTTTTCTGAGAAGCGAAAAATAGCCAAAAAAATCCAAAATTTTGCTTTTTCGCTTATAAAACGTGAAGTATTGATCAGATCGAAAAGCTGTTAGGGCACATTTTGTAAAGAATTCAAAAACAAAAAAAATGAGAGGTGACACGTCTCAAGCGGATAATTAGTTCCCGAGAAAAGGGTATAGCCGGGTTTCAATGGTAAATCTGCCCCCGCGGCCTTTTCGATTCATATTGAGGGGATCGATTAGGCATTGAATGAAAATAATTCAGCCAACTTTTCAGCTTTTTATCTCTAGCCATTTTTGAGATTTCTGTGAAAAACACTTTTTTCGATTTAATTTTTTTTCTCTTGTGATATCCAAAATTTTCGAATGGTAATTTTTTCTGTCGATTCTTTGCTATTGAAGGAATAGACGTATAATTTTTTTTATGAATTTCAGCTGCAAAATCTATTTTTAGGAAAAAAAATAAAGTTTTTGTCATTTGTTTTTCGGTGTTCTTAAAAAGTGTCCACCGCCATTTTTTGACATAAAATGTCTTCCTTGGCCCTTTATACCCTGGAATTTTTTCACATTTTTAAAATTGGTGGAACATTTTGAAAAAAATTAAAACTGTTTGAATTTTAGGATTCAATAGATATCCATCAAATTTTGGAACCGTTGTATTCATATTGGCTTCCTGAACAATATTAGTGAAAAAAACAATTGGCGATCTGTTTTAGTTTGGGAGATATGGGCCCCCAAAGTCCGAAAAATATTTCACCTGAAAGTCACTTTTCTCACTACAGAAACACTGATTACCGCTTTATTAAGTTCAAAGCCTCTCTGAACATTTTAACATGAAGATTTGATTCATTTTATTTCAGATATATCCAATAATTGTTCCAAAAACATCGAAAAAATTCTAGGGAAAGCCCGCCGTTCCTTATGGTAAGTTTGGCACTACCGCGTCTTTCAACAAGTGCCATTAGGAAATGATAGCGGGATTTACCGGTATGCATCGTGTCATATTCGCGCGAAATAATTCGCGGTAGTGCCAAACTTACCATAAGAAACGGTGGGCTTTCCATAGAATTTTTTCGATGTTTTTGCAATAATTATTGGATATATCTGAAATAAAATGAATCAAATCTTCATGTTAAAATGTTCAGAGAGGCTTTGAACTTAATAAAGCGGTATTCCAGTGTTTCTGTAGTGAGAAAAGTGACTTTCAGGTGAAATATTTTTCGGACTTTGGGGGCCCATATCTCCCAAACTAAAACAGATCGCCAATTGTTTTTTTCACTAATATTGTTCAGGAAGCCAATATGAATACAACGGTTCCAAAATTTGATGGATATCTGTTGAATCCTAAAATTCAAACAGTTTTAATTTTTTTTCAAAATGTTCCACCAATTTTAAAAATGTGAAAAAATTCCAGGGTATAAAGGGCCAAAAAAGACATTTTATGTCAAAAAATGGCGGTGGACACTTTTTAAGAACACCGAAAACAAATGACAAAAACTTTATTTTTTTTCCTAAAAATAGATTTTGCAGCTGAAATTCATAAAAAAAATTATACGTCTATTCCTTCAATAGCAAAGAATCGACAGAAAAATTATCATTCGAAAATTTTGGATATCACAAGAGAAAAAAAATTAAATCGAAAAAAGTGTTTTTCACAGAAATCTCAAAAATGGCTAGAGATAAAAAGCTGAAAAGTTGGCTGAATTATTTTCATTCAATGCCTAATCGATCCCTTCAATATGAATCGAAAACGCCGCGGGGGCAGATTTACCATTGAAACCCGGCATTACCCTTTCAAAAACTTGGAAAAAAAACATCAATTTTTCGAAAATTCATAACTTGGTCAATTTCTGAGATGAAGCGTAGTTGCTCTGAATTTAAGTAGAACGTAATTAACATATACTTTATTGGAGCATAATTACAAGCTGTCGATAAATAGTTTTTGCACAATCGCAGTTTTCCGAATTCGACGTACTTTTTTCAAGAAGGTCGTGATACTCGGCTACTTGTCGGATTTGAATTTTACAAAAAGCATTTTAAAGAAGAAATAAAATTCTTCAAATCGTTCATTCTCTCGATACCGACCGATAATGTTTAGTGGGTGAAAAACGGCGTCAAACAGGAGCAAAAAGGCTCGAATGCATCAAACTAGTCGCGGAGTGGGAGTCGCCCGCTACGCGAGGGGAAAACTGTATATAGTCCATTCACGAAAGGTTGAGCCGTCGGTTGGCCATGGAAATTTGGCATATTCCACTGTGTATATTAAAATTTCAGGTTATGTTCTTTATGTTCTTGTCAGATTGATACGCAATATTGTCAATATTGCATAGAGTTGTCTGATAACTCGCAAACTCGTAGGACGACGCCGGGTACATTCGGCACCATTGAGTTTATTTTACGTTATGTCAGCAAATACTGCCAACTTCAGATAAATGAAAAAACGCCTACTATGTGCTCAACCTTTCGTGAACGGACTATACCTTGTATCTTTCGCGCGTCGCTTAGTGGGCGACTCCCACTCCGCGACTAGTTTGATGCATTCGAGCCTTTTTGCTCCTGTTTGACGCCGTTTTTCACCCACTAAACATTATCGGTCGGTATCGAGAGAATGAACGATTTGAAGAATTTTATTTCTTCTTTAAAATGCTTTTTGTAAAATTCAAATCCGACAAGTAGCCGAGTATCACGACCTTCTTGAAAAAAGTACGTCGAATTCGGAAAACTGCGATTGTGCAAAAACTATTTATCCGACAGCTTTGTAAATGTGCACCAATAAAGTATATGTTCATAACTACTTAAATTCAGAGCAACTACGCTTCATCTCAGAAATTGACCAAGTTAAGAATTTTCGAAAAATGGATGTTTTTTTCCAAGTTTTTGGAATTTTCTCGGGAACTAATTATCCGCTTGAGACGTGTCACCTCTCATTTTTTTTGTTTTTGAATTCTCTACAAAAAGTGCCCTAACAGCTTTTCGATCTGATCAATACTTCACGTTTTATAAGCGAAAAAGCAAAATTTTGGATTTTTTTGGCTATTTTTCGCTTCACAAAAAAAACCTAGGACGATTCAGGAGTGGAATTTATCATGAAAAACATGTAGGAACAACCTATTGCATGACTGCACAGTCAGATTTCAGGTAGTATTTTTGTCACGAAATCGACCTTTCGATAGCTCTATTGCTTGGTCTACAACTTTTTGAGCGCTTGTTCTACTCAAACGAGTGCTAAATGGTTTTGTCCGAAGGGTATAGCCGGGTTTCAATGGTAAATCTGCCCCAGCAGCGTTTTCGATTCATATTGAGGGGATCGATTAGGCATTGAATGAAAATAATTCGGCCAACTTTTTAGTTTTTTATCTCTGGCCATTTTGAGATTTTTCTAAAAAACCTTTTTTTCGATTTTATTTTTTTTCTCTTGTGAAATCCAAAATTTTCGAATGGTGATTTTTTCTCTTGAATCTGTGATATCAAAGGAATAGACGTATATTTTTCTTATGAATTTCAGCTGAAAAATCGATTTTTAGGAAAAAAAATTAAATTATAATCACTTGTTTTTCGGTGTTCTTCAAAAGTATCCACCGCCGTTTTTTGACAAAAAATGTCTTCTTTGGTCCTTTATACTTTAGAATTTCTTCACATTTTTAAAATTTCAATTATACATTTGAAAAAAAATTAAAACTGTTTTAGTTTTGGGATTCAGCAGATATTTTCAAATTTTGGTGCCATCGTATTCATATTGGCTCCCTGAACAATATTAGTGAAAAAACACATGGCGATCTTTCTTAGTTTGGAAGATATGGGCCCCCAAAGTCCGTGAAAATATCCATGAAAAATGTGCTAATTTTGTGGTGAATACTCAAATATATTTATTTGAAAGTTGTGTAGGCGGTGTATTGAAAGAAAGGACATCTAATGAGAGAAACGTGCAAAAAATCAAAAATTCTCCATAATTTTCATACATATGCTGAATTATGCTTAGAAATAGTAAAAAAATCTCTCAACACGATCAAAAGTACTTCATGTTTCAATCAAAAAATATGAATTCAAAGAACCTTCGATGTCGTAACTTTCACACGATTGTATCTTTGCATCGGTTTTTAATGATTTTACAAAATTATAAATATAAAATAAACTTATCGCAAATCGTCCATTTACCATGTCAACCTTAGACTAGAGAAGAGAGAGGACGCTGAACGGTAATAGTTATTTATGTATCAAGGGAGTTATGAGGGTTTTAACCACAGAGGGCAACAGATTTCAATCCCGAGGGACGTAAGTCCCGAGGGATTGTTGCGTTGCCCGAGGTGGTTAAAATCCAATAACTCACAAGATAGATAATTAATTTTATTTCATACTGCATGAAATACAAAAACCAAATTGTTTTGGTTTTCAGAACAAAACGAATTGTCTTTATTAAGAAATTAAGTAGGCAAGGTTGCCATGGAAATGTCACTGACAACATTGTAGATATTTGTCATATCGTGTTTCTCATCATATTCAAATTGGTGAAAATGAATGCAAACTCAGAGAGAATTGAGATTTCAAGAGATTTGTTGGAAAAGGCTGAAAAAGCTCGTTCCGTACTACTACCGACAAAGTCGGAACTTAGGTACAAAAAGGAATATGACAAATTTCTGCAGTGGATGGAAGTTAACCGTATGGATAGTAAAAACACGAGTGAAACTGTAATGTTGGCGTATTTTCAAGAGATGTTATCTATTTATTCTTTTAGTCTAATATGTAAATTGATTTATTTTTCTTACAGTCTGAATTGTATAGTCCTAATTCGCCGTGGACTAAGTGGTCAATGCTAAAATTGATGATGAGAATACATGATGACATAGATGGAAGTAAATTTCACGAATTGGAATCGTTTCTCAAACGCAAAAGTAAAGGCTATGAGCCAAAAAAGTCTCAAGTGTTTAGTCGGGAAGATATTGTCAAATTTTTGAAGAATGCGTCTTATCAAGAATACTTTCTTCATAAGGCATGTAATGAAAACTGTAACGATTGTACATTTATTGTTCTGTTTCACAGGTAGTTTTGATTATGGGTTATTTCGGGCGCTGTAGATGTCAAGAACTTTTGAATATGAAAATTAATCAAATCGAAGATAGGGGCTCTGTTATGGTGGTTGACATTCCGGAAATTAAAACAGATATTCGTAAGAGATTTACTATTGTGGAAGAAAACGAGTTCTCTGCATTGAGTCTAGTGAGGAAGTATATGCTTCTACGTCCATCGGGCCCGGAAAGATTTTTTCTAACGTATCGCGGAAAACGTTGCTCAGTTCAACCGGTTGGAAAAAATACATTCGGGAAAATTCCAAGCAAAATTGCTAGTTTTCTGGAATTGCCGAATCCAGAAACATTCACAGGACATTGTCTGCGAAAGACTTCTGAGACTGCCATGGTCAATGCAGGAGCAAATATGACAACATTGAAGAGGCATGGTGGATGGCGAAGTTCAACGGTGGCAGAATTGTATTTGGCCGACAGCATGGAATTGAAAAACAAAACTGCAAGTATGTTAGCTGGCATGTCAGATGAAAGAAGGGAAACAACTTCATGTTTGAATACAGTCATTAACAGTGACAACCGTTTAATAGAAAATCCTTGCAAGTCGGGTAACAACTTTAGTGGTAAATTCGACAACTGTCTGTTTGTTCTTGTGAACACTTTAGAGGGAGTTAAAGATCTATAACTGCCCTGTTTAACTCCCAAGGGAGTTATGACAATGTTTATAGTTACGGTAACTAAGCATTTATTCCGTTGTAATGTATCAGTATGAAATAAACGTCTTTGTTAAGCAATCTGCCACATAATTAGATAGACCATTTTCGAACATTTGGTAATATTCCTCAGACCTGAATTTTGGAAATACCTAACATTCATTTTATAAATAAATTAATTTTAAAAATCCATTAATTTAGTACAACTTGAAATGACTGAGCAGAAAACAAACTTGAACATTGTTTGTTTGCCACATAAATACCCTAAAAAGTGCTTCACTTTGGCACTAGACGAAACGGCTTTGCGCGGTATCCTCTTCCTTCCCTAATCTAAGATGTCAACCCTTAAATATGTCACAACTTAAATCTCCATCTTATTTCTGTCACGAAAAAGGCACTTCATTTCGTATTTGGTTGTCAAAATTATGGATTCCACATTCCACATTCATAGAACTCGTTAAATATGTCTCATGTCGATGGTTGCGCCGTACACTACGCACGGCTACTGCGGACGCTGAAGACCGTCCGTTGCAAAATGCGAACGTTCGCACGGTATTCGAACGGTCAAGAATACCAAAACGTCCCTTCCATTCGCAAAGTCGGTAGTTGCGCACGACCTTGAAATTTACGAACGGTCAAGAATAGCACCCTAGAAATAAAGGTCGAAACGTCGGCATCTCATTAAGGAATTTTATTTCCCCAGTCCTCTTGGCCACTACATATTTGAATACTTATACTGAATGTTCATTCAAAAGGGTATAGCCGGATTTCGATGGTAAATCTGCCCCCGCTGCCTTTTCGATTTATATTGGGGGGATCGATTAGACATTGAATGAAAATAATTCAGCCAACTTTTCAGCTTTTAAGATAAAGAAAAAATGACAAACAAAAATTCTTTGCCTTTAAGGTTAGCCTCCTTAAAGGCAAAGAATTTTTTGTTTGTCATTTTTTCTTTATCTTAATATCACTTGGCTTCACAGCCGCCAAAAATTGGGTGTTTCCATCACTCGGAGAAACTTGCATGAAGGCCCTGATGTAGGACCACTGCTAACATCTCAAAGAGTGAAGAGGAAGTAATCAGTGCTTTCAGCATGCGATCTGTGATGATTGAACTTCTCATTTTGACACTACTCACTACTAGATGTCACCATCTGTAGGATAATACTCGATAGAGTCTTACAAGTGGTCTTAAATGAAGAAGTTTTTCAATAGGATGTTGTCTCTGAGGGATATGGGACACTGACGAGGCCTAATAAGGCCGAAACCGGTCTGTCTCTTCCCTCAATGACATCTTGAATAAATCATCCCAGTCCGCATGAAGAAGGTTCTGTGAGCCTATAAATTGAAGATTGTATTCATTTCGATGATTACTATTTTCAATTTATCTATGTTTCAAAAACTTTTCAGCTTTTTATCTTCAGCCATTTTTGAGATTTCTGTGAAAAACACGTTTTTCGTTTTAATTTTTTTTCTCTTTTGATATCCAAAATTTTCGAATGGTGATTTTTTCTGTTGATTCTTTGCTATTAAAGGAACAGACTTATAATTTTTTCATGAATTTCAGCTTAAAAATCTATTTTCGAAAAAAAAAGTTATTGTCATTTGTTTTTCGGTGTTCTTGAAAGTATCCACCGCCATTTTTTGACATGAAATGTCTCCTTTGGCCCTTCATACCCTGGAATTTTTTCACATTTTCAAAATTGGTGGAACATTTTGAAAAAAAAAATAAAACTGTTTTAATTTTAGGATTCAAGAGATATCCATCAAATTTTGGTGCCGTTGTATTCATATTAGCTCCCTGAACAATATTAGTGAAAAAAACCATTGGCCATCTGTTTTAGTTTGGGAGATATGGGCACCCAGATTCCGAAAAATATTTCAACTGAAAGTCACTTTTCTCACGACAGAAACACTGAATTACCGCTTTATTAAGTTTGAAGCTTCTCTGAACATTTTAACATGAAGATTTGATCCATTTAATTTCAGATATATTCAATAAATGTTGCAAAAATATCGAAAAAATTGGAGGGAAAGCCCGCCGTTTCTTATGGTAAGTTTGGCACTACCGCGTCTTTCAGCGAGTGCCATTAGGAAACGATAGCGGGATTTACCGGTATGCATCGTGTCATATTCGCGTGAAATAATTCGCGGTAGTGCCAAACTTACCATAAGAAACGGCGGACTTTCCCTCGATATTTTTCGATGTTTTTGCAATAATTATTGAATATATTTGGAATAAAATGAATCAAATCTTCATGTTAAAATGTTCAGTGAGGCTTTAAGCTCAATAAAACGGTAATTCAGTCTTTCTGTAGTGAGAAAAGTTACTTTCAGGTGAAATATTTTTCCGAGTTTGGGGGCCCATATCTCCCAAACTAAAACAGATCGCCGATTGTTTTTTTCACTAATATTGTTCAGTGAGCCAATATGAATACAAGGGCACCAAAATTTGATGAATATCTGTTGAATCCTAAAATTCAAAAAGTTTTAATTTTTTTTCAAAATTTTCCACCAATTTTAAAAATGTGAAAAAATTCCAGGGTATCAAGGGCCAAAGAAGACATTTTATGTCAAAAAATGGCGGTGGACACTTTTTAAGAACACCGAAAAACAAATGAAAATAACTTTATTTCTTTTTTCCAAAAATAGATTTTTCCGCTGAAATTCACAAAAAAATTATACGTCCATACCTTTAATAGCAAAAAATCAACAGAAAAAATCACCATTCGAAAATTTTGAATATCACAAGAGAAAAAAAATAAAAACGAAAAAATTGTTTTTTACAGAAATCTCGAAAATGGCTACAGTTAAAAATCTGAAAAGTTGGCTGAATTATTTTTATTTAATGCCTAATCGATCCCCTCAATATGAATCGAAAAGGCCGCGGGGGCAGATTTACCATTGAATCCCGGCTATACCCTTTGGAAAATATGGCACAAACCGGTAGAATGAAGTATCCATTTTTTTTGAGTAATTCAGAGTTTGTCAATTCGATCCAGCTGAAATTTTTGCAGGAAAATGTTCAATACCAATTCAAAGCTGTAAACAAAAAACTGTTGAAGGAACATGCAAATTTTCAAAAAGATTGGGAAATCAGAACCATAGATGATAAATGAATTCAGTAATCGATTTTTTCGCATATTCCTTCTTTTTGAGTGCTCGTTCTACCTAAACGAGTGCTATATCGTTTTGCCCAAATGTCTGTATTTTTCGAATTTCGAGCCAAAAATAGGGTTCGACTCTCCGATGAAGAATCGGTGGTCAAACTCAATTATGTCCTTCGAGACAGGCATCCGGCTGTTAGCACGATAACTTTCGAAGGAATTGTCCTAGAGACTTGAGATTTTCAGGGTGAGTTCAGTTCTCGAATGCCGCGGTTAAGTTCGTCAACCAGCCAAATCGTTTCGTGAAATATGGTCATTCGAAATTTTTGTTCGAAATGATTTTTTGCGGCCACATGCAAGATACTCTTAGTAAGTCTCTTGCAAGTTTTTCTGGCCAAAGTGTTAACAGAATCATAAAAAATTCAATTGGAATATTGAAAAGAAGAAACTTCATATTTCCACAACAAGACATCCGATTCGAGTGAAATTCATTTTGTGAATGAAGATTGATATACTGTGTTCATGCAGTATTCTAAGAAGATCACATCATCAGAACCACAGAATTATTTTTTTTTTCATTTTTGATTTTTCACATATATCGTTTTTTGGATAAAATCCAGAATATAATTTCGATAGTGCTGAGATTTTGCATTCATTTACTTAACATCTTAACATCATTTTATTTCCCCAGTCCTCTTGGCCACTACATATTTGAATACTTATACTGAATGTTCATTCAAAAGGGTATAGCCGGATTTCGATGGTAAATCTGCCCCCGCTGCCTTTTCGATTTATATTGGGGGGATCGATTAGACATTGAATGAAAATAATTCAGCCAACTTTTCAGCTTTTAAGATAAAGAAAAAATGACAAACAAAAAATTCTTGCCTTTAAGGTTAGCCTCCTTAAAGGCAAAGAATTTTTTGTTTGTCATTTTTTCTTTATCTTAATATCACTTGGCTTCACAGCCGCCAAAAATTGGGTGTTTCCATCACTCGGAGAAACTTGCATGAAGGCCCTGATGTAGGACCACTGCTAACATCTCAAAGAGTGAAGAGGAAGTAATCAGTGCTTTCAGCATGCGATCTGTGATGATTGAACTTCTCATTTTGACACTACTCACTACTAGATGTCACCATCTGTAGGATAATACTCGATAGAGTCTTACAAGTGGTCTTAATGAAGAAGTTTTTCAATAGGATGTTGTCTCTGAGGGATATTGGACACTGACGAGGCCTAATAAGGCCGAAACCGGTCTGTCTCTTCCCTCAATGACATCTTGAATAATCATCCCAGTCCGCATGAAGAAGGTTCTGTGAGCCTATAAATTGAAGATTGTATTCATTTCGATGATTACTATTTTCAATTTATCTATGTTTCAAAAACTTTTCAGCTTTTTATCTTCAGCCATTTTTGAGATTTCTGTGAAAAACACGTTTTTTCGTTTTAATTTTTTTTTCTCTTTTGATATCCAAAATTTTTCGAATGGTGATTTTTTCTGTTGATTCTTTGCTATTAAAGGAACAGACTTATAATTTTTTCATGATTTCAGCTTAAAAATCTATTTTCGAAAAAAAAGTTATTGTCATTTGTTTTTCGGTGTTCTTGAAAGTATCCACCGCCATTTTTTGACATGAAATGTCTCCTTTGGCCCTTCATACCCTGGAATTTTTTCACATTTTCAAAATTGGTGGAACATTTTGAAAAAAAAAAATAAAACTGTTTTAATTTTAGGATTCAAGAGATATCCATCAAATTTTGGTGCCGTTGTATTCATATTAGCTCCCTGAACAATATTAGTGAAAAAAACCATTGGCCATCTGTTTTAGTTTGGGAGATATGGGCACCCAGATTCCGAAAAATATTTCAACTGAAAGTCACTTTTCTCACGACAGAAACACTGAATTACCGCTTTATTAAGTTTGAAGCTTCTCTGAACATTTTAACATGAAGATTTGATCCATTTAATTTCAGATATATTCAATAAATGTTGCAAAAATATCGAAAAAATTGGAGGAAAGCCCGCCGTTTCTTATGGTAAGTTTGGCACTACCGCGTCTTTCAGCGAGTGCCATTAGGAAACGATAGCGGGATTTACCGGTATGCATCGTGTCATATTCGCGTGAAATAATTCGCGGTAGTGCCAAACTTACCATAAGATAACGGCGGACTTTCCCTCGATATTTTTCGATGTTTTTGCAATAATTATTGAATATATTTGGAATAAAATGAATCAAATCTTCATGTTAAAATGTTCAGTGAGGCTTTAAGCTCAATAAAACGGTAATTCAGTCTTTCTGTAGTGAGAAAAGTTACTTTCAGGTGAAATATTTTTCCGAGTTTGGGGGCCCATATCTCCCAAACTAAAACAGATCGCCGATTGTTTTTTTCACTAATATTGTTCAGTGAGCCAATATGAATACAAGGGCACCAAAATTTGATGAATATCTGTTGAATCCTAAAATTCAAAAAGTTTTAATTTTTTTCAAATTTTCCACCAATTTTAAAAATGTGAAAAATTCCAGGGTATCAAGGGCCAAAGAAGACATTTTATGTCAAAAAATGGCGGTGGACACTTTTTAAGAACACCGAAAAACAAATGAAAATAACTTTATTTCTTTTTTCCAAAAATAGATTTTTCCGCTGAAATTCACAAAAAAATTATACGTCCATACCTTTAATAGCAAAAAATCAACAGAAAAAATCACCATTCGAAAATTTTGAATATCACAAGAGAAAAAAAATAAAAACGAAAAAATTGTTTTTTACAGAAATCTCGAAAATGGCTACAGTTAAAAATCTGAAAAGTTGGCTGAATTATTTTATTTAATGCCTAATCGATCCCCTCAATATGAATCGAAAAGGCCGCGGGGGCAGATTTACCATTGAATCCCGGCTATACCCTTTGGAAAATATGGCACAAACCGGTAGAATGAAGTATCCATTTTTTTTTGAGTAATTCAGAGTTTGTCAATTCGATCCAGCTGAAATTTTTGCAGGAAAATGTTCAATACCAATTCAAAGCTGTAAACAAAAAACTGTTGAAGGAACATGCAAATTTTCAAAAAGATTGGGAAATCAGAACCATAGATGATAAATGAATTCAGTAATCGATTTTTTCGCATATTCCTTCTTTTTGAGTGCTCGTTCTACCTAAACGAGTGCTATATCGTTTTGCCCAAATGTCTGTATTTTTCGAATTTCGAGCCAAAAATAGGGTTCGACTCTCCGATGAAGAATCGGTGGTCAACTCAATTATGTCCTTCGAGACAGGCATCCGGCTGTTAGCACGATAACTTTCGAAGGAATTGTCCTAGAGACTTGAGATTTTCAGGGTGAGTTCAGTTCTCGAATGCCGCGGTTAAGTTCGTCAACCAGCCAAATCGTTTCGTGAAATATGGTCATTCGAAATTTTTGTTCGAAATGATTTTTTGCGGCCACATGCAAGATACTCTTAGTAAGTCTCTTGCAAGTTTTTCTGGCCAAAGTGTTAACAGAATCATAAAAAATTCAATTGGAATATTGAAAAGAAGAAACTTCATATTTCCACAACAAGACATCCGATTCGAGTGAAATTCATTTTGTGAATGAAGATTGATATACTGTGTTCATGCAGTATTCTAAGAAGATCACATCATCAGAACCACAGAATTCTTTTTTTTTTCATTTTTGATTTTTCACATATATCGTTTTTTGGATAAAATCCAGAATATAATTTCGATAGTGCTGAGATTTTGCATTCATTTACTTAACATCTCAAGTCCCATACAAAATTTTGAGGTAATAGCATTATTGCTTCTCCAACGAATTTGAGCAAAACGATATAGCACTCTCTTGAAAACTTTATAGGTTTTCACTCCCAGTCTCTGAAACAGAAATAATTAAAACATTTTTAATCAAGGTGAAGTGCTCCTACTAGAATCTTCGCACTTATTTGTCAGGAGCAAATTGGTCTTGAAAAAATTGTTGCCTAACAGTAAAACTGAAAAAGGAGATAAATTGAAAGGATAATGTAACGTTTCGGTGTCTATATCAGACACCTTCTTCAGACAAACTCGTAAAATCTTCAGAATTGTGTGATTTTCCATTTGCAATTTGATTGACATTGAAAGTTGTCAATATATAGAGATGTTGATTTATTTAATTTTGAAAATTCCTGATGTCATTTCTTTCTTCAATAAATCAATCCAAATAAGACCTATTCCAACAGAGCAATTGGCCAAATTATTCACTTCATCTTTTGTAGATTCCTTAATTTTCCTTTTATAATTATCAGGTTCCGTCATTAGGAACTTTGTGTTTGTTCCAGTTCATCATAATATAATCTCCGCTATTTGAACATAGATGATCAGCGATTTGTGATCTTGTAATGTCTCTATTTTGTTGTTATTCTTATGTTCCCGTTTTCTTATCTCTAAAGGTCTTGATATCTCTCCTATATAAGATTTTCCACATATACAGGGAATATTGTAAACACAATTTTTCGATTTTTGTGTCTCATTCATTGGTTTCGTTCTAGTTAGAATGGATCTCAAATCATTTTGTATTTTGAAAACAGTTCTTCTATTGAATTTGGAACCAATTCTTCTTATTTTCTCTGAAAGGCCAGGAATATAAGGAATGACGTTCAACAAATTTGGTTGTTCTTGACGGTTTTCTGTTTGTACCTAATCATCATTTGAATTTTGATTAGATATTTTTCGTTCTAAATTTGAAATTGTTCTTTCTATAAAATTTGGTGGGTATTGATTATCTTGTAGAAAATCTTTAATAAAGGAAATTTCATTATATCTAATCTCAGGTGAAGATGAAATCAAAAAGGCCTTATCATAAAGTTACATTATCCTTTCAATTTATTTACTTTTTTCAGTTTCACTGTTAGGCAACAATTTTTTCAAGACCAATTTGCTCCTGACAGATGAGTGCAAAGATTCTCGCAGGAGCACTTCACCTTGATTGAATTTTTTTAATTATTTCTGTTTCAGAGGCTGGGAGTGAAAACCTATAAAGTATTTAAGAAATGCAGAATCCTCCCAGAATATATTTCAATCAGTTGAGTCGTTGTAGAACATCAATATTCTTCGAATAATTGTGAAGTTGAAGCGATAGCTTAATGTCATAGACTTACGCGTAAACTAAGTCAACACTGGTGACTTCCGGACCTCCTGACCTCCGATGAAAAACCATATGGACATTCATTCGACTGATTGATTTTGATTCAGAAATTGATCGATATATTACGCTTTTGAACTGCTAGCTATAAACTATTTCCGCAAAATATCGCTATTTTCATAGTTTTGGTGACAATCACGCATTTGACAACAACCGCTTATTACGCATTTTGGAAAATTCTCGCATTTGCTTTTGGATTGTGTTTTCAACACCGCATTTTGAACGTGGAAGCTGGGACTGATATCCTGCCCTGCCACAAAGAACTGTGTGAGGCCCTCGAAGTTCGAGAAAGGACGCTGTGAAGATCGTCTGGACGCTTTTCTGGTAAGTCATCATTGTTGACCGCAATTTATTGTATATTTCGCTTTTCGCTCCAGCTTCACACCGCAAGAAATACAGTCCATTTCTCAATAAATTATTAAACATTAACTGAGCTATCGGAGTTAACACAATCGATATCCGATATAGTGTCAGTTGCAGGAACGTCCATTAAAATTTAAAGGTCCATTAAAACTCTTAATCCTCCATTATTACAAGGAACTAATGGAGGATTAAGGGTTTAATGGACCTTTAAATTTTAATGGACGTTCCTGCAACTGAGCATATGTGTTTTTTTCTGATCGAATCAATAATGAGCAATATCGCCTTAGTTACCATATGTCATAACACACTCATATATCCCAAGGGAATATGAAACGTCAAGTCTTATTGTCCCAAGGGAAATATGAAACGTCAAGTCATATTTTACTCAAAATAGTATATTATGCAACCTTATACATCAGAAAAGTCTTTGGTGCTTCTATCAAAAATTCTTGATCTGCTCCGGGACAACACGGCTGATTTTTTGGAACGGATCCTTTATTTTTGTTCTTAACAAAAACTTCCACTTCTTCGAATAATTTGACATTCGTTTCTTTCTTCCTTCAAATGCAGCAAACATAGATAATTTTGGCCATAACGTGTTTGGTGAATATTCCTGCAACAGGAGATCGAATGAATTAATCATACATTGAAAAGAACAAGAATCAGAGCAACATACCAAATCTTCAAAATATGCTAGCAAAATATTTTCGCTGACAACGTCCACAATCTTTTTCTTTTCCACTCTCGAAAGCCTTCATACTCTTTACTATGAGCAGCTTTAGATTTGGCCGGAATCAAAAATTCACGGGCTTTTGCCGCTTGAGTTTCGACATAGTTCGACATTATTTCAATCATAGATTATAGAGTATAGAAAGATAGGAAACGTCCCTACATTCCTAGTACTAAAAAACGACTGCATTTTTTAGTTCACATTTGACCCAGAGATGGCACTGAAGATCAATTTTTATATAAAATCTGTAATTTGGATTAGAAGTCATATAAAGAAAACTGTAATAAGAATTGATGCGAAATTCGTATTCCCTTCAGGATGTTTCATTCTTATATTTTAAATCCATAATTTTCAGTAAAATTCAGTTTTTCATGTGTAATATTTTTATTATGCATTTATAGAAGATATTACAGAAATATTAGGGTATTATTGTAAGATTTATACATGGATTTAATATGAACATACTTAGTGCGTCTGTGGATTTCCAGTTTCTGGCTCAGTTCAATTGCAGCTTCGTTGTCCACCATCACTGTTCGAATTGACGGAGAACTTTTCCTGAATAGTCACTTTAACCATTTCATTTTCCGTGCAGCTTCACATCAGCCACTATTTCTGCCTGTATCGTAGACATAGCAACAAATGTTTGACGTTGATCAAGCCAAGCTATAGCTTTACCTGCATACATCCATTAAACACCAAATGATCATCCAGTTTCACAATCTCGTTCGTAATCTGCATTACTGAAGGGTACAAACTAATCTTTTTTCCACTTTTTTCGAGACGACACTAACGGCAAAAGCCGTTCGAAGTGAAATAATATTTGTGCAAACGTATTGATTGGCACTTTTTTATATCAATGACATTTCCCATGTATATTGATTTCGAAACTTGTAATCATAGAACCAGAATTTTAACCCTTCTATAGTGACATTAGTTCACATTTGACCCAGAGATGGCGCTCATAAACTGTAGTCGTGTCGTTTCCGATCTTTATACTATATAATCTTTGATTTCAATGATTTTATTTCTGACAAGACGTCAAAATAAAACCAGTCAACCATGATTCTCACAAACACAGCCCATAGCAACGTTAAAAATCCAATTGAATCAATAATTTACAATATAATATTAATTTTTCCATTTCAAGAACGATATTGTATCGATCAGAAGAAAACTATTGATTACAACACGGGAATATGAATACATTTCCCACGGTTGCCTAGGACAACCTCGGGAAATATAGTATTCATATTTCCCTAGTTGTAATAATAGCTATTACATTTAAGTCGAACGAAATATTCGAGTCCAGATAATATTCTACACCTTCTTTATTTTGTGTTGTTTTGTTTACGTGACACTTGTAAACGTTGGACTCCCTCCACTTCCTTTACCTCCATGTAAATTTCAACCGAAACAACCAGGAGATGACCGCTGTCAAAATATTATCGACCGGTCAGGGTAGAGCACTAGAAAGATAGGTATGCCAGACAGGCTGACTGGGTCCAACCATAGACTCGGAAATTACAGATGTTAATGTCAATTTCTCAGTTATTGTGCTCTATTGTTAGTTGCGTGCTTTTTTTGAAGAATAGTTAATAGAAAGTATTGATTCTTTATTCAAAACAATAAAGTTGGAGACTAGACAGGTAAGCATAAGCATTTATTCGATTACAGATTTCACTTCATTCGAATTGTTCTGTAATTTTCGAGTTTGTGGTTGGACCCAGCATGGCTGTCTGGTATACTCCCCTTTTCAGAGCCTTAGTCAGGGGTGCTATTCTTGACCGTTCGTAAATTTCAAGGTCGTGCGCAACTCCCTACTTTGCGAATGGAAGGGACATTTTGGTATTCTTGACCGTTCGAATACCGTGCGAACGTTCGCATTTTACAACGGACGGTGTTGAGCGTCCGCAGTAGACGTGCGTACGGCGCAACCATCAACATGAGTCATATTTAACGAGTTCTATGAATGTTGAATCCATAATACGGACATCCAAATACGAAATGAAGTGCCTTTTTCATGACAGAAATAAGATGGAGATTTAAGTAGTGACATATTTAAGGGTTGACATGGTTAATGGACGATTTGAAATATATGTTAGCATTTGTGAAATCATTAAGAACCGATGCAAAGATACAATCGTGTGAAAATTGATCATCAATTTGTGCAAATGTTCTTAGTAACGATATCGAAGGAAACATGAAGTGCTTTTGAGCGTGTTCAGAGATTTCTCTTACTATTTCTAAGCATAATTCAGCATATATATGTCATGCTATGTCTGAAAATTATGGAGAATTTATGATTTTTTGCATATTTCTCTTATAAGATGTCCTTTCTCTCAATACACCACCTACACAACTTTTAAATAAGTCTATTTGTGTATTCACCACAAAATTTGCACATTTCTCATGGGGAATTCGGACAATTTTCTGAAATTTTCTCCATTAATTTCAACAATAACTGTGTTTGCCCTGTACTTCTACTGTCTTGGTGCCTTCCATTAAAAATTGCAATCTCGAATATCACTTAAAACAAATATGAATGAAAATAACCTCTACAAGCCTATTTGAAATATAAAATTTAACGACTATTCACACCAGTAAACGGTCGTTTGCTAATCACATCCGGCGATTTCATCAGCGCAGGATGCTATTCGTGTGTTATGTGTTGCATTTCATCCAAGTTTTGCATTGTTATTGCCGCGTTCAATTGAAGTTGCGAACGGTCACGTTCGTTCATCATTGCGAACAGTGCTCAAGAATACCGTTTCTAGTGCGTATACGCAAATAGCCGTTCGCAAGTGTGCGTATGTGCAAAGTTGCGAACGATGTCAAGAATAGCACCCCTGGTTGCGTCGGTTAATCTACGGAATATACCTACCCCATGATTAGATTAGATTAGATAGTGGTCGATCGGCACGTCGATTACCCTTCTGCACTGCGACCAATAAGGTCTTCTGTGCGTTACCATACTAAAACTACGTTTTTCCCAGGAATCTAACCTCCTTATGTCGGCTGGCGTTAATAACGCGCCACCTAGTAGAGTAAGTCTGGTTTGCGCCAGCGCAGTGCATTGGCATAGTATGTGCTCGGTTGTTTCAGTGGCCGATTCACATAACCTACAAATGTCGGAGTTTTCTTTACCTATCTTGTGTAGGTGATATCTCACGGGACAATGCCCTGTGAGAAGGCCGATTAGCAGCCTTAACTCGTTTTTTGACAACGATAGAGCTTGTTGAGCCTTCTCTTTGGAAGGTTCGATCAGTCTCTTTGCTTGTCTTTGACCGGATGTGTTTATCCAGTAAGAGTGTTTCTCCCTTTTTTCCCAAACACCGACCTCTGCTCTAATCAGTGTAGGTGCTACCCAACAGGAGGGCAGGGGTCCGGTGAAGGGTGTGTTTGCTCCTCTTTTTGCAAGGGCATCAGCTCACTCATTTCCCTCAATGTTCTGGTGGGCAGGTACCCAAGCTAAAACTAGCTTGTTGTACTCCGCCAGTGTTTTGAGGGACTGTTTGCAGTTCCAAATGGTCCTTGATCTACAATCAACGGCCATAAGCTGCCTCAGTGCCATCTGACTATCAGAGGCAATGCAAATTCTGGCTCCCTTGTACTGTCTGGACAGACAGACTTGGGCGCATCTTTTTATGGCCAGAATTTCAGTTTGGAGCGTTGTTATTGGCTTTCCCAAAGGCACCGATTCCCTGTATTTGGGACCTATGCCTATGCCTGCTCCTCGTTTCCTTAGGGACCCATCTGTGTACCATGATGGTTACTACTGAAAAATTGACAAGATAAAACAAGTAAATGTTTATTGATATGATGGAGATTATATTAGTATACAATTTATCCAAACGAGTAACAACACTGACTGTATTTTCAATATAATTTTTCAGATGACACCAACAGCAATAAATTCGAAATTGAATGCATTAGAGAATATATATATATTAGGCAAAAAATCACTGCATTCCTTCGACCGGAAATGCGTTGTCATCTAAAGTGTGAAGCCAGTTGAACACCATCATGTTCCTTTCATATTTTGACAAAGGCTTGCCGCGTTCCCTTTCCACATCTCTAATGGTCAGTGGTAGATTCTTACTAGCCTTCTGTTTGGCGATTCTGAGCATTGCTGCATCGGTACTGTTCGTAGGAGTTGGAGGTTTCAATATCGGACTGGTACCTGGTACTGTTAACCGTGAGGATGATCCAACGTGTATCGACTGGCTGCAATCTGTCGTTGCTATGCTTGCCGCAGCTGTTGACGGAGCTACTTCTAAACGATCCAAGTTGAATTCGCTCTGTGATAGCCTTTCCAACGCCTTGTATGTCGTGAGTAGTCTTCGTTTGATATAGTTCTGCCTAACCTGCAAAAATTAATGATGATTATGGGACTGGTTGAGAATATGCTGAACAGGGTAGGCAAAATTCGTTGTCCACTGAAGAGATCTCGAGAACTATACTGCCTGCACATATGTATAGTGCAGTAAATAAAGTATTTATTTTTCAAAAAATGACCCACAGAAATTTGACTCGATAAATCGATAGGGGAACGTGAAAAAATGATAATGCCAGATTTCCGAAATGATCCCCCCTGGTTTTGAGAAAATCCAAAAACATTTTGAAATGCGTTTTCTTTAGGGAAAAGTTCATCTAACAAAAAATGTAGAGGACATTGTTATCTACATTTTATCTTATTGGAGCGAAGTCGTCCAACTTGAAATACAAAAAGTGGATGGCGCTGTAGTATCAAAAAAGTGTTTTTTGGCATTTTCGTTGAAAATAAATAATTTTTTGCAGTAATGTAATGGGGAAATTGTTCGTCACAAAATTGTCTACATTTTTTGCATGAACAACTTTTTTGTAAAACTTACCGTTATCAAGCAGGAGCTTGTCAAAGTGTAAAAGCATGCATGTATTCCATACACGGCCCGGCCATGCTGCGCTGCATCTTTAACAGTTTTACAATAAAAACTGTTCAGACAAAAAATGTAGATAATTTTATGACTACCAACTTTCTCATCTACCTACATTACTGCAAAATAGTTATTTTTTTATTAGGTGCGTAAAATGAGTGATTTTTATAGCACATGAGAATGTCAATTTTTGACGAATTTAATCCGCACGAAATACAAACAAAATTTTTTGTACAACTGTGAATGTAAATTTACTTCGCCTGAAATATAATTATTAAAGATAATGCTTCTAATACAATATTTTTATGAATACAGATACAGTGTTCTTTCTGTGTTGTTACTATAGAAACTTACTTTTTTTAACGGTGAAAAAAGGGAACTCTTCTTTTTGACGGTGAAAGAAAGACTTTTTTGACGGTGAAAAAAAGTAATCATTTACGCATCCATAGTGATGAAGATAAATCAAGTTTTTTTGACAGTTGTACAAAATAGTTATTTTTGTATTAAGTGCGTAAAATGGGTGTTAATTTTTGGTCGAGACCGCAGGTCGAGGCCAAAAATTTTCCCGAATGTGCCATGAACACACGAACTTCATACGCAAGAAATACAAACAACAGTTTTTGTACAACTGAGAATGTGAATTTACATCGTCTGAAATATAAAATGATTGAGACAATGCTTCCAATGTAGTATTTCTATGAATACAGTCTTTACTTTTTTTCACCGTTAAAAAAAGACTTTTCCTAACGGCTTTAAACTGTATTTACTTTTTTTCACCGTTACAAAAAGACTTTTTTTAACGCATCCGTAGTGACGAAGATAAGTCAAGTTTTTTGACAGTTGTAGAAAAATTATTTATTCTTAACGAAAGTGCCGAAAAACTACTCTTTTGATACTTTAGAGCCACCTACTTTTTGTATTTCAAGTCAGACGACTTCGCTCCAATGAGATGAAATGTAGATAACACTGTCCTCTACATTTTTTGTTGAATAAACTTTTCTCTAAAGCCCATAGATTCCGAGAAAAACGCGTTTCAAAATATTTTTGGATTTTCTCAAAACCAGAGGGAAATCTGGTATTAACTTTTTTTATGACTCCCATCGATTTATGAAATCAAATTTCTGTATTTTCCGAAAAATTCGTGTTTTTTCGTGCTATATTTACTGTATTGATAAGTAGGGTTGACCGGGGTGGGATCTGTCAATTTTTAAGTATAACCATTTGGATTTCCTGATAATAGAACTATAAAGTGTGCATATGTATATTCATTTCATCTGAACATCTAATCGAACTAGTTTAATGCTTTACAACAGTGACGGCTCGTGCCCTCCAGATGGGGGTCGGCCAGACCAAAAGAAACATATATATATATATATATAACACAGATTTTTTTATTCGCGATTGTAAACTCTTACTTTTTTTTGCCATCACAGCCGCCTCGTCATTGGTTTGTCCGAATAATTTAGTCGCTATTTTAAAATGATTGAAATTGTCTAACAAGTTATTGAAAATATCATTCGCGGTTCAAATTTTACGGACATCGCAAAATCCCCAAAAATCGTTTCGATAATTCACCGTGTCGTCAATATTTGACAGATACATTTAATATCTATTGTCTCGTCTATTCCCCAAGAAGAGTACGTTGCACTGTCTATTTCCTCATAAATTAATTCCCTCGCCGAATCATATAAATCACTCTGTATGGTTCTTGACAAACCAAAAATACCGACGGCGCGGAAGGCTAAACACAATTTTTGAAATCTTTGTCTAAATTCGCGGCGATTAAACGACCTCCTAAAAATTCTCATGATTGTTTCTTGTGTCAATAGGAAAGGGATCATATTCAATAGATGTTTCATAATTTTACTACTTTCCCTAACCTTATCGTCGAAACTTTTTATAAATTTGAGATGAGCACTCGAGCACTGTCCGAACAATTCAAAATATTTTGTTTTCCGACTCACCACACAACCTCCCTTACACGTGCCATTACCTAGTATCTCAAATTTAACAATCAAATAAATTTGTAACAAACTTACGGAAGTAGCCAAATAAATTTTAATAACACTTGGACACTTGTATTACACTGTCGACTTACCCCTTAGAAATACTAACCCCTTTTCAATTCCTTATACATAAGCGAAGATCGCGAAATGCGATTCTAGATGAATCCCCTCTTCTGAGGTACGGCCTGCCGACCTAGCCGCGTATTCTAGACCTTTTGAAATCACGATATTCCTAAAGTTAAGAATACATTAATGATATTTTCATGATCAGAAAATCAGTAACTACTATCGAACGGTACAAAACCGATCTTTCCTGAAATAGTTATAATTAACTATTCATTCGATCAGTGAAAGAACTGTGCAAATTAGCAACTTCTGCTTCGCAGGGTAGGCCTGCCGACCGTGACTATTGGGAAGCGACCTACTATCGATGCGTTGTACCGTTCTACTGAGTGGCCGTATTCTGGACGTATGTCGTAGTATCGCTTCATTTACGTACTGGTAGTACGGCCGAGGGCTGTGGGCCGACCTTGGTGTCACAATTGTAACATTTGTGTTACATTTCAGATCTACTGTTACGGTGTAACGTACAATTCTGAATTGTTAGCTTTCGGTGATGTTACGATATGTTACTATTTATAATTTTGGGTTTGCTACAAAAAGAACAATCGCTAGATGCTTTGGAAATCGAATATTTGGTGAGCCAGAAAGGAAATGTTGGGCGGAATAAGTTATATTTTTCTTTTCTGAGTGGAAATATTAAATATCCAGGCAATTTTAATATCGAAATTGATAATTCAGAATGACTTTGAATGACTCAGAATTATTTTCAATTTCCCGATTATTTTTGGGTCGGCCCGGCCGACCCTGCCGACCCCGACGAGCCGTCACTGCTTTACAAACATGTCTATTCAGCATAACAAAAGGTAACTTCCAATGTCACAACTTACCACGACAAGAGGCAGGCAATAGGCTAAACGCTAAATTAAGAGCGTTAAAGCACTGATCATCTCTTTTACTAAGAAAAAGGGCTCATCTCTCCCAACTAAGACATTAAATTATTGAATCAAAAAGCCCTTTATACTTTACTATTTTTTCCGCCCTTGTGGCCTCAGTAACTCACACATCTGATTCATCAAAAACAAGAATGAACATATAATTCGCGATTCTGCCTAAGCGGAATCAGAGCCCTCGGCGTCGGCCCAGGCGGCTGCCACGCCGGTTTCAATGGAAGTAGTCCAAACTTCCAGCAGGGCGAAGGAAGAGCCCAAGATAGCAAAGGCTCTGAAGCAAGAGAAACCAGGGGACGTAAGGCCGCCTCCACTCCGTCAGGAGCGCGACAAGCGACCTGTTCCCCGGAATAAAGGAAAGCCGTGGAAACACACAAGGTAGGACCGCAAGAAACACCATTAGGTGCCTCCAAATCAACCTCCACCACGCCAATGCTGCTACAGATGCGGCCCTCTGGAGGTTGGTAAAACAAGACCTAGACATAATGCTGGCACAAGAGCCTTGGGTCATGGGATCCAAGATCAAAGGACTACCAAATGGGACAGGTAAACTTATTTATCATGAAGAGGCGCTGGCACCTAGAGCGGCACTCTACATTAACAAAAACTTACAATATCTGCCTCTCTCCAGATTTATACAGTGCGACATTGCAGCAGTAGTTATAGATGTCCGTCTTCCCGGAGGTAACGTCAAAGTAGTTACAGCTTCAACTTACCACCATGAGGAGGAAGCATATCTCCACCTGAGGAGGTGGCCAATTTGGTAAACTACTGCAAAAAGCTGAACATGCAATTCATCATCGGATGTGATAGCAACGCACACCACACAGTCTGGGCGAGCTCTAATATCAACAGAAAAGATGAGAATTTGTTTGATTTTCTTATGACTGAAGGGGAGTAGCAAATCGGGGTAGCGACCCTACATTCCGCAATCCAATCAGGGAGGAGGTACTAGACCTTACCCTTACTAGCCCAGCCCTACATCACAAAGTAGCATGTTGTAGAACTGGCATGTCTCAGATGAGGCTTCCCTATCTGACCACAGACAAATCCGGTTCGACATCGACATTGAGCCAATAATACAGGAACCTAAAAGGAATCCTAGAAGGACCAACTGAGAGCTTTACCACTGTCTGCTGGAGGGCAGCGGGGAGCTTTCGGGGGTCAGGGGCATGGACTCTGTGGATGGCATAGACCTAGCTGCGGAGCACCTCCGAAGCCGGATTTTAACGGCTTATGAGGATAGCTGTCCGCTCAAACGGTCGACATCCAGTAGGGACGTGCCCTGGTGGAAAGATTGCAGAAAGATTGCTGCCAAACTCTTCACAAAAGAGAGGATTCGATGGGCAATCGAATCCTTTATACCCTACAAATCTCCAGGTGGGGATGGCATCTACCCGGTACTGCTTCAGAGGGGACTGCAGGTCATACTCCCGGACCTCGTGGACCTCTTTCGACAGAGCTTCACCTGGGGATACATCCCTGAATGCTGGCGGGACGTGAGAGTGAGCTTCATTCCTAAGGCTGGTAAACAACCAGGGACTGATGCAAAATCATTCCGCCCTATCAGCCAATCCTCCTTTCTCTTGAAAGCGATGGAGAAGATAATTGATCAAGATATTAGAGCGGGATTACTTTCTAAGTTCCCTCTACACAAAGATCAGTATGCATATCAAGCAAGGAAATCAACGATTTCAGCTCTCTATAGCCTCACCAGAAAACTGGAGAAGGCCGTAGAGTTCAAAGAGGTTGCTCTTTGCGCTTTTATTGACATAGAAGGCGCGTTCTCGAATACGCCATGGCAGTCCATCCACCGTGCGCTGGTTAAGAGAGGAGTGGAGCCGGCAACGGTTGCTTGGATTATGGATTCGATGAACAGCCGGATAATCAATATGCAACTAGGTGCATCTTAATTTACTGCGACGCCCGGAGACGGGTGACCACAAGGAGGCTGCTTATCGCCACTCTTGTGGTCACTGGTCGTTGACTATCTTCTTGAGACACTTTCAAGTGAGGGTTTTCAGATCTGCGGTGACTACACAGGGCACCTTCGCATTGTAAATGAGTGTAAGGAGCTTCTGGATGTGGTCACAGATAACCTCCCTTTGAGACACGAGTTTCGAAAAAACTTTACCACGACATTTTCAAGTCGTGATCAATGGGCTAATAAAGAATTAGTTTAAGGGTATTGAATCAGACTTGTGCCAACTATGCGGACGCCCCCTCTTCTGAAATCTTAGAGCTATGATGGACCAAAGACAACTAGGTTTAAGACAACACTATTGTAGCATTATGGAAAAGCTGTTTATGAAAAGTGTTCTGCTGGGAGATTAACCATCTTGCGTAAGAGTTTGTGATCCTTGTCACAATAACTTAGAATATAAGAAACGACCTTCCATAGCAATATTCCATGACGCCAAACATGCTATGGTTCCTATGACTATAGACCAAACCACGAAAAAGTTACTTTCTGTTGGTCAAGATAGAGTTATCAAAGTTTAGGATATATCCCCATTGCTTTGATTCGATTGTTTTTTTCCGTTTGAACTGTGATTCATAATCTTCATTGTGCTATGATTTATGTTTGTTAAAATTTATAATGTCATATTTATATTATAAACTCTATTGTTCTTTAAATATCTGAAGCCTCATCATAAAATATTTTAACTGCATTCTTCATCACTACATATTATTTATTATTATAGTATAAAACAAAGTCGCTTTCTCTGTCCCTATGTCCCTTTGTATGCTTGAATCTTTGAAACTACGCAACGGATTTTGATGCGTTTTTTTTTTAATAGATAGAGTGATTCAAGAGGAAGGTTTATATGTATAATAACATCCATTAAATAGTGGAGAAGTACTGTTATTTTTGAGGTTTCTAATGTGATGTCGTAAATAATCGGATATAAAACGTATGAAAGCCAAAGCAAAATTATTTTTAAAAGATGATACTACCGCCTTTCATTAAAGTGTAACAATATGAAAACATATAACTTAAAAATGTTATAAAAAAATGTTAGGAAAAAATGTACTGATTTTCTTAGTAAATTCGTAATAGTACAGGAACTAGCACACTGAAGTATATTTTTTTCTCAATGAGCTAACACTCAAGGATATTAGCTACAAAACGATACCAACATAATTTCTGTAAGTTACATATGTATGTGGAATGTAATTGCTGTTCGAACATGACCCACATGACCATTTATAAAATGAAAAAACCTCACTACTGTATTTTCGATAATTTTCAATGATCATACAAACAAATTAATCATAAAAGTTGCTCAAAATGGCCGCCGCTGCTCTGTAGACAGGCAGAGGCCTTCATGACGACCTGTCTTGTGTCTTTTGCTCGCGTAGTGATCATATTAGAAAAGCCATAACTCTTAAATTATGTACAGAAATGATGTTACTGTTGTTTTGTAGCTAATATCCTCGCGTGTTGAATCATTGAAAAAAATTAAACTTTAATGTGCTAGTTCTTGTACTATTGCGAATTTACTAAGAAAATCAGTACATATTGTTACTAAAACTTTTTTAGAGAATTTTTTATGGCGTTTTCAAGTTAAATGTTTTTATATTGTTATACTTCAATGGAAGGTGGTAGTTTCATCTTTCAAAAAACATTTTTTTCACATCTGTAGGACCTTTATGTCCAAAGAAATCGATATTATTTGGAAGGGTCAACGAAAATAAAAAAAGTAAATTTAAAATGGTGGTCACTCCAAAACTAAGGGGGTAAACTTCCAAGTTTGGGTGTTTTTGTCGATAATATTAGGTATATTTGATCACCATAAATTATCGCTAAGTCATGACCAAACACACTGTATAAATAACATTGAACAGAAGTTGTTCAAGAACGGCTGTTCAAAAAGATATCTTAACTTATCGCACCTTTTTGTTAACGGATCTAATGAAATCTGCAGCCGTAAATACTGGTGGTGGCGGTGTACTTGTTTGGGCATGATGGGAGGCCGTATTAGAATGGCCACCATGAGGTGAAGGCAATTGTGACGTGGACGCAATATCGCCAACTGCTACCCAAGTTGAGCAGGACCTGAAAAAAAATGATGCCGACTTCAGTCACGAAATTTTTTATCTTGGGAGTTTATTTATTGAAATTGTATGAATAGGTGCTGTTTTCATCTATAGAACACTTTAAGGCTAGTTCTAAATTTATGGTGAAAAACAGATTTTTTTCACCCCGTTTGAATGACGTACGCCTAGTGTTCTTGAAGTTCAAAACTTGATTTCGCATGAACCTACTCACAATTGAAAAGGAAAATTCTATAAAATCCGAATTGAAATAACATATTTATGATCAATCAACAATCTTCATCGATAAATTGAGTGCATCGATTATTTTTCCGGTGTATTATGTCCAATGGATCATGCCCACTAATCAAAACGAATTTCTGAAATCAGTAATTCGAAAGAGAAGTGTACTATTATGGTCCTCATTAAGCGATCCACTTGAAATTTTGCATGAAGGATCAGTACAAGAATCTTCACTCTCTGAATTTCCCTCGAATCGGATATTTTCTTGTGAAAATATATAGGTTTTTTCCAATATTTCGATTGAATTATTTATAGTTTTATTACCACTTAAGTTTCTTATGAGTTTCTTGCATGTGGCCGCAAAATTTCATGTCGATCGGTTTTCTTCTGCCTGAAATATTGAGGAACAAAAATTTTGAATAGGTAAAATTTCATGGAACACCCAGTACAATTTTGATGGTTAACAAGCTTATTCGCGGTATTTAGGAGACAAACATATACTGAAAGTTTGGGCAAAACGTTATAGCACTTGTTTAAGTAGAACGAGCGCTCAAAATTAGAACAAATTCACGATACACTTACACCGGTATGCCGGAGCATTTCCATTGCATTTGCGGGATGGGAAAGTTAGAACTCCAGAGAATGATTGGAATAATGCAATTAATCGCATGTTTAATTGAAAATGCAATTAACTAACAATTTCAAATGAAATTTCTCCGATGTCTTTGTTTGTTGATTCTAAAAGATATCAATAAAATTGTATAAATATGAATGTAAGTGAAAAGTATTTATTTATTAATACAGAATAAATAATTGAAGGTTCATTAAAAAACTTCGAATAAATGAAAATATTTTTATCATTTTCAGGGAAAGGGTTTCAATGGTAAATCTGCCCCCGCGGCCTTTTCGATTCATATTGAGGGGATCGATTAGGCATTGAATGAAAATAATTCAGCCAACTTTTCAGCTTTTAATCTCTAGCCATTTTTGAGATTTCTGTGAAAAACGTTTTTTTCGTTTTTATTTTTTTTCTCTTGTGATATCCAAAATTTTCGAATGGTGATTTTTTCTGTTGATTCTTTGCTATTGAAGGAATAGACGTTTATTTTTTTCACGAATTGAAGCTGAAAAATCTATTTTCAGAAAAAAAAATAAAGTTATTGTCATTTGATTTTCGGTGTTCTTAAAAAGTGTCCACCGCCATTTTTTGACATGAAATGTCTTCTTTGGCCCTTTATACCCTGGAATTTTTTCACATTTTTAAAATTGGTGGAACATTTTGAAAAAAAATTAAAACCGTTTTAATTTTAGGATTCAACAGATATCCATCAAATTTTGGTGTCGTTGTATTTATATTGGCTCCCTGAACATTATTAGTGAAAAAAACAATTGACGATCTGTTTTAGTTTGGGAGTTATGGGCCCCCAAAGTCTGAAAAATATTTCACCTCAAAGTCACTTTTCTTACCACAGAAAAAACATCGAAAAAATTCGAGGGAAAGCCCGCCGTTTCTTATGGTAAGTTTGGCACTACCGCGAATTATTCCGCGCGAATATGACACGATACATACCGATAATTCCCGCTATCATTTCCTAATGTCACTCGCTGAAAGACGCGGTAGTGCCAAACTTACCAAAAGAAACGGCGGGCTTTCCCTCGAATTTTTTCGATGTTTTTGCAACAATTATTGAATATATCTGAAATAAAATGAATCAAATCTTAATGCTAAAATGCTCAGAGAGGTTTCAAACTTAATAAAGCGATAATTCAGTGTTTCTGTGGTGAGAAAAGTGACTTTGAGGTGAAATATTTTTCAGACTTTGGGGGCCCATAACTCCCAAACCAAAATTTTATGGATATCTTTTGAATCCTAAAATTAAAACAGTTTTAATTTTTTTTCAAAATGTTCCACCAATTTTAAAAATGTGAAAAAAATTCCAGGGTATAAAGGGCCAAAGAAGACATTTCATGTCAAAAAATGGCGGTGGACACTTTTTAAGAACACCGAAAAACAAATGACAATAACTTTATTTTTTTTTTTAAAATAGATTTTTAGCTGCAATTCGTGAAAAAAATATAGATACGTCTATTCCTTCAATAGCAAAGAATCAACAGAAAAAATCACCATTGGAAAATTTTGGATATCACAAGAGAAAAAAAATAAAAAAAATTCACAGAAATCTCAAAAATGGCTAGAGATGAAAAGCTGAAAAGTTGGCTGAATTATTTTCATTCAATGCCTAATAGATCCCCTCAATATGAATCGAAAAGGCTGCCGGGGCAGATTTACCATTGAAACCCGGCTATACCCTTTCAATGAATTTCACTTATAATTCGTGAATTTGGAAAGTTTTTTGTCCACTTTTTTCTTCATATTCTGAAAACTGATCTTCTCATTTAGATCCCTGTCTTAAGTTGGTACGGATTATGCTCAAGCAAAGAATAACATCGAAAGAAATCTGAACGTCATTTTTCAGTTTTGCAACCGTGTTATCTTCTAACACTTTGAAAATATTTTCTCCTCAGATAATGAAGTACTGACGGGATAATTCCGACTTCGGAAAGCAAAAGTACCTTATTTCGGTTCCATTTGTAGCTCTACTGTAATTCTTTCAGCCAAAAACTGCGCAATTAGGCATGATTGCCGGTATTATAACAATAATAATATAACTCCACTTTTATCTCGGCTCCTCAATGACGTAGATGAGCGTGCCGGACGAGTTTAGACTCCGAATCCGGCATACCGGTGTGAGTGTATCGTGAACAAATTAAAGAATAATCAATATAATACATTCTTCTTACCTTGAAGTATAATCTAATCTAGCATTTTCCAATAAAAATCCAGATCTTTGTAACGAGTTCAAGGCCAACTCAGAAACAGCATTACGAATGCCAGGCAGATTCGGACAGTCTTCAGGAGAAGGCAATTGACTTATATCGCTAGTACTGAAGCTTTTCTGTAGTCCAACTGCAGAAGAAAGTGCAGCACAACTTCGAATCAACTCGGATTCTTCTTCGAACCACAGAATTTCTGGTATGTCAGGTTGCCTGTTGGAAAAGTTCAAAAACTTTAAACCCTCTTCTTTAAATTCCAATAACTTGGTCGTTACTTGGTAAAAATCTTTTATATTTATTTTCATTTAATAAACTTATGTTTAAATTTCATACTTTTTTCGGTATTGACATACGTTCCGTCTTTGATAGAGACTTCATCAGAATATAAAATTACAGGTTCAAACTCTAAATAACATATTGCTGCGAAAAGAACCGTCCCGACAAAAGCGCCAAAACCGATGTGTGTGGCGAAAAACCGTCGGTACGTATCGTCGATCCAAAAATCCACCGATGCTTGATTTTTGGAACGACGGTCCATCGGTTGTCGTGCCATACCGACTGTGTGTGGGGATTTCGTCTAGAATCGGCGGTTATTTGCCATTAGCGTAGTATAAGTCTCTTTTTTTTACTCAGAAACGAAACTGCGGCCGCCACTGCTAAGAGATGTTTCACCTTCATGGCGTGCTTATTCGCGAACGACAGCAAAATAACTGATAGAATTTACCGAAGTGTGTGGGCAAAACAGTCCCGCGATATGACTCGGCGGTTCGAATCGCGGCGAGGAAAACGGATGAAAAATAACGATGTCTATGGCCGGCTTTAGGGTTTAATCTCTGAGGATTTAACAGTGAATTTATATATTATACATACAGGCTGTTCCTAAATTGAACTTACAAACGAAAAGGGGAGATTCCTTAAGTGAGTTTAAGAAAAAAATCCCATAAACATGGAGTCGCAAACGTTTCGTTTTCTAGATACAGAGTGTTGAAGTTTGATTTTTTTTCAAGTTTTGTTCTCATAGTATCTACACTTCACAAGATATTCAACTGAAATTTGGCATAGATATTACATTTGAGAGTTCACGCCACGTGACATGGCAATTTCGATAGAAGATCTGCAGGGTGATAATTTCTTCTGGAACACTGCCACCTGTTCTTCTGCAGAACTTTTTTTGGTTAGCAACTGTTAATTTGAAAAAATGTAAATAGAAGCTTTGTTTTTATACTAAACTTTTCGGTCTCTTGTAGTTTTGTTGTATGTACCAACGATTTCGAGAAAAAAAAAATTTGAACTTCAACACTCTGTCTCGAAAACGAAACGTTTGCGACCCTATGTTTATGGGACTTTTTTTTCTTAAACTCACTTAAGGAACCTCCCCTTTTCGTTTGTACGTTCAATTTAGGAACACCCTGTATAAACTAGCTGGCCAGGCTAACATTGTTTTGCCATTAATCTGCATTATTGCTAATATGCTAATTCTCGAAAAATATAGAACATTACATATTCAGTTCATATTATACGAAAATAAATCTACAAAAAAGAGTAAAAATCAGCCTATTCGTTTTACACTGAAAATCTTAAGATTCCTAGTTCCAACATCAGAAAGAAATATCAGAAACTTATCATGGGACACCCCGTATAAATAGATGAAAATAACGACACTTACTTGTTATGAGCCTTATTGTCGGGATTCGGGCTATGACCCCTCACAAAAGTATTTTCACATTTACCAAAGCTCAAAATTTTTCTTCCGTGGGCATCAGACGCTGAAGAAGAAACAGAAAAAAGTGACAAGTCCGTAGTTACAGATTCGTGAGATGGCGATCTTAAAATCCGACAAGCAACAGTTAACACTGGTGTTTGGGGCGTCAGTTGGTTCTCGGCCCTTTCTGCCGCTGTCATGCTATATCACTGTTAGGCCCTTTTGTATTTAGACGCGTATTTTAGCACCTTTTCATCGGACACATCTTTATTTTTTCGCGGTCGAGATGTGCTTCAGCTCTGCTTAGATGAGGACGTTACAGCTGTTACGGGCTTGTTACGTTGTTCAGGTTGCGTTACGACGTTACGTACTCATTGTCAAAAGTCTTGACTCTGAACTTAATGAATGATAGACTACAGGCCCGTGTTGAAAAAATTATGGGTCATTTGAACCACCAGGTGACCTATCAAGAACGATATAAGAGCATAAAGTAATAAGATTCAGCACTATGCCGTCACTTGTAAGCTGTCCAACTGAGTGCAGGTGAGAATTCGAAAGTACAGGTAGAGTGGGTGCATTTTGGTCACATATTTTTGTACGGTATTCTTACCATCGATTGATCCGTGAAAACAAATTAGAAAACGCGTAGCGCCGTAAAAAAATGTGGAGCCACAAAGTCGAAATTTTTTTTTAATTTTTCGACAATTGCCCGGGTAAATTTGGTCATTTGATTTTGTACGGCATCTGTGACATACTATTTCAATACTGCTTCTAATCCATTATTCCGCAACGCCGTACAAAAATCATGCGACAAGGGGAAAAATCTAGGGTTGCAATCCCCTCTCTTTCCGTAGTCCAGGGGGTGATTTGACCCAACATGAAATAAATTTATTTTGAGAGTATTTTATGCAAAGATAATATTTTTTCTTATGCCGTACATTTTTGTTGGCCCAAAGGGGAAAAAAGAACAAATCCATTTATTTGTCCTAATTTTCATAGTCTTTTCGTGATTATAGGTTCCTAGTTAGAAACTATGTTGAATATGGGTTTATCTTCTATCCATTTATACCAAAATATAGACATGTTGTCACTGATAATTCCAAAATACAACATATTTTTGAGAAGTACTTATGACACTGAAGTTTGCAGTACAAAATCATGCGACAAGGGGGTCTGCTAACTTCAGTGTCATGAGTACTTCTCAAAAATATGTTGTATTTTAGAATTATCAGTGACATCATGTCTATATTTTGGTATAAATGGATAGTATCGAGAGAGAGGCAGAGAAGGGGAAACGTTTGTTATTATTAACAAGCCTATTTATTACCTTATCAAAATTCTATAAGAAGCAATACTTTTCGAATTAATTGAACTCTGTTTGGCGGTTTTTCATTCGATGATATAATGTATAGTCGTTCGAAGTCATAAAAAATCACTCGCAATCATCCGAAATCACTCGCAATCATCCGAAATCATTCGCAATCATCCGAAATCATTCACAATCATCCGAAATCACTCGCAATCATCCGAAATCATCATGATTTCCGAAATCGCTGTACATTTTTCATAGAGTGAGTACCCCCTCGGATAGTATACAAACCCATATTCAACATAGTTTCTAACTATGAACCTAGAATCAGGAAAAGACTATGAAAATTAGTACAAATAAATGGATTTTTTTTCCCCTTTGAACCAACGAAAATGTACGGCATATGAAAAAATATTATCTTCATGTTGTGTCAAATCACCCCCCGGACTACGGAAAGAGAGGGGATTGCAAACCTAGATTTTTCCCCTCGTCGCATGATTTTTGTACGGCGTCGCGGAATAATGGATTAGAAGCAGTATTGAAATAGTATGACACAGATGCCGTACAAAATCAAATGACCAAATTTACCCGGGTAATTGTCGAAAAATTAAAAAAAAATTTCGACTTTGTGGCTCCACATTTTTTTACGGCGCTACGCGTTTTCTAATTTGTTTTCGCGGATCAATCGATGGTAAGAATGCCGTACAAAAATATGTGACCAAAATGCACCCACTCTACCTGTACTTTCGAATTCTCACCTGCACTCAGTTGGACAGCTTACAAGTGACGGCATAGTGCTGAATCTTATTATTTTATGCTCTTATATCGTTCTTGATAGGTCACCTGGTGGTTCAAATGACCCATAATTTTTTCAACACGGGCCAGTAGTCGTCTATGAATGCTACATCACAATTTTTTAAATCTCAACTATCTTATCGCTTGAATGAATACCAGCAAATTTTTTTTCAGGAGAATACAAGACGTGTTTTCGAATATTGGGTGGTGCTCGGGTATAGAAGTCGTTAAAGGCCTCAATTATGGTTTTCTCTTTATTGAAATGCCTAAAATTTTGCCACTGGTCTGTGTGGCTTCATCAAAGGTGCAATGTGAGGTTGTGGTTTTTTAAACTCCGCTCCAAGTTGGTTATCTAGTTATTTTTCCTCTATTTATCAGTTTTATTGCCGGTGGTGGTCTGGGTTCTTGGTTATAACGAAGAGCTGTGCCGAGCACTGAAGAAAAGTGCTTCGAGCACAAAGCACTAAGCCTTATTGAAAAGTGCTCCGGAATCTCGAGCACTAAGCCCTTATTTTTTAAGGAATGCTCGCGATTACCGAGCACTTTTGGAAAGTAATTCGTTTACACGAGCACTGAGCACTAAGCACTTTTCTGAATGAACCTTTGTATTTTCCATCCAAATGTCTCTTAGTTTGAAATTTTGATTTTGATGTCTTGATTTTTTCTTTCGAGTAATATCGTGTTTTGAACTGGGCATAACTGGAATTGACAATAGTTTTCTCTCAGCCTGCAAGTCTAACATTGTCGTTCACAGACAAATATAAAATTACCATGGCGTCATATAAAAAAAATTGGAAGAAAAGGCTGTGGTCTCGAAACAGAAAATAAAATTCCAAAAGTTATAGAAAGACAATGACGTCTTGGCAACAAACTAGATGGAATTTTTTTGTAGCGAAGCAAGAAAAAAATGCAGTCTGCTAGAAAAAAACGTTTTCTGGGCTCTTTATATCATTCATTAAGTGAAATAGAATGTAACTTGAAAATTCGCCAATAAAAACTTGAAAGAATGATTATAAAACTTGAAAAATAGGTATATCAAAAAAAAATTTTGTTCCATATTCATTTCCCAAAAAAATTTCGCCATACAACATTACAATTTGTTCTCCGAGTCATAATAATGAGAACATAAAGACTTGTTTTTTAAAAAAAAAAAAATAACATACATCGATATCGTTTTTTTAACACCAGAGCTATAATAAAGAAAAAATTCAACAACTTAGATATCCATAGAGGTGGACCGAAAAAAAATTTTTATTTTAGTTCTTTGTCTATTCTAATCAGGCGAAAGTCCGTCATTTTCATGTTCCGACGATTCCATAAAGCTTAGTGCTTGGTAATTTCTGAAAGTGCTTGGGAGCACTGCGGTGCTTAGGAGCACTTTTTCGAATTACTAAGCACTAAGCCCTTTCAAAAAACTAACGAAGCACCAAGCACTAAGCACTGGTTCAATCTAGTGCTCGCGAGCACAGTGCTTACGAGCACAAAAGTGCTTCGAGTGCTTTCACGAGTACTAAGCACAAGACCTCGGCACAGCTCCGTAAAAACGAATATTGAAAATTTGAAACTTCAATATTAGTTATAATCAACAACAGAATCCAGACCACCACATCAGGCAATAAAACTGATAAATAAAGGAAAAATAACTAGATAACAAACTTGGAGCGAAGTTTGAAAACTACAACCTCACATTGAACCTCTGATGAAGCAAAACAGAAAAATGACATTCAGATTCCGATCCGTACCAACTTAAGACAGGGATCTAAATAAGAAGATCAGTTTTCAGAATATGAATAAAAAAGTGGACAAAAAAACTTCTCAAATTTACGAATTATAAGTGAAATTCATTAAAATTTCCCTGAAAATGATAAAAATATTTTCATTTATTCGAAGTTTCTTAATGAACCTTCAATAATTTATTCTATATTAACAAATAAATACTTTTCACTGACATCCACATTTATACAATTTCATTGATATATTTTAGAATCAACAAACAGACACATCGGAGAAATTTCATCTGAATTTGTTAGTTAATTGAATTTTTAATGAAACTTGCGATTAATTACATTATTCCAATCATTTTCTGGAGTTTTAACACTTCCATCCCGCAAATGCAATGGAAATGCTCCGCAGTGACGTCACATCTCGACGCGCGTCGGCATACCGGTGTAAGTGTATCGTGGTCGAAACGCCAAATTGCGCAACGTTTGCATACTCGGACTTCAGTAAGGCGCATATTGGCTCTTTTTCTAGGAACCGGCAGCGTTACCCAGAGACTGGTGCCTGTAAGTTACATCTTCAAGGAAAGGCCGTGATATCGCAAATTTAACTCGAAGGAATCGAACGGTATCTGTAACAGCCCTTATTGAGGAGCTACAGACGGGTAGACACAACCATAAGATGTCGGTTGCATTGCTCGAATTTTGGGGCAACAGTAACTCGGCTGTCTTCTGGGCATAGAGCTATCCTTCATCAGTTGACAGAACACCACCAATACTGGCTTCCACCGCAATGGCCAACGTACTTTTTTCGGACGAGTAACAATTCAGATTACAAAGTTATAGTCTACGGAAAAGGGCTTGGAGGGGTACAGGCAGACTAGAGCTACTCAATTCCGCCCGAAAAGTTGACTCCTTTCAAGGTAGATCAAAATGTAGAAGTTAATTTCCGGTCGCCGTACCCCTCTTATTATCGTTGTATGAAAAATTACAGGTTCCATAAATGTCGAAAATATCATTGAACTATTCAATGCTCCTCTGCCAAACGAAATTGGGGATAATTCCATTTATCAAGATGATAATTTTTATTTCGAAATCAACTCGCAATTATCTGGTATTAATAGTTATTTAATAAACTAGGTTATTAAAGACAGTGACAGATATTCCCAGTTTTCTCTACATACCTTTTTCCAATCAAATTTGTAAAGAAACAGGTCATTAAATAGTTATCTATACAACAAGTGAGTAAAATGAATGAATATTTTAAACTCACGTGTCGTATACAAAATTTTATCCCATTTTGATGAAAATTCAAATAATGAATATGTACTTTATAGAGGCGTATATTTCCGAACAATCCAAGAAAGTTAAGTCGTCGTCTTTATGGTCCTACTATTCGCAACGAAAATGTTGGCTCTGAAAGAAAAAATAGACATCGGCAGATTTCACCAAGTCATCGCCTTTTTGAAGCAACATTCCAGGGGATACGTAGCAGAGAAGTCGAAGGTATTTACAGAGAGGAGTTAGAATACTTTTTAGATGCCGAAAGTGAGTGATGAACATTTTATTCCACTAGTGAATTAAAAAAATTTAATTCAATCAGTGGATAAACGTCAACTTACCCTTGTTGCCATGGGTTGAATATGTCCTTCCTTATAGTTTCAGGTGAAACTTCTACCGTCCCATTAATAAAACTTTCGATGTGAGGCAAATCTACGAAACCTGTATTTACTTTCAATATCCTTTTAAACTTTTCTTGAAGTTTATTCAGAAATGCCAACGGCAATTTGGTGTATTTTACTCATTATTTGGATATTTTCGTAGTGCGCGGCTACTAATACTGCATTCCAGAATGCGATAAAAGTGAGTCGCAAATCTGACAAAAGTCACAATTATCAGTATTCTTGCTCAATAGACATCCTATTTTGTGGAATTTGGTCTGATTTCGGAACGCAGGGAAGAAAATATGTACTGAAAATATGCATCATAACTGTATGCAGTAAGAAATACATAAATACTGGTCAGCTTAACATCAATCAACAACCAATAGAACGAGTACGTAGCTTCACTTACCTTGGAACAAATGTGAATGAAGAATGGGATCATTCGCGGGAAATACGCTGCAGAATCGAGAAAGCCAGATCAGCGTTCGGCAGGATGAAAAGTTTGTTTACAAGCCATCACATAACACTGAACACCAAAATAAGACTCCTGCGTTGTTATGTCTTTTCCGTCTTGTTCTACGGTGTAGCGTCGTGGACTCTCACTCAAGCCACAACAAAGAAGCTTGAGGCATTCGAGATGTGGTTGTATCGGAGGATCTTGGAGATATCATGGTCAAATCACAACTAACCAGGAAGCTCTCAGAAGGTTTGGTAAAAACATAGAAGTGGTAGAAACAGTGAAAATTCGGAAACTCCAATACCTTGGGCACATAATGAGAAATGAAGAAAGATTTCAGTTACTGCAGACCATATTGCAGGGCAAAGTGATGGGAAAACGGGGTGTTGGAAGGAGACGAATTTCATGGTTGAAAAATCTTAGAACCTGGTATGATGTGAACACTACCGAGCTATTCCGAGCAGCAGTCAGCAAGGTGAAGATAGCATGTATGATAGCCAACATCTGGAACGGATAGGCACTAGAAGAAGAACTGTATGCAGATGCCGCTGAAAATGTCTTTTCCGCCGACGTCGAAATAAAAGGTACTTTTAATGTGTATGAAATTGAGCATTAATGACCCATTTTAATGCTCAATTTTTTCAGCCATTTTAATGTGCAATCCTCATGGCAACCGTACACAAAGTATTCAGAAGCACTACGAGAAATGTCAAAACTCTACTGGAACATAGAAATTCCATTACGTCAAATGTATGTCTTGCGCGAATTGAGAATGTATTTTAATCAAGAATTTTTACACTATTCATGTTGAGATCGACGAAAAAATCTTGTAATAAACTCGGTTATTAATCGAGCGACTAATGGTCTCGAACTATTAACGCGTTCGCTCCGCTCACGCATTATAATATCTTGACCATTAGTCGCTGTCTTTAATAACTCATAAAAATGAATTTTCACTACCTCCAGTTCATTTTTTCTATTTTAATTTTTTTGCCCCCCTTAGCCCGAAAGCTGTGGACGACCTTGGGGAAGAATCGAACGATAAGCCTGAAAATTTCATTTATGACATTTATGCCTAGTCGTATTGGGCAGTTGATTGAAACAACAGGTGTTAATGCGTTCTATTGAATTCAGATTCAATTGTGAAATAACTATAAATAATCAAAAACAGTTAAATCAATAAAATTAGATTTTTTAAAATTTTTCAAACTCTTTCCCATAATGAAGCATAGAGTAACAAACATAGATTTTGTATCGAATATATTTCAGTTTCCGAATATTGTTGCCCTGTTTGGCTCACCAGTGCCCATGTAGGTATACATAATATTGATGCACCATTACATTTTTCCATGAGAATAATAACTCAAACAATAAAATCAAAACCAACAGCATGTTCACCAGTTCTTTCAAACATTGCTCCTCCACATATCCACAGGCAGGCCATTACTTTGAAAATACGGAACAAATTTAATTCTTCTATAAATTCACATCAAATAGGTACTCTCGTATATTATTATTAATAAGATTCCTCGATTAAAATCATGTAAACCATTGTGGTTCAATTATTTTCTGAACTCAACTGAAAGTGGTAAAGCAATTTTGCAATTCGAATGGAACACAGGTAATATTCAGAACAAAGATTTAATAACTGATCCCTCGAATAAAGTTCCTGGATTTGATCTTCCAAGGAAAATATGGACTGTTCTTAATCGTATAAGAACAGGTCATGGACGTTGCAATAGTATGCTTTTCAAATGGAATTCAGTCAAGAGTCCTAGTTGCGAATACGGAGAAACACAGGAGACAATTGAACATATGATAAATAATTGTTCCATATATAAACTTCAGAATGGCTCGATAGCTATACATGAAGTTACCGAGTCGTTTTCGAATTGGGTTGTTAATTTCAAATCGATTTAATAGAGTTTCAATCATTCTATTTTTCGTTTTTTCTGCTTCGTTTCAGATTCAGAATTTCGAAGGCATCTTGGAGATGATTATCGCATATTTTGATGGACTCAATAAAGAAGAAATCCATCAATATTCAAATAGTTTTTAAGTTTTATTTTTGTAAGAACGGTGAGACGGTTTTTTCTACTGAGGTTTTTCCCTGAGCTCTGGTATCATACGAAAAAATAGTATGGTACCCTGTTTTGCACTAACCTCAATTAGAGGTTTTCATTTTTCTTTTATATATTGTATACAGAGTGTCCGGCGAATAACTGTACATACTCTCACCAGAGATAGAGTTGCACTAACTGACTACTGATTGACTTTAAAAATTAATTTCTGGGTTTCCCTGGAAAACTACAGGGTGTTTTTACAACCATCATAAAATCCAAACTTATTGACGAATATTATTGAAACTTAGGGGGTTATTGGCACATGCTAAGGTCGAATCAGAAATACATCAATTATTTCATTATTCCAGGGCCGGACTCATTAATCTTCATAGTGTTCAGGATAAAAAAACACTTTGTATTTCGGATTACGAATAATTCACTTTTTAGAAAGAAGTTAAATTATGCTTCAATTTGTGCTATCGCTCAAAGTTGTCTCATCAACAATTTTTTTTTTAATTTGGAAAAAGTTCGAAAAATTGAATTTATTTACCTGATCAGGACTTAGTCACCTTGTGGAGGTCGAAAATAAATAGTAAATTTTCTTCAAAAAGTCACTGAAAGTGAGAAAGACTATTATAATTTGTTGATATACTGGGTGGCCACCCTAGACGCGGATCTCATTGCGATGAAGTGAATAACGGTATATTGCGAAAAAAAATATTGGTGACATGTATAGGGTATACATAAGCATATTTCAAAATTATTCGTATGAATACCGGGTGTTTGACAACAAAGATATAGATCGAAGTGAAAGTTCTTCCAATGAACACCCGGTATACATACGAATAATTTTGAAATATGTATACCCTATACATGTCACCAATAATTTTTTTTCGCAATATACCGTTATTCACTTCTTCGCAATGAGATCCGCGTCTAGGGTGGCCCCCAGTATACCAACAAATTCTTATAGTCTTTCTCACTTTCAGTGACTTTTTAAAGAAAATTTATCATTTATCGACCAATAACCCCCCAAGTTTCAATAATATCCGTCAATAAGTTTGGATTTTATGATGGTCTAAGTATTTCAATGAAGTTGTAAAAACACCCTGTAGTTTTCTAGGGAAACCTAGAAATTGATTTTTTATAGTCAATCTGTAGTCAGCTAGTGCAACTCTATCTTTGGTAAGAGTATGTACAGTTATTCGCCGGACACCCTGTATATTATATTAGCTCTTAATGTCATTTCCAGAATATACAAGTTTTATGGAAAATATGGCGATTATGGTCATCAATTACGCTTCTTCATTTTAATATTTCATTTGTATTAAAATTGCAGTATTATTTGAGAGATACGTATGTTTTTTGATAGATTGATGTTTTCCTAGTAAAAAAATAGCAAATCTTACTTATACTCTGAATTTTTTCCGACTATGTGAGAAATCCAACACACTGAAATTTCAACAAAATTCTTGAAATTTTCGTATACCTTCTCGAAATTTCAACGAAAGTTCGAAAAAATAATGGAATTAACATATCGTAGGTCTACGGTATATTTATTGCTCGCACTGTATATCTTGTCCCGCAACTAAGTCCATGTTACGACGTGTTACGTTTTCTCCTCGGAATTTTTCCAGTTACTGGAAGTCTTTGAACAACGTTGAGCTGAAGATCAATACAAGTGGACCAGCGCTCTAGAAATGTTTATGGAAGAATGTTTGTTGTGGCGCTATCAACAGGGTCGGCGCTACAAATCGGCAATTAGGGAAGAGGGTCTTGAATATCTCAATCGATTTTGGAAGACAGAAATATGCCGAATGAGAAATCATCTTTCTACTCTCAAAAACAGAAATAGGCAAAATGTATTCATGAGAGAAACTACATTTGGCTGAAATGAAAATGGACTGATTACCCAATATGAGAACCTGTTTTTTTCAATCCCCTTGGTTGAAGACCGCTTCATTCGAATATCGCGAGGATTTCTAAGTAGTACCATATGCGATTTGAAATAGACTAGCACTTGTGCGTCTTTATTCTGGAGAGCAATAAAAATATTCTCCAGCATCCATCTCATTATAACTAAGTATATCGATTGAAACGGGGGATCATTTCGTTATTTCGTAATCCATTTTAAGATTTATGAAATATATCCATGTTCGAATTTTGTAGAAATTAGTTGAAAGCATAGAAATAATGAGATTAAAGGAAGAAGACTGCTCTTGTTATAGGAAGCCCCATTTTCTGTGATCATTAACAGTTGATACCATAGGAAATATAGAGACTCAGATGAAATAGGTTTTGACCATTTTCTATATTCTCATTGACACAAACCATACAATGTTATATATTTTTGAGATCAGAAAAAATTAAGCTTTCAGAAAATGGCACAAAAATCTAGTATATCCATTTAAAAAAAACATAACTTTGGGTCATAGCTTCGTAATTAGAAATGGTGCAAAAAAGGCGAGCACGCCACTGGATTCTACGTAAAAAAGTGCCTGTATAATGTTTTAATTTGAGACCTCTATCATCAGTATTAGCGAAAATATTGTTTTTTTTTCGATATCGCCATTTTTCCAATTTTCGTTTATAACTCGAAAACAAAAGAAGGTAGCCAAAAATGAATACTACTCTTGTAAGTTTCTCAGAAAAAGAGATCGAGAAGCGGTTATCAGATTTTGTCCATCTCCTTTGGTTAAAAAGTTGTAGTGCTAAAACATCGAAATATGCGCAGCTCACCCTGTGTAAGAGTAAAATTTAAATTGATTATAGGTTGTTTCCCAAAAGAAATATATAAAAGTTGCTTTTTTTATTTTGGGACAAGAGAACAAAAACAAATATTAATAATCGAGAATCGCTTCATTGGCTTTCAAAATCTCCAAATTCGAAATATCAAGTTTGATGTGGACCGGGTCTATAATTTCATTAATTTTAAAAAATAATTGGAACGAAGTTTAAATGAGAATAAATTTCGAAACCAATTAACTGCTTTGGTCTATTCACGAAAACATATACAGGGTGTTAAGGAAAATGTACCAGACACTCGATAGACGGCCATAAAATATTAAAAAAAAAGGTCAAATGAATATATGTCCGAAACTGCTTCTTTAAGAAATACAGGGTGTCCTATAAGTTTTCAGATTACTAATAAAGGGCGCCACATACATGATTCTTCCACCTTTAAATCAACCCAAACTTTTTGTCTTACACTGTATGTCAGTCAGTTTTATGTAATTAAATTTGTTATTTTTCGGATTTATCTTTTTTTAATGACCTGTTTTTTTCACAAATTTGATTAAAATAAGGTATGTGGAGAAAACTGAAAGCAGTTCCTAATTGATGGCCTTCAACAAGACTCTATAGTTTTGGAGTGGAAAAGTTGGTTTGTCGTAGAGTCATAGAAAATAGGCTTCAACTACGGTTTGAGCCAGAAAGGTTTCTCGCAGAGGAAACCTTAATATTGCAAATTGTAGGAAATTTCATGTATTTTTATTCTGTTTAGCAATCTCTTTCAAGAAAAGTTGATAGTTTTCAAGTAATAAGCAGAAAACTGACCTAAAAAGAGATTTTTAATTTTTTTTGCATTTTTTATGTTCCGTCATCAAAAATGAAAGAAATCAAAAGTACCCAAGATTTTTTCTGCTAACATCACAATTTGACTGTAATTATATTCATTCAATGGCTAAACGATCTCCTCAATATGAATCGAAAAGGCCGTGGGGGCAGAGATTTGCCTTTGAAACCCGGCTATACCCTTTGCGCGTCATTATTCCACATTAAAATAATGAATTTCGAATAATTGATCGGGTGTGTGGTTCGGAAATATCTGAAAAATAAAAAAAAAATTTCCAACGACAATAACTCCAAAACAATACGACCGATTAAGCCCGTTAACGAACTTAATTGTGGCATTTGAAACCTGAACCCCCACAAAATTTCAAAGCACTAACTTATTCCGTTTGAGTGTTATCGTGTTTACATCTCTCATGCGAAATAGAATTTATTTCAATTAAGAATTCATACTCAATTAATAATGCGGTTCTTTAAATGAAATGTCCGCTAAACGTATACGAAATTGAACAATAACGACCCATTTTAATGTCCAATCTATAGTCCGTTCACGAAAGTTTGAGCCGTCGGTTGGCCATGGAAATTTGGCATATTCCACTGTGTATATTGAAATTTTAGGTTATGTTGTTGAGACAGGGTTTTTTCTACTGGGGTTTTTCCCTGAGCTCTGGTATCATACGAAAAAATAGTATGGTATCGTACAGGTGTCCCATAAATATGGTCATTCAAAATTTTCGTTCCTTAATACCTCAGACGAAACGAAATCAATCGAAATGAAATTTTGCGGCCACGTGCAAGATATGGGGCCTATTGCACCAAACACTTTGCAACTTTTCACTTTGCACTTTTCAATGAATTGAGTTGCACGAAACGCATTCATAAATGAAAAATACATTGTGAAAAGTCAAGTGCATAGTGAAAATTACCCCGCAGACATTAAATATTGGGAGAAATGTTCTGCAACATAACTATTTTTCACTTTTGAAATTTGTCAGAATGCAAAGTGCGAAGTGAAAAGTTGCAAAGTATTTTGGTTGCAATAGGCCCATGCTCATAGTAAGCCTCGTGCAACGTTTTGTAGCCATAGTGTTAACAGAACCATTCAATACACAATCGATCGAAATATTGAAAAGAAGAATCTTCTTATTTCCATAACAAGATATCCGATTCGAGTGAAATTTAATTCCTGACTGAATGAATATTTATATACTGAATGTTCGTGCAAAATTCTGTGACCATAGTGTCAACAGAATCATAGAAAGTTCAATTGGATTATTGCAAAGAATATCAGTTAAATTTCCATCACAAGATATCCGATTCAAGTGAAATTTATTTTGTGAATTAAGATTGATGTACATATAGTCTGTTCACGAAAGGTTGAGCGCATAGTAGGCGTTTCTTTATTTATCTGAAGTTGGCAGTATTTGCTGTCATAACGTAAAATAAAGTCAACGTTGCCGAATGTACCAGGCCTTGTCCGATGAGCTTGCGAGTTATCAGACAACTCTATGCAATATTGACAACATTGCGTATCAATCTGACAGGAAAATAAAGAACATAACCTAAAATTTTAATATACACAGTGGAATATGCCAAATTTCCATGGCCAACCGACGGCTCAACCTTTCGTGAATGGACTATAGTCATCCCTCAAGGTGAGGGTGAGTCTGAGAGTCGGATCGCCCTTGAGTAACTGTAGCCGTTTCATAAAGCATACTCAGTGTGTGGAGAGCTAGCGCCTGCCCTCAAGTTGAGGCTGCCAAAAATCGCTCTCCACACTGAGTATGCTTTATGAAACGGCTACAGTTACTCAAGGGCGATCTGACACTCACGCTCACACTCACCCTCACCTTGAGGGGATACTATGAATACGGCCCTGAATGTTCATGCAAAATTTTAAGAGGATCGCATCATCAGAACCATAAAATTTAATTTTTCAATTTCAAATTTTGATATTCTTCAGTTTTAGGATAATTTCCAGAATATTATTTCGATCGTGCTGAGATTTTGCATTCATATATCTTACTAGCAGACCCAACAGACGTTGTTCTGTATACTCAAAAATTAATTCAATTCGATTCTGCCGTTCAGCTGCAGAGTAGATGTATAACCTAAATAATGACTACAGCGCCATCTGTTGATCTGATTTGTGATCATAAACATACGGACATCAGGCAATCCAAAATACATTCATACATCTCTCACACTTCGGTACCTTCTCCTACCCGCCTAGTCCTAGCCTAGTCCTACCTCGGAGACGCATTTTGGCGCGATTTTATCTTCAACCTGCCATATCTTTTGATGTATTCATCATAATTGAATGATGTAAAAGGCAATTTCGTTCTAAATTAAATACTGGGTATGAATGACGTATTTAATTGGATAAGGATCAATAGCGTAGTCATAAAAAAATACTCCCAAATAATGCATAATTTTGAGAAACATTTGGATACCTTTAAAAGGTAATACCGAGTAAACCTTGAAAGATAGATATATGCTATCGCGGAATTTTTTGTAGAATTATTGAAGGGGTACATTTTTGTCCTACATTGTTTCCATTTACGTCTTACGGTTTCTGCAGAGCACCTCAAAATAGCTGATCATGACTGATTTTGGTACTCATATTTATTATCATTGAAGTTATAGTAGGTTTCCTTAATTTTTTCGGGTGAAAAGTGTAGCCTATGTTACTCAGGGATAGTGTAGCATTCTGAGGGTGAAAGAATTCTTGAAATCGGTCTAGTTCTAGTAGCTTATGAGTTAACTCGTATCAAACCCACAAACAAACAAATCTTTCCTCTTTATAATATCAAGTATAGAAATGAATACGTAAAAAACGAATTATTTGGCGAAATGCAAGTGGAGTTATATTATTATTGTTATAATTACAGTAAAGTTACAAAGGGAACCGAAATAAGGTACTTTTGCTTTCCGAAGTCGGAAGTATCCTGTCTGTACTTCATTATCTAAGGAAAAAAATATTTTCAAAATGTTAGCAGATAACACGGTTGCAAAACTGAAAAATGGTATTCAGCTTCCATTCTATGTTATTCTTTGCTGGAGCAGAATCCGTACCAACTTAAGACACCGGGATCTGAATAAGAAGATCAGTTTTCAGAAAATGAAGAAAAAAATGGACAAAAACTTTCCAAATTCACGAATTATAAATGAAATTCAAAGAAATTTCCTAAACATGATAAAAATATTTTCATTTATTCGAAGTTCTTAAATGAAACTTGAATAATTTATTCTCTATTAACAAATACTCGTAAATAATTTGCACTAACATCCATATTTATACAACTTCATTGATATATTCCAGGATCAACAAACGAAGACATCGAAGAAATTTCATTTGAAATAGTTAGTTGATTGCATTTTGAATGAAACTTGCGATTAATTGCATTATTCAATCATTCTCTCGAGTTCTAACACTTCCACCCCTCTTCCACATCTCGATGCGCGTCGGCATACCGGTGTTTGTGTATAGTGCTCGGAGAAGCATTTTGGTGTGATTTTATCTTCACCCTGCCATATCTTTTGATGTATTCATCATAATTGAATGATGTAAAAGGCAATTTCGTTCTAAATTGAATACTGGGTATGAACGACGTATTCAATTGGATAAGGATCAATAGCGTATTCATAAAAAAATACTCCCAAATAATGCATAATTTTGAGAAACATTCGGAAAACTTTAGAAGGTGATACCAAGTAAACCTTGAGAGATAGATATATGCTATCGCGGACTTTTTTGTAGAACTATTGAATAGGTACATTTCCGTCATACATTGTTTCCATGTACGCCTTACGGTTTTTGCAGCGCACCTGAAAATAGCTGATTTTGGTACTCATATTTTTTATCATTGAAGTTATAGTAGGTTTCCTTAATTTTCTCGGGTAAAAAGTATAGCCTATGTTACTCAATGATAGTGTAGCATTCTAAGGGTAAAAGAATTATTGAAATCGGTCAAGTAGCTTATGAGTTAACTCGTATCAACGCCACAAACCCACAAACATACAAATCTTTCCTCTTTATAATATTAGTATAGAATAGTATAGATGTCGATTTCAAGTCCTACACAAAATTTTGAGGTAATAGCCTCATTGCTCTAGCAAAGAACGTGCGCTCAAAACCACCTGCTTAGGGCTTTCTTAATTTTTTTTCAATGTTCAGTTACATCATGAATAATCATAGAGATAGAAATTCTATCTCTATGTGAATAATATTGCAGCAATCATTTGTGCCATGTCATAAAATTTGACACTCAAACAGTTAATTTTTCCACTTATATAGTTTTACTTCTTGGGGAACATAAAATGGGCGACAGAATGAACGCTTCATCAAGGATGGGGAAAATTTCGATGAGGGAAACTCTTATATGGAAATCTCATGTAAAAAAAGAAACCAATACTGCAAATAACTGGGCCAAAAAATATGGCTGGATGACCGATATTTATGGGTAAGAATCTAAAGTAGGTCTAATACTAAGTTATTATTACTCTACTATCGGAGGTCGTATCTGTATTAATTCTTGTATAAATTTAAATAACTGTAATTATGTCTTGTTCAGAATAAAAATGTATTTCAATCAAAAATTTATTCTCGGTTCATAATGAGGTCGGAAAAATCTTGTGAACAACTCGTTGAATAATCTAGCGAATAATGGTCTCGAACCATTAACGCGTTCGCTCCGTACAAGCGTTAAAATATCTTCACCATTAGTCGTTGGCATTAATAACCTAGTTGATCAAATGTCTTTCATTCACTGACCAACTAACTATAGTCCGTTCACAAAAGTTTGAGCCGTCGCGTCGGTGGGCCATGGAAATTTTGGATATTCCACTTAGTATATTGAAATTTTATGTTATGTTGTTTATTTTCTCTCTCAGATTGATATGCAATGTTGTCAATATTGCATAGAGTTCTCTGATAACTCGCAAGCTCGTCGGACGAGGCCAGGTACAATCGGCAACGTTGACTTTATTTCACGTTATGACAGCAAATACTGCCAACTTCAGATTCGAGATTCTCGAATGGCAACCCCATATTTATTTTACAGCATTCGATTCTAAATAAGAAATGAATGGCAGTCTCTTTTTACACTAATTATTTATTTTGGCTAGTTTTCGAATGAAATGAAAAATACTGAAATTCTTCAGTATTTATAGTCATGATCTATGGACATAATGCTGTGTGAGTATAATGTGAATTATCGGAATGAATTCTATGGTTGAGTTCATGAACATTGGGCCAGGATTACAGAAAGCCAAAACAGTTTTCGGAATTTCTTTCCAGTCATTCTTGCTAAATGTGAATAACGATTGTTGAAGGTCCTACAGGTCGTTCCAATAATTTTTTGCCATTCAACGTGAATTGTGAAAAAACCAGAATCGTATTTGAATAATATGGGTAAACTTTTTTCTATGATATCCATGATCATCCAACCCTTTTTATTATTTCAACCATAGAATCTACTTCAATAATTCACCCCATAATCAGAGAGCCATTTCATCGTAAACACGACTACAGGTCATGATTATAAATACTGAAATATTTCGGTATTTTTCATCTCATTCGAAAACTATCCAAAATGAATAATTAGTGTAAAAAGACACTGCCTTTCATTTTCTAATGATTGCAATTCCAAACAGGCAATGCAGATGTCAAAAATTTCAAGAATTTGTGCATAACTTGGCAATAGTTCATGGCAGAGAAATTTTTTTTTAGTAGGTTATACTGCGAATTTCGTATTGAATCGATACATAAATAAAATTTGGTAGTTCCATTTGAAATAAGAAAGTAGATATGCGTTTGAGATAGACGTGGCAACACTGTCGACTTGAAAATATTTTAGGCGAAGAGTTCTTCTCATCCTTAAAGATTCACCTTAAGGGTATAGCCGGGTTTCAATGGTAAATCTGCCCCCGCGGCCTTCTCGATTTATATTGGGGGGATCGATTAGACATTGAATGAAAATAATTCAGCCAACTTTTCAGCTTTTTACCTTCAGCCATTTTTGAGATTTCTGTGAAAAACACGTTTTTCGTTTTCATTTTTTTTTCTCTTTTGATATCCAAAATTTTCGAATGGTGATTTTTTCTGTTGATTCTTTGCTATTAAAGGAACAGACTTATAATTTTTTCATGAATTTCAGCTGAAAAATCTATTTTCAGAAAAAAAATAAAGTTATTGTCATTTGTTTTTCGGTGTTCTTGAAAGTGTCCACCGCCATTTTTTGACATACAATGTCTCCTTTGGCCCTTTATACCCTGGAATTTTTTCACATTTTTAAAATTGGTGGAACATTTTGAAAAAAAATTAAAACTGTTTTAATTTTAGGATTCAAGAGATATCCATCAAATTTTGGTGCCGTTGTATTCATATTGGCTGCCTGAACAATATTAGTGAAAAAAATCATTGGCGATCTGTTTTAGTTAGGGAGATATGGGCCCCCAAAGTCCGAAAAATATTTCAACTGAAAGTCACTTTTCTCACGACAGAAACACTGAATTACCGCTTTATTGAGTTTAAAGCTTCTCTGAACATTTTAACATGAAGATTTTATCCATTTTATTACAGATATATTCAATAATTGTTGCAAAAATATCGAAGAAATTGGAGGGAAAGCCCGCCGTTTCTTATGGTAAGTTTGGCACTATACTCTTTCAGCGAGTGCCATTAGAAAATGATAGCGGGATTTACCGGTATGCATCGTGTCATATTCGCGAGAAATAATTCGCGGTAGTGCCAAACTTACCATAAGAAACGGCGGGCTTTCCCTCGATATTTTCCATGTTTTTGCAATAATTATGAATATATCTGAAATAAAATGAATCAAATCTTCATGTTAAAATGTTCAGTGAGGCTTTAAGCTAAATAAAGCGGTTATTCAGTCTTTCTGTAGTGAGAAAAGTTACTTTCAGGTGAAATATTTTTCGGACTTTGGGGGCCCATATCTCCCAAACTAAAACAGATCGCCAATTGTTTTTTTCACTTGTATTGTTCAGTGAGCCAATATGAATACAAAGGCACCAAAATTTGATGGATATCTGTTGAATCCTAAAATTCAAACAGTTTTAATTTTTTTTCAAAATGTTCCACCAATTTTAAAAATGTGAAAAAATTCCAGGGTATAAAGGGCCAAAGAAGACATTTCATGTTAAAAAATTACGGTGGACACTTTTTAAGAACACCGAAAAACAAATGACAATAACTTTATATTTTTTCTAAAAAATAGATTTTTCATCTGAAATTCGTGAAAAAATTATACGTCTATTCCTTCAATAGCAAATAATCAACAGAAAAAATCACCATTCGAAAATTTTGGTTATCACAAGAGAAACAAAATAAAAACGAAAAAAGGGTTTCTTACAGAAATCTCGAAAATGGCCACAGATAAAAAGCTGAAAAGTTGGCTGAATTATTTTCATTCAATGCCTAATCGATCTCCTCAATATGAATCGAAAAGGCCGCGGGGGCAGATTTACCATTGAAACCCGGCTATACCCTTTCAGAACGAAATGTTCACTATAGTTCTCCAAAAACGTTCTAATAGGCCAACTTAAAAGGAAAACCCTGTATGTACCTTAAAAAATTCTTTGTACGAATATAAAATTTTTTATTTCAGGAATATGGAGAAGAAACTGCATGAGATGTCAAAGACATCCGAATTTTTGAAGGAAGTTTTCACAGACAAGGAGGAAGACAATAGGGATATCAGACCTGTTCCAGAATCGGTGAACCATCTGTATGGTTGGATTGCCAGCAAGGAGGAATTTCAGCACAAGATACAGGATAGAACTAAACATTTACCACTTCCTCGTAATTACAAGTTATTCATTCCGTATGACAGTCCTTATTGGTGCTATCTGAAATAGCTCTTTTATATTGTATTCCTGATTTCGCTTATATCTTTATTGAATGATTTATTAAAAATTGATTATATCTTTTTTGCATTTCCAGTAATTTCAGAAAAAAAACTTTAAAAATTTGAGAAAAGCCCTGAGCTGGAGCTTTTGAGGCCTCGTTCATTGGTGGAGCAATAAGACTATTACCTCAAAATTTAATACGGGATTGAGATTGATACCAAATATATAATATATTTGGTATCAATATACAGGATGTCCCAAAACTCGACGTCAACCCGGAACCGGGTGAATAGCAAGTAATGCTGGTTGTCAGAAAAAAATAAAAAAAAATCTAAGTTGCATGATTTTAAAATAATGGGCATTTAAAAAAACACGCAAAATTCCACACCCTGTGACAGTCTTTTCGCTCCTATTGCCACAAATATCAACTTTTTCCAACTTCTTTCTTTGCTGTTTAACCTTGAATAATGATTGTCTAAACTGTAATCAAAATTTGGATACCAGCTGCTCTACGTTTCATAAACACAGGGCTTGCTTCTCAGAAAAAAATTCAGAATAAACAATTGCCTAGTTTCAACTGACTGTATTGAAAAAAAAATGTACTACGCAAGTTTGGCATGTTTTGTCAAAAGTTGGCGCATTTAGTAAGGATTCCAAAATGGAATAATACTTGTTATACTGTAGCTGCCGTAGTTCAAGTTGATTTTCGATTGCCTTTGAATACACTTTTTCTTAAACTGCTTCCCAGTAAAAAAGTCCAATGGATTCAAGTCCTGTGAACGGGCTGGCCACCAGATTGGACCAGAACGTCCGATCCATCTTCCGGGAAAAATGTTACCAGAGAAATTTCTCTGGAAAATTTTTTTTTCTGGTAAACATTTTTTCCCGGAAGATGTATCGAACGTTCTGGTCCAATCTGGTGGCCGGCCCGTTCACCGGACTTCAATCCATTGGACTTTTTTACTGGGAAGCAGTTTAAGGAAAAGTGTATTCAAAGGCAATCAAAAATAATTTGAACTACTACTACTATCTCGAATAAAACTGAATGCCGACGTAGAATAAAGTCAACGTTGCCGAATGTACCCGGCCTCGTGCGACGAGCTTGAAAGTTATCAGAGAACTCTATGCAATATCAATCTGACAAGAAAACAAACAACATAACCTAAAATTCTAATATACACACTGGAATATGCCAAATTTCCATGGCCAACCGACGCCGACGGCTAAAACTTTCGTGAACGGACTATATACTCCGTTTACAATGTTCACATACTATTGAGCACAAAGTAGGAAGTAGGCGTTTGTTCATTTATCTGAAAGTAGCAGTATTTACTGTCATAAAGTAAAATTAAGTCAACGTTGCTGAATGTACCTGGCCTCGTCCGACAAGATTTCTAGTTTTAATCAGAGAACTCCGTAATTTATGAAAAATGAACGACAAGATTCACGAGGCTTAATACTAAATATAAGTCTTATATTTTTTTCTGGCAAATAATACTCTCGTCGCATCAACAGATGACCCCCACAGTACGACGTTATAGCAGAGGTGACTATACACCATACTATAGTATATCCCGAGGAGTGAATCCATCGGGAGTAGGTCCCTGAGACGTGCTATCGCATAAAAAGAGTTATTCAACTTTTTGCACACGTGATCAACTTGGTAATTCCACCTCAAATTTCGATCCATATATAGCCCAAGGAATTTTACGTATTCTGTTGAAATTAAGTTTCCTTCAGGGTGTTCAACGGAAAATGCATCACTTGGGTCAGTGGAACGATTTTGAAATTTCATTACTTGGGTTTTACCCAATTTACTATCAGGGAGTTTCGGCGGCACCAGTCAAGAAAACGTTCGATAATAGACTCGCATAGGCTTTTCAGCTCCTGCAGACTCCGAGCATAGATTAACTAAACGTAGAATAGATGAGACACACTAGTAGAACAACCTTCAATGCCATCTGTTATTGGAGGACATACTAATTCGTGAAAAAAGCTCAATTGAAAAAGGAATCTGTATCGTAAAGCTGCCGCAAAAAGAATTCTGTAGTGCACATTTTGAATAGTTAGGTACTCCCAAGAGGCAAAAAGTTTTTTGAAATTCAATTTCCAAAAGGAAATCAGAAATGGATCGTGCAAGTTATCGATGAGTGAGGAAAATTTATTTTCATGAAAATAATACCTGCAACGTACTTTCATCTGATTTTCTTCTGGAATCGAGAAATGAGGATCAATAATCAAATTCTGGATAGAATAAAAATTTATTAACTGAAATAGGTATCACCAATTGAAAATACAGATTTTTTCATAAATATCTAATCAATAAACTAATAATTGCATTGAAAACATTCTCAAAAACTAACAATAATGAATTCAATAATACAAAATATGAGTATTTACCTACTGAACTTATTCAATACATGAAAAACTTTTTTGAAAAACTATCTTAATTCTTATAGGTAACAGAATATATATATATATATTGTATAATTACCTTCTTGCATCTCGATTTTCACATCCAATAACACAGCACCTCTTCACTCTTGCAGGCATATCGAAATTTATTATATTTCAAAAAGAACGTGTCAAATCACCCCTTGTGTCAGTTGACAATTCAAAGGTTTTTTGATAATAATGATTTTTCGTCGGCTTAATATGCAAATCACATAAGTCAACTTGTGAGCAAATTTGAAAATATGAGTTATGTCAAGGAGCTTCGTGGGCACCTGTGCAGAAATTCACACAATAAAAAAAAATTCTTCTAGCTGACGAAACCGCAACAACGTTATCTAAGAATATGAAAAAATCACTTAAGAACATCCACAGATTTACAGTTTGTTTTCCTCTCCTGTGAACTTTGGGTTTTGGTACTTATGTGATTTGCATATTAAGGCGACGAATATAACTATCAAATTGAAAATAATTTTTTCGTGTATTAGTCTCCTCCTCCGACAGATGTCGCGGAATATACGAGTGGATCATCTATTTTATTAGTTTGTCTATGACTCCGAGCCTTGATTACTATGGATGCATCGTCAGCAAATAGTATCAGAATGCAGGCCAAAATGTATTCCGGCAAGTCGTTAATAAACAACAAGAAAAGGAGTGGTCCCAACACCGATCCTTGGGGGACTCCCAAGTTGTTAACATATTCCCGAGAGTTTTGGCCACCCATTCGGACAAATATCCGGCGATTTGACAGGAAACTGCGAATCCATTCAAGAGAAACTCCTCTGAATCCTACTTGGTACATTTTATTCAGAATGAAAGTATGTTGGAGAGTGTCAATGCTCGAGATAAATCGAAAAAAAATACCGGCCACGTGAGTACCATCATCCAAACAAGTGAACACAAACTCCAGAAACTCACAGCAAGCAGTCTGAGTCGATTTTCCAGATCTAAAGCCGTGTTGACTACCCGATAAAAAAATACCTTTAAATACCTTTTCGGATATTTTTCCTTACTCAATATTTTTGCTGCAAAATCCAGTACAATATAACAATAACCACAATATAATTACTCCAAATAATGATAAAAAAACACTTCGTAAAGTCGAGACAAGTGAGACAACCAAACTAAACAGTGAAACAGTACTGACAAAGTAGGTTCGGGAATTAACCACCAGAGGGCGTCTAGATTTTTGGATTCGCCAATGCTCCTTCTGAAATTTCAGATTTCCGAACGATTCAAGTTGATCTCCAAGCCACCTTGCGGCAAAAATTGGAAACCGTGACATTAGGTCTCGAAGTATTTGGCGTATGGATGTTGTGGCAGAAATATTAGTATTTTAGTGTTTTGTATTAGTTATTTGTGTAGTTGGGATATTTTATTAGTTCGTTTTGGATATTTTATTTATGTAGTTGGATTATTTTAGTAGTTTTGTTGGGATTTTGTATTTGTGTAGTTTGGACATTCAAGAAGAACAATGACGAGTAGTAAAGTTTTCCTTAGCTTGGGGGAATATTTCAGATATTTAGAATCCATGCCGAGTAGTAGGAATGTTTATGAAGGTAAGCACATAAAACGTTATGAATATTTCCGTAAATCTTTTTCCGTTATAGAAGCAATCTGAATGCTGGGCATTTGATTATGTGTGGTAATTTGGAAAGGAATAAAGCAAACCTTTCGATATTTTTGCGTTGTGCCTTCAAACATCAGCCCTCACAGCTGATCCCCATGAAATAAGGGGAAAAATTTTATTTGATGAAGGATCTCCTGTTGTATCAGCATTTAGCTGTTCATGCAAGGCTGGATTAGGAGGGAGAGAGTAAAGATAAAACAACATAAGATGTATCATTCTTGAGTTTGGTGAATGTGAGAATAATTTTCTCCCTAATATTCAGGGATGACACAAAGTTTTCTTTTTTCACTCGCAATACTAAACTCTCGATGGTATCCAGCATTTTAAAAGAGTTCAGGCCAGTCATACTATTCAGTTTTTTGTCACTAATTATATTTTCACAAATTGTGCGAATTTTCCAAGTATTCACTTGAACGGCAACATCTTCATATTTAATTTCCGCCAAAGCACATAGAGCTTCAGCGGCCATCCATTCATCAGATGTTCTAGTAATTTCTGAAATTTAAACTTTAGTATATGACCATCAGAATTTCCATTTCTTTACCTGTGCATGGACTTCATTGCAGCTTCTTGTTCATCTTTCATTGATTCACAAGTGGTATTCAACTGAAAATTTTGCAAAAATGAATAATTTTGAATTGAACATTACATAATACAATATAAGCTTTTAATATATATATAAATTTAATTACAATGGCTGTACAGCATCATATTTTTTATCCTCCGTCTTTCCTTATTCACTCCGGTTTCATGAGAGCCCTTAGGAAGGTTTTTTGTTGGAATAGCATTCCTCTTCAGTCTATTACGTCTCAAATTCGACTTTTTGGGTCTGTTGTCCTCCACTGAATAGAAAATCACTGTATTATTCAAAGTTCTAACAACATTCTAACAACTCACCATGTAGACAGAAATCCGAATCTTCAAAATGTTTTGAACAGACTTTCATAGAACTTGAAATTGTCTTTCCACACTTCAAATTTTTTCCCAAACTTTTCTGACATCGACTTTTTCAATAACACCATTTTTATTGTTTATTTCAACTGAACAAGTACCATGTTTGGGAAAGAATGAAAGGACACGAGGTCCTTGTTGGCACGACTTTTGCATCCATAAACACAACAATATACTTTTGAATTAGACATTTCCGAACACAAATACAATGAAGACGAGAAAATAAACTTTCAGTCGCTCAAAACTCACGAAAAAACTGGTAACCCAACTAATATCTAGTATAATGCACTACGATCCAAACTTCGAGACCTAATTCACGGTTCCCAATTTTTGCCGCAAGGTGGCTTGGAGATCAACTTGAATCGCCTATATTTTAAGTTTAAAGCAAAACCCTGGCATTGAACTGGTATTTATTAATTTTATGATTTTTTATCAATGTTATTTTCAACACTAGCGCGAATTCCTCAAATAAAAAAATTACCAACTTGATTTCGATTTCTCACAGCCCTGGCAAGAAGAGAGGAAGAGTAAATGATATTCAGTGATAAAACAAAGAAGGTATATTTTGTTTTTTCTGTGGTTAGATTTTCCCGACATGACTGTTTTTTTTGAAAACAATGTTACTCTAATTAATTAGAAATCTAATTATTGTACTGAAGTTGGAAGTTCATATTGATTGAAATAATTGTAATGGAAGATTCTCCATCGAAACTACATCACTTGCTGATCAAGATAAAAACAATGGAACACAAGACGTAATAAGGTGTAACTTTGTACTCTGTCAAAACTCAATTCATATTTTCTAGGAGATCAAGCTGATTCTTGATAATGCCGACACTACAAACCAGCCCTCGAATGTTTGGCCCCCTAAAAATGATGATTTGATCGATGATAAATTAAACAGCGAACTTATTATGGTATCGAAAATAATAAGGATAAGTCTTCCATTTCAATTGACCACTGTTATGCAAGGCCATGGAATTGGAAAGCAGAATCCAGTTTTCTCAGACCTACAAAAAACTGTTCATTCCAAAGAATCCTTCTAAAGTAAATTTCACCGGACAGATAAACCCATAAAAGATAACGATGAATTAATTGATGTAGAAACAATCGAAACAAACCAGTACCTATTTATGACGTCGATAAAGCTAAACAATTGATGGAAGAATGTGAACAGCATGTCAAAATCTTCAAAAATGATGAAGGGAACAATTATTGGGAGGAAGCTATAATAAAGTAAGCTCTCAAGTATTTATTTATATTGAATTCAAGAGTATGTTTGGTAAATATTTAGATAACAGTGACCAGCAGATATCGACCAGATTTTGGTGTCATTGTATTCATTGAGTCTTCCTGAACAACATTAGTGAAACCAACAGTGGCGGTCTGTCTTAGTTTAGAAGATATGGGCCCCCAAATTCCAATAATGTTCCATCTTCACGTCTCTATTTCCACTATAAAAACACAAAAACACTGCTCCGATTTGGTCTATAAATCCCCCTCGAACATTCACATAACGATTCGAAAGTTTCATTTCAGGTAATTTAATAATTAACGCAAAAACATCGAAATTCTAGACGTACCACGTAACCACACTTTCAAGGGAAAGCGCGCCGTTCTGCAAGGTAAGTTTGGCACCGCCGTATATTATTTCTTTCGGAAGTGACATGTGAAACGATGGGGGAACTGGTAGGCATATGATTTTGAAAAAGCTGTTTAGAATCAGCTGATCGGAGAACTATGTCGTTTTTAATTAATCTGATTCAATTAACCGTGAATAGGTTCATACAAACAATGTAATATCTGTACCTACATTACCATCATCATAAATTAATATCTGATCGGACTTAATTTTAACTATTATAACGATATGATATAATATCGCACCCCCGGTGCGACACTGTCACTTATGCAAAAAATGCAAAATTGGGTAAATATGTAGTAGTTGTCCTAAAGCACCCCTTTACTTGGTGCAATAACGTTTCTTCTGTAGTACGCATAGTTTCCTAAGAGGGCTACAGTGTCTTTGTGGTTTTGGCGCGAAACACGGTTACGCTGGGAGCTACACTGTTACTAAGGTAATTGTGTCATAATATTTTCTCGATTCTGGAGCAATAGTGACCCAAGATGCAGTAGTTGTGACATTTCTCCAATATTTAAATATTTTTGAACTACATCAATGAAAAAAGTTTATGTTAATTTCGAAGAGTTTTTGATTATTTTATAACTGTGCATTATTTGATTTGAAATAAAAATCAGTAAACATTTTGTACTCGTTTTTTCATAACTCAGTGTGACTCAACTACAGTTATAATTTTTCGATAGTGCCAAAACGTCACTTTCGAGAGAGTTGAAATGTTTAAATAATCGTATAGTAAATTTTTTACGGTATTTAGTGATCATTATTCAACCAGAAGTGAAGTTAACACTGTAGTATAAGCTATTTGTCTCATTTCTATCTTCTATAGTTATTGTTTTGTGACATGTCAAAGTTTGAAAAGCTTCTCCTGAGAAACTACATTTCTGCATAAGTGACAGTGTCGCACCAGGAGTGCGATATATCAGATCGATAAAATACTATTTTGTTGTTGTATTTTGTTGATCTGAGTATAATATCAGTAACTATTATGTGTCTGAACTTATATTTTTAGGAGTTTCTGATGGTAAAGGCATATTCGTATAAAATGATGATATTGCCCGAGAGAATCAAAAAATAATATCGTTCAAGTGTCAGATTTTTTTCAGTGAAATTATCCCTCCAATCTTTAGCCGCGTTGAAAAATTCTTCAACATTATAGGGTTCTATGTTGAGCAGCATCTTGTATATTTGTTTCTTATAATTCTTTAGTCTAGTTTCATTCTTTATTGTGTCTGGCATTATGTTGAAATATTTTATACATTTGTATTTGGGTCCTTTCTCTGTAGATGTTCTTCTGTGAATTGGATATTTTAGATTTGTTTTCCTTGTGTTATATATGTTGGATGAGTTCAATTCAAAAAGGTTCTTGTTTTTGAATACAAAAAATCAGACATTCCTGTATGTGCATTGTTTAGTCAAAATTCCATTTTCTCTAAATTTTCTCTGCATGATTCTCTGTATCCCAGTTTAGAATAATTCGGAGTGCTCTTTTCTGGAGGATGGATATTTGCATTGATTTTAGATGCATGGCCATAAAACATGATTTCCATACCTTGCTTTTGACTCAAAACCGCATGATAGATGGTTTTCATGGAGAAGTTATCCAGATATCTCGCCAGTACACTTAAAGAGTAGCAGACTGAGGCCAGGCTGCTTCCCAGGTTTGAAATATGTTCCTCCCACCTCAGTGTATCATCCACGTAAATTCCTAAAAACTTCGTGAATGAAGTTAGTTCTTGTGTTCTTGCTGTTATCATAACCTCCTTTGGGGTCTCAAAAGTTGAATGTGTAGACTTGAACAGTATTGCATTAGTTTTCCCTTCATTCATATGCAGTTTATTTTTAAAAACCATTCTTTGATGTTTTCCACCACTTCTGATGTCCTCTGTATCAATTCATTATATTCTTTTGCTTTGATAAGAATATTTGTGTCATCTGCAATTTGTCAAGGATGTGAAGTTCTTATTCCTGATACAATCTTCAATATCATTGAGATAGATAATGAATAATAGTGGCCCCAAAATACTTCCTTGTGGGTACTCCTAGTTTCAGTTCTTCAGCATCTGATAAAGCTTGCCCTTCAGGTTTCTCTATGTAAACGTATTGTTTTCTATTGTGTAGATATGATTTATCAGATCAGATGACTTGTCCTCACCCCAAGTTGTTCCATTTTATGCACTAGATGTTGATGTGATAGGCTATCAAATGCTTTTGATAGGTTCTAGGAAAATGCCCATGGTCAGATCTTTTTCTTCAAATGCCTCCACTATCTCTACTATGAAATCATAAATGGCAGTATTTGTTGATTTCCTTTAATATAGGCATGTTGTGAGGATGCTAATATATCTTTCTCCAGAGAAATTCCAGAAGTTGATCTGCAATTATCAATTCAAATATTTTCGAAAAGGATGGTAATATACTAACCGGCCTATAATTAGACATTTCATTAGCATCTCCTTTCTTATAAATCGGTATTACCTTTGCTTCTTTTAATTGCTGTGGGAATATTCCATAGGTTAGCATATTGTTGATAATATATGTAAGTGGTTGAAGTATTAAGTCTATGGAGCTCTTGATAACTCTATTAGAAATACCATCTATGCCACAACTATCTTTATTTTTTAACTTGGAACAAGCCAATAGCACCTCATTCTCAGTTATTTGTCTGAAGATGAGTTTTTCAGTTACAGTTCAAATTATGTGTGAAAGGAACATCCCTCATTCTGTTTATGAGTTCTAATGCCACTGTAGAGAAATGATGATTGAAATCTTGCTATTGTTTTGGATTTCCCTCTAACCGTATTGACTCTCTGCTTTCCACTCCTTTGATATCCTTCACACATTGCCATAGACTTTTGCTTTTATTATCTGAAGTAAGTATTTTTTCTTTGTATACTTGGCATTTCTGTTTTCTCAAGATAGAGTCATATTCCCTTTTCACTTTTTTGTAATCCTCATTATAGTTTGATTGAAAGTCTTGAGGGTATAAAGTATGTCAAGCTTTTTTCTTACAATTATCTGCTCCTCATTAGGTTTCATTTTCATAGTTTCTTTGTATTGTGTGCCTTATCAATTTTTTTCAATGGACAAGCATATTGAAGTGTTCTGTGTAGCTTTCCAAAAAAGAGTTCCATTGCTCATCGACATTTTCTTGTGGAATTTCCCATATTCCATCCCACTTTTCTTCTTTAAGTTCTTCTTTGAGGACTGACAGTGTATACTCATTTACAACTCTTTTATATATGTAATTCCGACTTATTTCAGTACTTCTCCATTTAAAGTAAGTTTGGTTTGGGTGGTATTATGATCTGACATATGGTTTGGAAATGTCCCCGCTTCATATTCTGTATAATTCGTCAAGATGTTATCGATACAAGTTTTTGTAGTTGCTGTAATTCTTTGTATGTTCCATAATCGTTGGTTACACATATATGTTACAAGAGTTGCTTGAATATTTGTGTATTGCTGTGATTTTGATTCAGCATGTTTATGTTGAACTCACCCGTTATAATAATTCTCTTGTTTCCACTCAAACATTCAATATTTTTTCAAGTGTATCGAAAAAAATGTCTCTTCACCTGATGGCCGATAATTGCTAATACTAAAGATGCTTCTGTACCTAAGATAATTTCAATTGCTGATATTTCCACTACCATCTTAATTGACTCCTCATTATATCCTCTCTCACCTTAAATCTGATATTATTTTGACATATATTAGCACTACCACCATGTTCATTTTTGTTTCGACAAAATGCAGTTGCTAGTCTAAAATTGGTATAGCATAATTTCTTAACTGATCATAAGTTTTCCAGTGCTCTGTTAAGCACAGAACACCCAGTTTTTTCCTATCTTTTGTCATCAACTCCAGTTGATCTCTGGCATTTCCTATTGATTGTAAATTTTGATGGATATTTCCAATTCATGTTGTACTTTTATATCTAATTTTTTAGGTTTGTTTGCTCCAAAAAATGATGTCCTCTTCTGAAGTCAAAACGACTAAAGGCTATCCTGAGGGCCATAATGCTGCATCATAGATTTTATCCTTATGCTCGAAGTTTACACCTATTATAAAACATTTATTGTCTTTCCTGGGAATTTTCAAAGACACTTCCTTAACCTAGATTGTAGATATTTCCACTTCAAGTTTCTCCTGTATGTAGTCCTTTATTGTTTCACTTTCTACATCATCCTTAATTCTTGAAAGAAATAGCCAAGCTTTTTTCTCTTCAGTTGATCTTTTAGTTCCTTGAAAATTCTGAAATTTGGTGTTTTTTCGATTTCTCCTCTTCCATACATCAGTTTTTGGTTTCGCCTTCTTTTTTCCAAATTGAAATCCCTCTTGCTGTCTCCTTTTTCCATATTAATTATTTCGGATGTTTTGTTGTTGTGATTTGATTGATGACTGACGGTAACATCTGTTCTGTTATTGTTTGTTCTGTCCCGTTTTTGTAGCAGCGGCCACAGAACTTCGTAATGTAATATTATTTTGTGTTCCAGAGTTAGATGTTTCTGGTTGTAGTTCATGTGTTATCATTTGGATGTCACTGTCATTCATTTTATATTTTTTCCTCCTTTTTCCGTATTTCCATTCTTGTTACTGTTTGGGACTTGTTCTCTCTGTTCTGTATGCGCTGTTCTATCTTTGTATGACCTTGGCT
>CM024243.1:66888865-67012292 GCA_013421045.1 Propylea japonica | reverse complement strand
GTTCAATTCAAAAAAGGTTCTTGTTTTTGAATACAAAAATCAGACATTCCTGTATGTGCATTGCTGTGATAGTCAAAATTCCATTTCTCTAAAATTTCCTCTGCATGATTTCTGTATCCCAGTTTGAGAATAATTCGGAGTGCTCTTTTCTGGAGGATGGATATTTGCATTGATTTAGATGCATGGCCATTAAAACATGATTCCATACTTGCTTTTGACTCAAAAACGCATGATAGATGGTTTTCATGGAGAAGTTATCCAGATATCTCGCCAGTACACTTAAAGAGTAGCAGACTGAGGCCAGGCTGCTTCCCAGGTTTGAAATATGTTCCTCCCACCTCAGTGTATCATCCACGTAAATTCCTAAAAACTTCGTGGAATGAAGTTAGTTCTTGTGTTCTTGCTGTTATCATAACCTCCTTTGGGGTCTCAAAAGTTGAATGTGTAGACTTGAACAGTATTGCATTAGTTTTCCCTTCATTCATATGCAGTTTATTTTTTAAAAACCATTCTTTGATGTTTTCCACCACTTCTGATGTCCTCTGTATCAATTCATTATATTCTTTTGCTTTGATAAGAATATTTGTGTCATCTGCATAATTTGTCAAGGATGTGAAGTTCTTATTCCTGATACAATCTTCAATATATAATATATATAATGAATAATAGTGGCCCCAAAATACTTCCTTGTGGTACTCCTAGTTTCAGTTCTTCAGCATCTGATAAAGCTTGCCCTTCAGGTTCTCTATGTAAACGTATTGTTTTCTATTTTGTAGATATGAATTTATCAGATCAGATGACTTGTCTCTCACCCCAAGTTGTTCCATTTTATGCACTAGATGTTGATGTGATAGGCTATCAAATGCTTTGATAGGTCTAGGAAAATGCCCATGGTCAGATCTTTTTCTTCAAATGCCTCCACTATCTCTACTATGAAATCATAAATGGCAGTATTTGTTGATTTTCCTTTAATATAGGCATGTTGTGAGGATGCTAATATATCTTTCTCCAAGAGAAATTCCAGAAGTTGATCTGCAATTATCAATTCAAATATTTTCGAAAAGGATGGTAATATACTAACCGGCCTATAATTAGACATTTCATTAGCATCTCCTTTCTTATAAATCGGTATTACCTTTGCTTCTTTTAATTGCTGTGGGAATATTCCATAGGTTAGCATATTGTTGATAATATTATGTAAGTGGTTGAAGTATTAAGTCTATGGAGCTCTTGATAACTCTATTAGAAATACCATCTATGCCACAACTATCTTTATTTTTTAACTTGGAACAAGCCAATAGCACCTCATTCTCAGTTATTTGTCTGAAGATGAGTTTTTCAGTTACACGTTCAATATTATGTGTGAAAGGAACATCCCTCATTCTGTTTATGAGTTCTAATGCCACTGTAGAGAAATGATGATTGAAATCAGTTGCTATTGTTTTGGATTTCCCTCTAACCGTATTGACTCTCTGCTTTCCACTCCTTTGATATCCTTCACACATTGCCATAGACTTTTGCTTTTATTATCTGAAGTAAGTATTTTTTCTTTGTATACTTGGCATTTCTGTTTTCTCAAGATAGAGTCATATTCCCTTTTCACTTTTTGTAATCCTCATTATAGCTTTGATTGAAAGTCTTGAGGGTATAAAGTATGTCAAGCTTTTTCTTACAATTAATCTGCTCCTCATTAGGTTTCATTTTCAATAGTTTCTTTGTATTGTGTGCCTTATCAATTTTTTTCAATGGACAAGCATATTTGAAGTGTTCTGTGTAGCTTTCCAAAAAAGAGTTCCATTGCTCATCGACATTTTCTTGTGGAATTCCCAATTCCATCCCACTTTTCTTCTTTAAGTTCTTCTTTGAGGACTGACAGTGTATACTCATTTACAACTCTTTTATATATGTAATTCCGACTTTTTCAGTACTTATCCATTTTAAAGTAATGGTTTGGGTGGTATTATGATCTGACATATGGTTTGGAAATGTCCCCGCTTCATATTCTGTATAATTCGTCAAGATGTTATCGATACAAGTTTTTGTAGTTGCTGTAATTCTTGTAGGTTCCATAATCGTTGGAGTTACACCATATGAGTACAAGAGTTGCTTGGATATTTGTGTATTGCTGTGATTTTGATTCAGCATGTTTATGTTGAAATCACCCGTTATATTAATTCTCTTGTTTCCACTCAAAACATTCAATATTTGTTCAAGTGTATCGAAAAAAATGTCTGCTCACCTGATGGCCGATAAATTGCTAATACTAAAGATGCTTCTGTACCTAAGATAATTTCAATTGCTGATATTTCACTACCATCTTAATTGACATCCTCATTATATCCTCTCTCACCTTAAATCTGATATTATTTTTGACATATATAGCACTACCACCATGTTCATTTTTGTTTCGACAAAATGCAGTTGCTAGTCTAAAATTTGGTATAGCATAATTTCTTAACTGATCATAAGTTTCCAGTGCTCTGTTAAGCACAGAACACCCAGTTTTTTCCTATCTTTTGTCATCAACTCCAGTTGATCTCTGGCATTTCCTATTGATTGTAAATTTTGATGGATTATTTCCAATTCATGTGTGTACTTTTATATCTAATTTTTAGGTTTGTTTGCTCCAAAAAATGATGTCCTCTTCTGAAGTCAAAACGACTAAAGGCTATCCTGAGGGCCATAATGCTGCATCATAGATTTTATCCTTATGCTCGAAGTTTACACCTATTATAAAACATTTATTGTCTTTCCTGGGAATTTTCAAAGACACTTCCTTAACATAGATTGTAGATATTTCCACTTCAAGTTTCTCCTGTATGTAGTCCTTTATTGTTTCACTTTCTACATCATCCTTAATTCTTGAAAGAAATAGCCAAGCTTTTTTCTCTTCAGTTGGTCTTTTAGTTCCTTGAAAATTCTGAAATTGGTGTTTTCGATTTTCCTCTTCCATACATCAGTTTTGGTTTTCGCCTTCTTTTTTCCAAATTGAAATCCTCTTTGCTGTCTCCTTTTTCCATATTAATTATTTCGGATGTTTTGTTGTTGTGAATTTGATTGATGACTGACGGTAACATCTGTTCCGTTATTGTTTGTTCTGTCCCCGTTTTTGTAGCAGCGGCCACAGAACTTCGTAATGTAATATTATTTTGTGTTCCAGAGTTAGATGTTTGGTTGTAGTTCATGTGTATCATTTGGATTGTCACTGTCATTCATTTTATATTTCTTCCTCCTTTTTCCGTATTTCCATTCTTGTTTACTGTTTGGGACTTGTTCTCTCTGTTCTGTATGCGCTGTTCTATCTTTGTATGACCTTGGCTCACCACTTGTTTATACGTTTTTTGTGTGTTTTTCTCCATTGTTTGGATTTTCTCTCGTAGTAATGAATTATTTTCCATTAGAATTTGGTTTTTTTCTTGAACCTCCTTCAGAAGTTTCTTCAAATATTGATTTTCTGCATTTACTACTGCAATATGCTCTTTTCGTTGTTTAACAGCTTGACATGATTCCTCACAGCAAATCAGTACTGATTCACTTTCGAAAGTCACGTTTTAATTCTTTTGCACAACTTTCATGGAATAGAGATAGGCAATATTTGCACACATAATTTTTGCTCGTTTTGGAGCAACATTTGTATATTTTTGCTCCAGAATTTCCACTTTTTCGACCACTTTCACTAGCCTCACTTTCCGCGTCACTTTCATTCGACGCCATTTTGTATTGTAATATTATTAGTAGGTTAGGTTAGCTAAGTTAGGAACAGTGCCAAGTATTTATAAAAGTTGCAATCACTCAATAACACTTATTTTTCAATAAGAAAAATCTGACACTTGAACGATTATAGATATTATTTTTCGATTTTCTCAGGAAATATTTTATTTGCCTGTGCTCACAACATCATTACGAAACAATATGCCAAATATTTTGAAAATCGGTAACTTTGTAAACTAGAAATTTGCCCGCTTTTCCATGAACTTTAGTAACCTAAACTAAATTAAAATTAAAAATCCTTTATAAAGTATGCAGATAGCGACATACCCAGATCGCAATTGCCATGTACGATACTTCAAATGTGGATCAACCAAATATGTATAAGTAATCATAAAATAATATATCGATATCCTGGTTTATTTCCTAATATAAACAGTTTCCAATCAGCTGTTTCAATTATCGCGCTAAGGAACGTAATTCTGCTATAATTTATATGACATTTGGCGCACAGATAAACAAACCCCTAATCTTTGACAGTGCGGTAGTGCCAAACTTACCTTGCAGAATGGCGCGCTTTCCCTCGAAAGTGTGGTTACGTGGTACCTCTAGACTTTCGATGTTTATGCGTTAATATTGAAGTTACCTGAAATGATACTATGCGAATCGTTATGTGAATGTTCGAGGGTATTTATAGACCAAATCAGAGCAGTGTTTTTGTGTTTTATAGTGGAAATAGTGACGTGAAGATGGAACATTTTTGGAACTTGTGGGGCCATATCTTCTAAACTAAGACAGACCGCCACCTGTTGGTTTCACTAATGTTGTTCAGGAAGACTCAATGAAACAATGACACCAAAATCTGGTCGATATCTGCTGGTCACGTTATCTAAATATTTACCGTAGTTTGTGTCATGATTGCAAAAAAAATATATTCTGGGATGAAAATATTTCAAGTTTTTCATAATTATTGAGAGATAAGTTATATTTCTTCTTAAAATTTCTTTGATAATAATAATAATTATAATAATAATGTCTTTATTCTCACAAAAAAGTTACAGTAGTTCTTATAGCTAAGTTGATCTATTGTGAAAAAAGGCGGAGTCCAGTTATGCTACGCATACTCTGCTCTACTCAACCCTTACAGAAAAAAACTAAAAACTAAATAACCTAAAGAAGAAAAAAAAAAAAATTTTGATTTGTTTCCTCCTACACTTTTATCATAGGCGCTCTGCGTTCACTAATGGAGTCAGTTAGATAATGTGCAAAAAGAAAAAAAAATAGAAGAACTAGTGCTCGTTCTGTTCTTTCAAATATAATTCAAAGATCTTATTTTTTGCCTTTATGTTCAACGTCTTGAAGGTGTATGGAATACGATTATAGACTTTAGCGATGTTGTAGGTGAAACTTCTTTCGAAAAAGGTAGTTCTATGGACAGGTGGTGTTATAAGGCCTCTATTTCTTATATTATATTATGGACATGACTTCTATAGATAATTTTTCTATGAAGATATTTCGGAGTTTTATTTAACACAATTTTGTGATAGAAGCAGGCTGAGTGTAATTTTCGGCGGAAATTCATGTTCAACCAGCCTATTTCTTTGAGTTTGTGAGAGATTCTGTCGAATTTTCTTATGCCAAATATAAATCTCAGGCATGAATTTTGGACACGCTGAATTCTCGCCCTGGCTACTGCAGTTAAGCATTCCCCATAAATCACGTCACCAAAGTTAAAAGTTGACAGTACAAGGGAGTCACATAAAATTTTTTTTGTTTCTCTGGGATATAATGTCGATTACAATAGAGCAGCCTTAATTTGTAATATGCACGACGAATACAGTTCGAGACATGATCATCGAATCTTAGATTATTGTCAAATATCACTCCTAGATTACGTTTGCCGGTTTCAATTTTCAATATATTATCACCGATTTTTATATTTACCAATTTTTCAGTTTGTTCTCTACAATTTTTAGGACCGAAAAGTAATGCCGTACATTTTTCTGCATTGATGTGAAGGTGATGTTTAGCTGAAAAATTCACAACCTTTTCAAGTTCAAGATTCAGAGTGTTACAAGCTTCAACGACATCAGTCTTGTCAAAGGATATCCATACTTGAGTATCGTCTGCATAGTAGTGAGCTTTACATTTATTGAAAGAGCAATCTTGCTCAGAGGTGTACACTATGTAAAGAGTTGTTCCCAGATTTGATCCTTGTGCAACACCTCTAGTCACCGATAGTTCCTCGGATAGAACACCATCTATCATGACTCTTTGAGTCCTTCCGTCAAAGTAACTACTGAAGAAGGCAACCGCGCTTTCATCAAGACCTATGTAGTGGAGAACTGCCAACAATATGGACCGATCAAGGGTGTCGAAGGCTCTACTATAGTCTAGGAGTACAAGCAATGTGAAATTACCATTATCTGTGGCACGAAAGATGTCATCCGTGATATCTGTTAGAGCGGTAGAACAGTTGTGATGTTTTCTAAAGCCAGATTGTGTTTCAGGAAGGATATTGTTGGCTTCTATATGATTAATTAGTTGTTCGTTAATTATTTTTTCAAGAATCTTCGATAAGCATGGGAGGATGCTTATAGGTCTGAGGTCACTGTACTCTTTAGGAGATGTTTTTTTTGGTTTTGGGATTACAAGTGCTTTTTTCCACGTAGTTGGATAAATTGAGTTGGTAATACAGTAATTTATGAGATGAGTGAGAAATGGAAGAATAAACGGAGTACATAAATGCAGTACGTGTATATTGATGCCATCTATGCCGCGGGCTTTAGATTTCAACTGGGAGATTATTTGAGTACATCCATTTCTGATACAGTAGTGAACTTAAGGAGAGAGGTTAACGATCTTTTCCGGTTTTGCGAGTAAAATTTTATAGTGTCCTCAGGATCAACTACGGGTTGTGGGATTAATGAAATGAAAGAACGATTGACCTCATCAGGGTTTCTCAAGTTTTCAGGTATTTGGGTGGTGCCATCTTTGAAATCACCGCAGTAGTATTTAAGCTCTTGCCAAAGGTTGTCATTAGTTGAAAATTTTTTTGCAGAAACATTTTTTTCTCATGTTCAATTTTCGAAGAAACTAAGTTCCTTAATGATTTATAGTGGGCTCGGTTCTCGTCAGTGCGATTCTTTTTATATTTACTTAGGGCTTTATTACGTAGTTTCATTAGGTGTCTAACATTGTCAAGCCAGGGTTGTTTTTTAGACTTCGACAATCTAATCTTCCTCTTTGGTGCGTGTAGATCAAGCAGCGCGTTATATTTGAGCTAATAATATCAAGTTTCCCGTCAGCATTGTCTATGTCGAAAATATTCCGCCATGGAATGGAGCGCAAGTCTTGATCGAACTGCTGTATATCAATATCCTTGTAGTTTCTGTATTCTCTGAACTCTGTTTTTTTTCTTAGAAAAGGTATTTGAACTTCACAAAAAATGAATTCGTGATCTGAAAACATTGAGGCCAGGGTGTCACACTTGACCATTTCCATATTGTCAGACATAATGATCAGATCAATTAGGGATTCACTTTGTAATGTTACTCTAGTAGGATGGGTAAAAACTGGGACAGGCCCATGGAACTTAGCAGAAGGTTGAAAGAGGAGTAATTCAGGTAATTTAAATTGAAATCACCAACACAGCATATATTGTCAGAAAGAGGTGCTAATGAGGATAAGATATCATCAAAATCTGTCAACTCTATCACCTCCTTATTTAGACGCATTCGAATCCAGACTTGTTCAAAACTAGAGTTATTTGTATACTCATTTTCAATTCGTGTGATATTAAAACCCACCTTAACGAATAATCCCACGCCTCCACCTCTACCATTTTTACTTTGATATATACCCCTATATCCATCAATTATGAGGTTTTCGTAGTTAATTGTTTCATTGAGCCAAGTTTCCGATACACCTACAACATCGAAATCATTCGAGGTAATGAATTGTTTGAATTCTTCAAGACTTGGAATTAGAGATCTTATATTTATATGACCAATTTTTAAACTACTTGCTTTCATGACACAGAACGGAAAAGAAAAAAAAAACTTATATTAAATATATTCTAATGTTAGTGATTAGATATTTAGCGATTAATGTGTGCGGAGTTGATATATTGACGTGTTCTCACTCTTTCCCTTGCTGCATTCAGCCTTGTTGCTCCGGGAAAAGCCTCACGGGTAACTGTTGTGGTCTGATCTGTCCGGCTCCCGTCCACCGTCGTCAATGTCTTCCGTGGTATTTGCTCCTCGTATGTACGCTTCTGATCCCCCTTGATACTGGGAGTTGATGGAGCGCTGTTTGGGTGCTTTGAAGGTTGCTCCTGGAAATTTTCAAGTTCGGCTAGACTGTAGGGAGTATCTTCTATGTATATTTTGTTGCCCCTGATACGACAGTTCTTTACACTCTGTGTTTTGAGATTTTCGAGATGTTGTCGAAGTTGTTTGTGTTCTTCACGCTGCTTTTTGTTAGGTCGTGCGTGAAATATATTTTAGTCCCTTTCAGGTTTCTAAGATTCTTGAATATTTTGATCTTTGTCTGATAAGATCTTAGTTCGACTTTAATAGGGCAACTTTGGACTTTCCAAGCCGGTATACGTCACTGAAATCAGACTCAACTAAATCCAGTTGTAAAACCTTGTTTATCTCATCTGATACGGAATTGACAGTCATATCTTCCCATTCAGAAAGAATCGAACCATGTATCACGAAGTTATTCTTTCTAACATCTACCTCTAATTCCTGCATGGTCCGCTTAAGTTCTGCATTCTCTCTCTCCAGCACAGATCTCAGTCGACTAATCGTTTAATTATATTGCAGTAATAATTGGACATCTACACAAATAAGATTATTTAATGGAATAATCAGTATTTTAAACAACCACCAGCTGGCCAAATTAGCATCTAAGGGAGTAGATTATGAAGCTATATGTAGAAGAACTGCTATAGACAAATCGGTTCAGAGGTTAAGAAGACTGATGGCAACTGTGTTCTGGGATCAAAAGTTAACACAATGGTTGCATTATTTATTGGTCGACAATTTGAGTACAGAGTATTTAGGGATATATTTGGACATCTTACAAGTAAGTTTATACCATTAACTCTTTGTAGGCTTGGTTGTAATAGTAAATCAGTAGTTTGGATACTTTCTTTTAGATCCAAGAGTCAATTCTTCATCAGAAAATGGGTGGCTATTTATTTATTCAGTTTTCTTGATCGCTCCTTCTACTTAAACAAGTGCTTTATCTATATGTTTGTGGGTTTGTGTGTTTGATACGAGTTAACTCATAAGCTACTAGACCGATGTCAAGAATTCTTTCACCTTTAGAATGCTACACTATCCTTGAGTAACATAGGCTATACTTTTGACCCGAAAAAATTAAGAAAACCTACTATAACTTCAATGATAATAAATATGAGTACCAAAATCAGCCATGATCAGCTATTTTCAGGTGCGCTGCAAAAACCGTAAGACGTACATGGAAACAATGTATGACGAAAATCTACCTCTTTAATGGTTCTACAAAAAAGTCCGCGATAGCACATATCTATCTTTCAAGGTTTACTCGATATTACCTTTTAAAGGTATCCAAATGTTTCTCAAAATTATGCATTGTTTGGGAGTATTTTTTTATGAATTCGCTATTGATCCTTATCCAATTAAATACGTCTTTCATCCCCAGTATTTAATTTAGAACGAAATTGCCTTTTACATCATTCAATTATGATGAATACATCAAAAGATATGGCAGGTTGAAGATGAAATAGCACCAAAATGCGTCTCTGAGGTAGGCACTAGGCGGGTAGGAGAAGGTACCGAAGTGTGAGGGGGGGCATGCATTTCTACCCAAGCAAAGCTGGGACGGGTTTCTAGTCATCTATACAAAGACTGTAATTTTCAATTTTGAGCGGAAATGGTCTCAAACGATAATGAGAGAGAAAATAACTTTATTGAGAACTTTCAAAGGGCCAGTGAGCCAGGGTGCATAGATGAGGGGATTATGAAATAGACAAGCTTATAGGCGAGGAATTGCTGTGAATTTCATCCTTCCCCAGTTCTTGTTTTATTGTATACTGCCAACCTCAGATGAATAAACAAAGGCTTACTTTACGATCAATAATATCCGAAAGGTGTATGATTGTTGTTTATACACCATTTGTCAAAAACATATGCTTCAAATTGAACAGTAACCACGATTTAGCGCAACTACCGAACACTAAGCTCTGGAATAGCTCAAAAGCAAGAAACTCTCAAAACAAATACAGGGGCACTATAAATGATTGTAACAGCGCAGTTGGCTTTGGATTATGCAAACCACAGAATTCTGGGATCATGCTATGCTCTGATTGGTTAGAGATTGGTATTCTGCAATCCAAAGCCAACTGCGCTGTTACAATCATTTATAAAGACCCTGTACTATAATCATTGGAGGCAGCATGGAGTTTCTCAAACTCAATTGGGAACAACGTCCTTCACACAAATTGCAATAAAATATTCGATTTGGATTTATGGAAAAGCTTTTTATAAAATATCCTAAATTTGAATAATTTTTTCGAATTTTGAAACGAGGAGAAGTAAACAAACAAACGCCAGATCAATTTGTAGTGTCAAATCAATTTAGTGGAGAAAAAATTATCAGAAATCACCAAAAGTATTGCTAACTCATTCTCCCCTCACCTCTCGCCTATTTTTAACCCCCTCATTCATGAACCCTGGGTTGGTGTTGGAAATGACACTGACAGAAATGGTATTAAAATTTCGACAATTTATTTTGTTCGGTTACGTACTGTTTTATTCGAACATTATAATTTTGATCAAATTTGAACACTCAGTGATTTAGTGTCTTGAGTTAGAATTACTTGCCTAGAATTCTGTCAAAAACCACTATCTGTCAAGACAATTTGCACCCCAATATGTTTCTAGGATATATTTTATTTCTATGATGTAAACCACAGCAAACTTTATTCACTTTTTGTTATTGGCTATTCTAGTAACACCAAAATTCACCGACGTTTCGGTCACAGATCAGACCTCTTTCAAGGATCAATGGTTTAAATTTTAAAAGAACATAGTCACACATAAACAAATGAAATATCAAGTAGGATTTCCATGAATCTGCGTTGTCACATTTTATAATGTTCATATTTTGATTTCATAACATGAATAGAAACAGAGAAAATGGCCAAAGTTGAAATTACCTGAATTTGAATTTGGGCTTATAACTCGAAAACAAAAGAAGATAAGGTAATGCGGTTAACGTCACTATAGGCATTTCGGATACTTACTCGGGTTGACTCGATCCCTGACCTTCGCGTTCGTTTACCTAACCCGAACATCCAACCCGTGTTCGAAAAGTACGGTGCTATTAACTCGATCACTGACCCAGGGGCCTATTGCACCAAAATACTATGCCGTTTTCACTTTGCATTCTGACCAATTTCAAAAGTGAAAATTAATTATATTGCGCAACATTTCTCCAACTATTTAATTTCTGCGAAGTGATTCTCAGTTTGCACTTAACTTTTCACATTGCACTTTTCAATTATGAATGCGTTTCGTGCAACGTAATTCATTTGATAAGTGAAAAGTGCAAAGTGAAAAGTTGCAAAGTATTTGGTGCAATAGACCCCAGGTTGATTTATCGTAACCCTAAGCGAGAGCAGGGGCCTATTGCACCAAAATACTTTGCAACTTTTCACTTTGCACTTTGCATTCTGACAAATTTCAAAAGTGAAAATTAATTATGTTGCACAACATTTCCCCCAAAAGTTAATTTCTGCGAAGTGTATTTCACTTTGTACTTGCATTTCCACATTGCACTTCTCAATTATGAATGCGTTTCGTGCAACATTATTCATTTGAAAAGCGACACGTATTTGGTGCATTAGGCCCCAGGGTTATACAGTCACTGCATGCGCACTGCAGTTTAATTTTGTATTTGAAAGAGGCGGGAATTAGTCTTTTACTCTTTTCTTTGTAATTTTATATATTCTATTCCTAAAAATTATGGAAAGAGAAGAGAATTTGGCTCAATATAAAATGTGTGATTCCATGAGGTCTTCATTACTTAGTATACAGATTTTTCTGTGCTAAGCTACAGCTTTCTTCAACGAAGTTACCCAAAGATAACATTAAACATGGGAGGGCACACCAGAAATTATAAGAAAGATTTCACAAAACCCAATAAATGCAAGCAAAGCCAGAGACAATCCGAAAATAAACTGGCACTGAAAAAAACAGATTCTTTACTTTTTTAACATGGGTACTTAAAAACAACATTAAACATGGAAGGGCACACCAGAAATTATAAGAAAATTTCCAAAAAGGCAATAAATGCAAGAAAAGCTAGAGACAATCCGAAAATAGATTGGGATTGAAAAAATAAATTCATAAAATATTTGGTTATGTTATTGATACGTCTGACAAATCCTAAACCTGATGTGTTCTTACACTCAGAACCTGGTCCATGATCCGAGTAGATCCGTCACGTGACCAAATGGATCGAGTTAATAACCCTGAGTAAGTTTCCCAAAACGCCTTATGATTTTCTCTAAATAAGATAACCGCAATTATATGCCATTCATTTTCCTGGTAAAAGGTTAAAAAGTTGTATTTCAGGGATCACCAATTCTGGGCAACCTGTACATGTCAACCGACATTTCTGATGATTATTTGATATTTGTTTACAGACATTAAAAGGAAATCTTCCCTAGTTCATTGAGAAAATGTTAAACGGTCTGACAGCACACTAAATAAGATCGATTTCAACCAAAATTGACATTTAGGCTATTTCAACTTTGGTCATTACTACGTTTCTATTTGTACTACAAACTTGAAACAAAAACATTATATAGACAACAATATTATACCTGCGTTCCTATTAACGCGCTAATTTTCATTTCGTATTATATAGACACTTTTTTTTATAGAAATTCAGTGGCTTAATCTTTTTGACGGGGGATTTCCTTCGTGATGTATGACATGTATACTCCGTTCACGCAAGGTTGAGCCGTCGGTTGGCCATTGAAATTTGGCATATTCCACTGTGTGTATTAAAATTTTAGGTTATGTTGTTTATTTTCTTGTCAGATTGATACGCAATGTTGTCAATATCGCATAGAGTTCTCTGATAACTCGCAAGCTCGTCGAACGAGGCCGGGTACATTCGGCAACTTTGACTTTATTTTACGTTATGACAGAAAATACTGCCAACTTCAGATAAATAAACAAACGCCCACTATGCGCTCAAACTATCGTGAACGGACTATAACTTGGTTTTTTCTTATGGAAACAATAGTTTATTTTCACTTAAAAAGAATCACCGTTTTTTTTCGTTTGAAAAATATGTAAGATGACATATATCGATCTTAGTTCAGTGGCGACGCTACGTGGGGGGCACGGAGGAGTGGCCCAGTATTTTCAGGGGGGGTAGTAATGAATGAATTAGTACAATTTTGTTGAGCATGGGTCATACAAATTTACGGGGCCCTGGGACAACCCATGCGAAATAAGCTCAATACCTACCAACTTTAGAGATCGATTCAACATGAATGCAAATAATTGATATCGAAATTTTGGGAGAGAGAAAGATGATCTTGTTTGATAGAATTGAGTTATATTCTCAACCTAACCATTATCAAGTGAAAATAAATTCAAAACAAAAGTGATTGAGTACTTAGTGAAAAGAAGGAAAATTTCAAATCTATTTTTTCCAGAAATGGTGCATCTGGGCGTTATTATACAAGAGCATCTTTTTCAAGAAAAAAACATCAGAGTTTATGAATATTATGTGAATCTCGCGAAATAATGAAAGTTAAAAAAGTTTCAACTAAAAATACCCTTCCTTCCCCCCCCCCAAATGATACGATTGTGCTTGACATGAGAGAAATGCACTCAATCTAATCGATGCGTATTTCTGATATAGCCAATGTGTAAACTTTCAGCACTTTATGTGACTCCGTTTTGCGAATACGTGGCAAAAAGTGTGGACAGGACGTCATCTTCAAAGGGCACTAGCTCCTTAACGAAGCAATTTTGCATTATATGATTTGGGTCGAATCTGTCTAAAATACGATCTATAATGTCCACTAGAAGTTGTCGGTCTAATTACGGGACACTTGTATAACATGTTAAATATTTTGAAACGGGGAAAGAACGGTAATTATTTTTGGTAAAAATAAAATAATATCCATAAAAAAGATAAGCGTAGTATGCCATTAATTTTTCCCTGTCTTTTAAGGTTAAAAAGATGTAGGTCAGGGATCACCAATTCTGGGCAACCTTTACATTTTAACCGACATTTCTGATGATAATTTGATTTTTGTTTGCAGACATTAAAAGGAAAGCTTCCCTCGTTTGTCGAGAAAATGTTAAACAGTCTGACAACACACAAAATAGGATCGATTTCAACTGAAAAATCTGTTGCCAATTTTGAAGCGACCATGGGATCCTGTAATATCCAGTTTGATGCAAGATAAGCCTAAAAAATTACCGGGAAATCCTGTGATCGTGGTAGTTCCATCTTCTCCTGTGTCTTCTAACCGTTATTTGAAATGGATACATTTATTATCGAATCTGGCAACAGTTATTAATGTTCCTTTCAACTTGGGTGAGTATTCTTTCATTTCTTTTATCATTTATTTATACAGGGTGTTTCATGAATCCTTGGCCATATCCTGGTTGTTTAGTATCATACCACCATTAGTTTCGGAGATAAAGGGTGATTCATGAACATTGTACACTGCTCAACAATTGATAGGGATCACCTACTTGTTCTAAATTTATTTCTGAAATATTCGCTTCAAGATTATAAATTTAGTCAGATATCAGAGTATTTTCAGTTGATAATATGGTTCACTTGAGAAAAGAATGAAAAATGGAAAGTTGGAGAGAAAAAAAGATTTAATAGGAACACTCAAAATTCTGTGTTTGAATAACATAAAAATTTTATGATGAAACCACAAGAAGGCTGAAGTTTCGGTTAAGCTAGTACCTAGTTGGTCCTCCACGAGCTCGTCTCAAGCATTCTACCTACGAGGCATACTTACGATCAAACGATTTATGAAATTTTGGGGCAAATTCGTCCAAATATCCGTAAAGCGTTAGAAAGGTCCTCCAGGTTATTGATCGGTTGTTCTAAGGTTGACAATTGTCTAGACATCTCAGACCAGACATGTTCGATGCAATTCATGTCTGGAGAGCGAGCTGGCCAGTCCATCCTATCAATAGCATGAGTTTCTAGCGCTTCATTAACCAAACGACTACGGTGTGGACGGGCATTATCGTCAATTAAAATGAAATTCTCGCCCACGGCAGCCGCAAACGGAACAATTATGGGTTCAATAATCATATCGTGATATCTCTGACTGGTCATGGTGGTGTTCTGCAGAACAACCAACTCTGTGCGTTGGTTCAAACAAATGCCTCCCCATACACATATAGAACCTCCGCCAAAAGCTGTTGTGGGTACCATAAACTGTTCTGCATACCTTCGACCTCTTTCCCTCCAAGCAAAAATAAGTCCATCGGAGTTGACCCAAACGAAATCTAGACTCATCCGTAAATAAACATCGGCTCCAATCTTCAAGTGTCCAATTGTGGTGCTCCTCAGCCCATTGCCGTCGATGAACCCGGTGTTCCCTATTCAAACGGGGATGTTGTACCCTCCTACGTGCTCTCAAACCACAAACACGTAGTCGTCGTCTTACAGTCTGGTTCGAAATTGGAACTCCTGTTGCAACTCTCACCCCCGTTTGCACCCACAAAAGTTCCTCTTAGCTGAGTTCCACTTAGATTTAAGGTCCACTTAAAAATATTTTCATTTGCTCCGGTACTGCTTAACAGAAACTTAGCTAAGGATCACTGCCATTTGGCAACGCTGTAAGTTCTTGATACACTCGACCTACTTGTGAAGATTTTATGTCCGTTTCTATGAGTAATGCACAAATTTTATGTTTTGTGGACTAACGTCAAACAACTGGCAGATAATTCGTAGTTTTTCCCTGTGAAGTGTTTTGGTATTTCCAGAGATATATGTGAAGGTTAAGTTCGAAATGAATAGTGCTGAAAAAAAAACCAACAAGAGCACCAAATTTCTCTTCTAATGAAAAAACATGTTGCTGAATTTGGTGAATAGTTTCAAGAACATCATCGAAAGCAAAAAAACCAACGCGGTTAGAAGACGGAAGCGTGGAATAAAATTGAGACAGGAATTGTAGAAACAATATATTAAATTATACATTTGATACCTCAAGTATGTCGTGAATAAATATCACTGGTTGTAATATTTGAAAATAATTTTGTATAATTGAATTTCGCATTTGTGCTCCCATGTTTCGATTGTCATTCACTGACATGCTATTATTCCTGGAAAAATCAGTAAAAACTTTAAATTCATGAATCCACCATGAAAATCTTGAAACTTATAGATCCAACGGATGCTCTAATTCCAATTCGATCTCTCGCAAAATGTGAACAGCAATCTCTTTAGAAATACGGACTTTTCTTTGAAATGTGAGCTGATCAAAGGATTCGAAATAGTTTGCCCTTTCATAAATCGTTCTAGGAATTCCATGAATCACTAACATCAACTAATCAAAGTCCTCATCATCCGTAACAACATAGTTCAGTCTTTCCATCTCAATATCTCAAATAAAACATACCGCACTACCACCAAAATTTATTTCGATTTGAACTGAGACCGGAATTTAACTTCAATTGAAATTTCAAATCACACACATGACAGGACGTCTGACGGAGGCGCAAGATAAGTTATACTTAAGCCATAGATTTCTTCGCCCCATTTCGCACCAAGCCAGTCCAGTCCAGTCGAGTCAAGTCAGAACTATTAACTTCGTTTAAAATCGTTTAAAACAAATGGAATGTGAAATCTAGTTTCATACTAGGCCCTAGTGTGAAACTAGATTTCACATTCCATTTGTTTTAAACGATTTTAAACGAAGTTAATAGTTCCAATCCTGAAGTGACTTGACTCGACTGGACTGGACTGGCTTGGTGCGAAATGGGGCTTCGGCTTATCCTTTTTGTCTATTTAGGTGACACTTTAGGTCTAAGTAGAATCGGTGCAAACGGAAAAAGCGAGTTAAGATAGACTTAAAGATAAGTTTCACTTAAGTGTCACTGGTGCAAACGGCCGTCAGTGATCTATTGAGCCGCGACGCCGGATAAGTGGGACTTCTCCTAGCATTGAGGATTAAAAGACGATCTTGGGCAGCTGTTGTACTGTGCTGCCGACCTCCCCCATGAACATAAGCTGCTGATTCATTTCGGATGAACCTATTCCAAGCCCGACTCACGACACTTTGCGAAACATTCAACCGCCGGGACACTTCTCGCTGGGAGAAACCTTCCTGCATCCACCGTATGATTTGGTCCAGTTGCACAGGAGCCAAACGTCTTCTCGTATTGATAAGCTGATATTGTTCTCATTTCTTCAATTATTGTCACCTAAGTGTTTGAACGAAAGAAAAAAACAGATTTAATAACAAATACCACATTGCTTTTCACTCCACCTGTAACAGCCTACAGATAATAATCGATTTTGTGAACAAGAGCCGATGAAGTGAGGAAGACTTTGATATAATCAATTCAAAACATCTTACTTTTCCTTAGAGAACATATAATGTACAGATATTCACGAGATAACTTGATAAAATACAAATGAAGCGAAGTTCATAAGTGATCCCTAGCAATTGTTGATCAGTTTATTTGCGATAGCTGTAACTTTGGAATGCATGGTCCGATATCGATCAAATCTTGTTCACTTTAGGGAGCTTTTTCAAACAATTCATGAAATATTGATATTTTCAGGGCAGTACTCACAATATCATGATTTTTTCTGCAAGCCCCAAAATCTATATTTTTACATTCCTCTCAGAAATTTCGTTTTTGCCATGAAAAATAACATAATTTATTCTAATGAATCCAATTTTCCCTTTGCATGACTCACTTTTGTCGCATTTATTGTTTTTCATTGAGATTACAAATCATTTTTAATTCTGTTTCTTTGATTTTGAAACCTTAGTTCCCACTAAGTGTTCGCGAAAAAGTTATTAAGGAATGCATTATCAAGCTGACAGTGTTTTTTAAATTACTTTTTGAATCAAGATTTGAAAGGGATAAACCATCTTAGAAAATATAAAACAAGAGTGAATTCGCTTTGAAACACAAAAATTTTCACTTTTATTCCGCAAAAGATATTGCTTTTTTTCAATTAATGAATCTTTGTGTTAATTGAATTCAAAGTCTACGGATCTAACGCTTCCTGGATTCTTTTCTCTGTGTTGATCTGAAAGAAAAAATATACGCAACTGAAATAATTTCACGGGAGCATTTGAGGCAAAGGATAGAAGAAGCCTACGCAGAAGTTAAACGCAATCCAGATATGAAAAAATTCAAAAAATGCCCTAAGCAGGAGCTTCTGAGCGATCGTTCTAAGGTGGTGCAATAAGACTATTACCTCAAAATTTTATATAGGATTTGAGATTGATACCAAATATACAAGGTGTCCACTAATTAGACCGACAAACTTCTAGTGGACATTATACCTATTTAAGACAGATTCGACACAAATCATATAATGCAAAATTGCTTCGTTAAGGAGCTAGTGCCCTTTGAAGATGACGTCCTGTCCACACTTTTTGCCACATATTCGCAAAACGGAGTCACATTAAGTGGTGAAAGTTTACACATTGGCTAATATCAAAAATACGCATCGATTAGATTGAGTGCATTTCTTTCATGTCAAGTACAATCGTATCATTTGGGGGAGGGGTGAAGGGTATTTTTTGTTGAAACTTATTTAACTTTCATTATTTCGCGAGATTTACATCATATTCGTAAACTCTGATGTTTTTTCTTGAAAAAAGATGCTCTTGTATAATAACGCCCAGATGCAGCATTTCTGTTCAAGATATTCAACTTTTTATCAACTCTTGTATTTAATGCATTAGGCATGAATATCTTTGCAACCATTTGTCCGATTTGAATGTTTTTTTAGTTGTAGCTCTTTTATTGGCGAATATCATACTACAATGAGATGTTCAAAAAAAAAATGCATCATGCTGTACAGAGCGTTTAAATTTTCGGGTTTTTTTCAATACCGTTTAACGCCTTCTGTGGGCAATACCAGATACCTGAGGCTTTTAAAAACTGTACAGTGATGTAGCCTGATGTTTCCTGAGTATTTTACTTTTTTAAAAAGCAAATTAACATGTTCCCTTCCAGAGACATTTTTATAAAATCTTGCATTTCATACAATATATTGACAATAAATATTTTCATTCAAGTAGTACTGGGGTTTACAGTTGTCATAATTTTTTCGAATCAATAAAATTCATTCGAAATTAATAATTGTGTTAATTTCTAAAGTTTTTTTACTTTAATATTCTTTTCATTCGACGTTGAATACGTAGTTTAAGCTGATACCAAACGTTTTCGATTACGTTCAGGTCAGGACTACAAGCCGGACAATGTAGATGTTGAATCCCAACCTCTTTAAGGTATTCACGATATGAAATTATCGTCTTTCAGCAAAAAATTGTCCCCTATGTATCTCGCAGAATCTATTGCCCCTTCCCGGATCGCTAAAAGATCCATACGAGTAATCAAGGAAATGCTTTGTCTTCTGATAAATACCCATCCATGAGATGATTTTAAGCTTACTCTGAAGTCTTCAGTGAAGTGAAAAAAGTCTTGCACTCGATCCATATTCATTGAGTCTTCTTCTTGCAGTTTTTGATAAAATTGTAACATTTCCGACAACTCGAAGGCGGTTTTTTTTACTTTGATCTGGTCTTTTCAACGTGAAAGCCCGTTTGCATAAGTCTACGGAGACAACGACTAAAGAAAAATAAATAAGAATTAACTCTCAATACAAAAATAAACGAAAACAAATTAAGAAAAACAGAAAAATGCAAGATGTTATAAAAATGTGAATATCTCTGGAAGTATACAAGTTAAATTGCTTTTTAAAAAAGCAATACATCAGGCTACATCACTGTATAGTTTTTAAAAGCCTGAGGTATCTGGTATTGCCCACAGAAGGCGTTAAACTGTAATGAAAAAAACCCGAACATTTAAACGCCCTGTACAGCATGATGCATTTCTTTTTTTGAACATCTCATTGTAGTATGATATTCGCTAAACATTCAAATCGGACAAATGGTTGCGAAGATATTCATGGCTAATGCATAAAATACAAGAGTTGATAAAAAGTTGAATATCTCTGGACGATTTCAAGATAAATTGGTTTAAAAAAAACAAAATACCTAACTTTCTAGTAAATTCTGCAGTCGGTGTATATTTTTTCATTTTCTTAATTAACTCTTAATTATTTTTAATTTTCAGGAACCCCAGGACAGAGACTGACAACGACGCACGCAGCAGATCAGATGTTCGCCTCAATCAGGGGCCAGGTACAAGAAATAAAGAACGAGCACCCGAATAGAAATATTGTCTTGCTCGGTTTCAATGCCGGGGCAGCAATGGCACTGCAAGTTGCCCAGGTCGAATCGGTTTTAGCGGTGATATGTTTGGGTTTTTCACTGTTAACAGCCGAAGGCAAAAGGGGAGAACCTGAAGATACCTTGTTGGAACAGCAGACGCCTGTGTTGTTTGTTATAGGACAAAGCTCTACTACCTCGTCGTAAGTTCCGCCAGTTTTTCATTCTTTTTTGACATCAATATTATAATAATAATAATTAGCATCTTTATTAATATACTACAGATGAATATAAGAAGTATTCAAATGAATTTTGAAGAGTTTCAAGTATACCTAGAAGGGATGACGGACGTGAAGCTGCCGATGGATCCAACCTATCGACGAACGCCACCGGCAACATCGTAGCTCTCACCGCGTAGAGAGCGTTAAAGCGTTGGGGACGCTCTGTAACTCCTGCGCCCGATACCGTCGCCTTTACGTTAATAATTATTCCGACAAGCTGAATAGGAATATGGAATATTCGACTACTTGAAATGGGGGGAAAAGGTTCCGATGAACGAATTATAATAATTTGAGTGCGTTATTTCAATAAATTACTCGAAAAATCGAATTGATTGAAGCGAAGTAATGGGATTCACTAGGAATTAGATGGTTTATAAAACTTGAATAACTAATAATCATTATTTCGGTCACAGAACGTATTCAGGTCAACATTTTTGATCACTTTCGTTCACCTAATTGATTAACACATTTCAGTGTTCGCCCTCAGGAGACCAGTGACGGCGTTATTAATTTCTAGCGACGAAAAATTTCAAAGTCCTGAAAAAAATTATCAGGACCATGGCTGTGCATAAGACCGAATAAATATGATTTCTTATCACTTCCTACACCCTTGTCAAGTGACAGATTTCAGTGTTCGCCCTCAGGAGACCAGTGACGGCGTTATTAATTTCTAGCGACGAAAAATTTCAAAGTCCTGAAAAAAATTATCAGGACCATGGCTGTGCATAAGACCGAATAAATATGATTTCTTATCACTTCCTACACCCTTGTCAAGTGACAGATTTCAGTGTTCGCCCTCAGAAGACCAGTGACGGCGTTATTGATTTCTAGCGACGAAAAATTTCAAAGTCCTGAAAAAAATTATCAGGACCATGGCTGTGCATAAGACCGAATAAATATCGTTAGTAATCACTTCCTACACCCTTGTCAGGTGACAGATTTCAGTGTTCGCCCTCAGGAGACCAGTGACGGCGTTATTAATTTCTAGCGACGAAAAATTTCAAAGTCCTGAAAAAAATTATCAGGACCATGGCTGTGCATAAGACCGAATAAATATGATTTCTTATCACTTCCTACACCCTTGTCAATTGACAGATTTCAGTGTTCGCCCTCAGGAGACCAGTGACGGCGTTATTAATTTCTAGCGACGAAAAATTTCAAAGTCCTGAAAAAAATTATCAGGACCATGGCTGTGCATAAGACCGAATAAATATCGTTAATAATCACTTCCTACACCCTTGTCAAGTGACAGATTTCAGTGTTCGCCCTCAGGAGACCAGTGACGGCGTTATTAATTTCTAGCGACGAAAAATTTCAAAGTCCCGAAAAAAATTATCAGGACCATGGCTGTGCATAAGACCGAATAAATATGATTTCTTATCACTTCCTACACCCTTGTCAAGTGACAGATTTCAGTGTTCGCCCTCAGGAGACCAGTGACGGCGTTATTAATTTCTAGCGACGAAAAATTTCAAAGTCCTGAAAAAAATTATCAGGACCATGGCTGTGCATAAGACCGAATAAATATGATTTCTTATCACTTCCTACACCCTTGTCAAGTGACAGATTTCAGTGTTCGCCCTCAGGAGACCAGTGACGGCGTTATTAATTTCTAGCGACGAAAAATTTCAAAGTCCTGAAAAAAATTATCAGGACCATGGCTGTGCATAAGACCGAATAAATATGATTTCTTATCACTTCCTACACCCTTGTCAAGTGACAGATTTCAGTGTTCGCCCTCAGGAGACCAGTGACGGCGTTATTAATTTCTAGCGACGAAAAATTTCAAAGTCCCGAAAAAAATTATCAGGACCATGGCTGTGCATAAGACCGAATAAATATCGTTAGTAATCACTTCCTACACCCTTGTCAGGTGACAGATTTCAGTGTTCGCCCTCAGGAGACCAGTGACGGCGTTATTAATTTCTAGCGACGAAAAATTTCAAAGTCCTGAAAAAAATTATCAGGACCATGGCTGTGCATAAGACCGAATAAATATCGTTAGTAATCACTTCCTACATCCTTGTCAAGTGACAGATTTCAGTGTTCGCCCTCAGGATACCAGTGACGGCGTTATTAATTATCGTGACCATGGCGGTGTTACACCTAAATTCAAACATATCAAGTTCAGCAATAAAAAATAAAGAAGAAAAAATTAACAAAAATAGAAAATCTGGAGTTCGTAAGTTGATTTATGAATAATGCCCGAAGGTATATATCGACCAAACCGGAAGAGCGTTGGAGAGTACAATAAGAGAATACCAGAATTCCTATACCAACCATAAAAACCACTGAACATATTATGCAAATCACCTAATAGAAACCGGACATGATTTCAACAATCTGTCACTTGACAAGGGTGTAGGAAGTGATGAGAAATCATATTTATTCGGTCTTATGCACAGCCATGGTCCTGATAATTTTTTTCGGGACTTTGAAATTTTTCGTCGCTAGAAATTAATAACGCCGTCACTGGTCTCCTGAGGGCGAACACTGAAATCTGTCAATTGACAAGGGTGTAGGAAGTGATAAGAAATCATATTTATTCGGTCTTATGCACAGCCATGGTCCTGATAATTTTTTTCGGGACTTTGAAATTTTTCGTCGCTAGAAATTAATAACGCCGTCACTGGTCTCCTGAGGGCGAACACTGAAATCTGTCAATTGACAAGGGTGTTGGAAGTGATAAGAAATCATATTTATTCGGTCTTATGCACAGCCATGGTCCTGATAATTTTTTTCGGGACTTTGAAATTTTTCGTCGCTAGAAATTAATAACGCCGTCACTGGTCTCCTGAGGGCGAACACTGAAATCTGTCAATTGACAAGGGTGTAGGAAGTGATAAGAAATCATATTTATTCGGTCTTATGCACAGCCATGGTCCTGATAATTTTTTTCGGGACTTTGAAATTTTTCGTCGCTAGAAATTAATAACGCCGTCACTGGTCTCCTGAGGGCGAACACTGAAATCTGTCACTTGACAAGGGTGTAGGAAGTGATTATTAACGATATTTATTCGGTCTTATGCACAGCCATGGTCCTGATAATTTTTTCGGGACTTTGAAATTTTTCGTCGCTAGAAATTAATAACGCCGTCACTGGTCTCCTGAGGGCGAACACTGAAATCTGTCACTTGACAAGGGTGTAGGAAGTGATTATTAACGATATTTATTCGGTCTTATGCACAGCCATGGTCCTGATAATTTTTTTCGGGACTTTGAAATTTTTCGTCGCTAGAAATTAATAACGCCGTCACTGGTCTCCTGAGGGCGAACACTGAAATCTGTCACTTGACAAGGGTGTAGGAAGTGATTATTAACGATATTTATTCGGTCTTATGCACAGCCATGGTCCTGATAATTTTTTTCGGGACTTTGAAATTTTTCGTCGCTAGAAATTAATAACGCCGTCACTGGTCTCCTGAGGGCGAACACTGAAATCTGTCACTTGACAAGGGTGTAGGAAGTGATTATTAACGATATTTATTCGGTCTTATGCACAGCCATGGTCCTGATAATTTTTTTCGGGACTTTGAAATTTTTCGTCGCTAGAAATTAATAACGCCGTCACTGGTCTCCTGAGGGCGAACACTGAAATCTGTCACCTGACAAGGGTGTAGGAAGTGATTACTAACGATATTTATTCGGTCTTATGCACAGCCATGGTCCTGATAATTTTTTTCAGGACTTTGAAATTTTTCGTCGCTAGAAATCAATAACGCCGTCACTGGTCTCCTGAGGGCGAACACTGAAATCTGTCACTTGACAAGGGTGTAGGAAGTGATAAGAAATCATATTTATTCGGTCTTATGCACAGCCATGGTCCTGATAATTTTTTTCAGGACTTTGAGTTTTTTTCGTCGCTAGAAATTAATAACGCCGTCACTGGTCTCCTGAGGGCGAACACTGAAATCTGTCACTTGACAAGGGTGTAGGAAGTGATAAGAAATCATATTTATTCGGTCTTATGCACAGCCATGGTCCTGATAATTTTTTTCAGGACTTTGAAATTTTTCGTCGCTAGAAATTAATAACGCCGTCACTGGTCTCCTGAGGGCGAACACTGAAATCTGTCACTTGACAAGGGTGTAGGAAGTGATAAGAAATCATATTTATTCGGTCTTATGCACAGCCATGGTCCTGATAATTTTTTTCAGGACTTTGAAATTTTTCGTCGCTAGAAATTAATAACGCCGTCACTGGTCTCCTGAGGGCAAACACTGAAATGTGTTAATCAATTAGGTGAACGAAAGTGATCAAAAATGTTGACCTGAATACGTTCTGTGACCGAAATAATGATTATTAGTTATTCAAGTTTTATAAACCATCTAATTCCTAGTGAATCCCATTACTTCGCTTCAATCAATTCGATTTTTCGAGTAATTTATTGAAATAACGCACTCAAATTATTATAATTCGTTCATCGGAACCTTTTCCCCCCATTTCAAGTAGTCGAATATTCCATATTCCTATTCAGCTTGTCGGAATAATTATTAACGTAAAGGCGACGGTATCGGGCGCAGGAGTTACAGAGCGTCCCCAACGCTTTAACGCTCTCTACGCGGTGAGAGCTACGATGTTGCCGGTGGCGTTCGTCGATAGGTTGGATCCATCGGCAGCTTCACGTCCGTGAAGGGATGACTATATCATTCGATATCATCATACTGACGGAAACATTTGTGGTATATGACATAAATTTGTTTAAATTAAATGGATACCGGCATGTCTATAATGAAGGTAGATACAATAGAAATGATGGTACAATCGTTTATGTGAGGGAAAATATAAATTTTGAACATGAAAACATACAACTGGGGGAAATAACAGCTATAGATTTGAATATTCAGAACAACAAAGAAAGAATTAGATTAACTGCAATATATAAGTCACCCAAATATGTAATCACTGATTTCAATGAAAAATTAGCGCTCTACTTAGAAGATAAAAAACATTATAAAAAACACATTATCACAGGAGATATAAATATTGATTTATTGGAGAATGAACATGTAGTAGAAGAGTACAAAAATATATTGAACTTCTTTGGCTTCACATCGTATATAACAAAAAATATACAAGACCTGAAAGTGAATCGTGTCTAGATCATTTTTTCGTGAAGGGTTTTCAACGGGGAGAATCGGACATCAAAGGTATTGTTCTTCATAATTTGATAACGGATCATTATCCAATATTGTTGAGTGCAGATCTGAAAATAAAAAGGAAAAATATTATATTAAAGAACGAAAAAAAATACACAAATTACCTTAAATTGAAGAATGCACTAAGTCGGGAAGATTGGCAGCATTTATATGAAATTGAAGATGTCAATGATGGAACTGAATACTTCTTGAATATATTGAAAAACTTACATGCATAAGAACAGAAGAAAATAGGGTAGTTGAAGATGAACAGGAAATAAGCGATATATTTAATGAATATTTTAGCGGTATTGGAGAGAGATACGCCAACGAAATAACGAAACCAGCAGAATTCAAAGAAAAAAAAATTCATTTACAAAAAACTTTTTTTTTATTTCCCACAGATTCAGAAGAAATAGAAAAAGTTATAAGTAGCCTCAAATCCAGAAAATCTACTGGACATGATGGAATTCGCTCGGAAGTTTTGAAACAAGTGAAACATGAGATATCAGAACCTATCACCTATTTAGTCAACAATTGTTTTGAAAAAGCGTGTTTTTCTGACATTTTGAAAATAGGGATAATAAAACCATTACACAAAGGCGGAGATAAAACACAAGTTAACAACTACAGACCAGTTACTCTTATATCCAATGTAGCTAAAATATTTGAAAAGTTAATTAAAGCTCGAATGGTTGCTTTTATGAATAAGTACAATATACTTTCCAACAGTCAATTTGGGTTTCGCCAGGGCATTTCAATAGAAGATGCTATAAAATTAGTGACTGAAAAATTATATGAAAACATAGATAAAAATACTCCAAATCTAGCTGTTGTGATAGATCTGGCAAAGGCTTTCGATACCGTTGACCATCAAAAATTATTGGAAAAACTATCAAATCATAGCTTTAGAGGAAAATTAAACACCTTATTCCGCAGTTTTCTTTCAGGCAGAAAACAGATTACAAAATAAATGGGAAATTTAGTAGAACAATGATACCTAAATATGGGGTTCCGCAAGGAACAGTACTCGGGCCTCTCTTTTTCCTGATTTATCTGAATGATATATTTCAACAAAAATCTGCTGGACAAATTATATGTTTTGCCGACGATATGATAGTAATGTACGAAGATACATCTTGGGAAAATCTGAAACAGAAAGCAATAAAAGATTTGAGGATGCTAAAGAAATGGTTCGAACAAAGTAAACTCACCTTAAACCAACAGAAGACCCAATATCTAACCTTTTCATCTAATAAAGTTGGACTTTCAAATTTGGGCACCCTTCGAGTCGACGATAGGTTGGAAATAGTGAATACTAATTCAACGAAATATCTTGGTGTTTATATAGACCAACATTTGAAGTGGGATCAACATATGCATTATTTGACTAGAAAGCTAAGAGGAATTGCATACAGATTCAGGTTAATACGAAAGATATCCAATCCACAAGACATCTCCAAATACTTTATGACGCACTTGTACAATCACAACTCTCATATGGAATCATAGGATGGGGAGGTGTCTTGGATTGTCATAAAAGAAGCATAGATGTCTTGCAAAAATATATTTTAAAAATAATTTATGGAAAGAAGTTCACATTCTCTAGTAGACAGATTTACGAATTATCAAAAGCATTAGACATAAGGCAAATCTATGCAAATAAAATTATAATAAATATCAAACAGAGGAAGATAAAATTAGTCATCAAAGAACACAACTACCTGACCAGAACAAGAAACGTCATGAGGATTGCACATTTAAATGGCAAAAAAATTGAGCATTAAAATGGGTCATTAATGCTCAATTTCGTACACATTAATAGTTATTTAATAAACTAGGTTATTAAAGACAGCGACTAATGGTCAAGATATATTAATGCGTGAGCGGAGCGAACGCGTTAATAGTTAGTTAGTTAGTTAATAGTTAGTTAGTTAGTTAGTCGCTCGATTAATAACCGAGTTGATTACAAGATTTTTCCGACGATCTCAACATGAATACTGTATACATTCTTGATTAAAATACATTCTCAATTCGCACAAGACATACATTTGACGTAAAGGAATTTCTATGTTCTATGTTCCAGTAGAGTTTTGACATTTCTCGTAGTGATTCTGAATACTTTGTGTACGGTTGCCATGAGGATTGCACATTAAAATGGCAAAAAAATTGAGCATTAAAATGGGTCATTAATGCTCAATTTCGTACACATTAAAAGCACCTTTTATTTCGAGGTCGGCGGAAAAAGTTATTTAATCAACTAGGTTATTAAAAACAGCGACTAATGGTCAAGATATTTTAACGCGTGAGCGGATCGTGACCATTAGTCGCAAGATTAATAACCGAGTTGATTACAAGATTTTTCCGCTGCCTCAGTATGAATTGTGTATAAACTCTTGATTGAAATACATTCATATTTTGCACAAGACATACATTTGACATAATGAAATTTCTATGTTCCAGTAGAATTTTGACATTACTCGTAGTTCTTCTAAACACTTTGTGGGCAGTTGCCATGAGGATTTCACATTAAAATAGCATAAATAGGCTACGTGCAGTTCTGACAGTTGTCTATGGTCCAGGCGAGATTGGAGGACCAACATTAAGGGCCGTATTCATAGTTCGTACTTGAGGGTGAGTGACAGTTGTTGTCACCTTTAAAGCTAGTATTCATAAGGGCGATAAAAACTCACACTCACCCTCAAGTACGAACTATGAATACGGCCCTAACCTACAATGAACTGATTATTGCAATCTGAGTGCGATTAATTGAGGAATTTTGTGATTTTCGATACTTGGAACTAATAATTCATTAAATTATACTAATAAATATAATTTCACCTTAATTCTCTTAAAAAGCAGATCTAAATATCTGTTAAATATGCAATATTTCTGTGTTATAGTGGGCTGTGACATCAAAGAAGGAACTGAAAACTTACAAATTCTAGTTTCTTCAGGTGAATTAAATTATGGAATTTAAATTACAACAATGAAGAATATCAATGATACGAATTTATGCAGTAGTTTTGGTATTTTCATTTCAGTACTGTATAATTGTTAGATGAACTCGACTTATTCATGTTGAAAGTGAGAAAATAATAGACTGTTATTGGATATGAAAAGAAAATCATCCTTTTTGACGCTCGTTGTGAAGACTTTGAGTCCTAAAGTATAAAACATGAAAAATGTAATAAAGAGAAATCAAGAATGAAGACATCAGATAAAGCAAGTACTTGGAATTAGGTACTTACCTTAGACAAAGGTCTGAGGTACTTACTGTAATTGCTTTCAATTTTAGGACTCAAAGTCTTCTTAACGAGACTTGATAACGGAATATTTCCGAATAGTTGGCGATATTGTTACAAACTTTACTTACATTAAATATTCAACGTTACAAACCAATAACAATCGTTTTCTCACTTTCAATATGAATAAGTCAAATTCAACTCCACAATTATAAAGTACTAGCTGATCCGGCAACCGTTTCTTGCCTTATAAATTATAAATAACCTAGATACCGACTGCAGCGCCACCTGTCGGGCTGATTTGTGAATCTAAACCATTCTCGAATCTCCACGAACACACACAAAAAATTTCATCAAAATTGGTCCAGTCGTTTAGGAGGAGTTCAGTCACATACACACGCACACAAGAAATATATATATTAAGATTGAAATGAAATTACAAAAACTACTGCATAAATTCGTGTCAGTTATATTTTTCATTGATGTAATCCAATTTATTCAATATAAAACATAAACGTAGGTACCTACTTGCAAGTACTTGCTTCATCCGACGTCTCATTCCTAATATCCTTTCATTAAAATTGTCATGTTTTATTTTCCATAGCTCAAAGTCTTCATAAGAAGCCTTAAAGAAATTTTTTTTTTCAAATCCAATAACAGTAATATATTATCTCACTTTCAACATGAAATGTCGAGTTCATCTAAACAATTATACAGTATTGAAATGAAAATACAAAAACTACTGCATAAAATCGTATCCGTGATATTATTGATTGTTATAATTTAAATTTCATATTTTGATTCACCTGAACAAAATAAAATTTGTAGAATATTCAGTTTCTTCCTTGCTGTTACAGCCCACTATACCTTTTCAACTTCAAATTGAGACTAATCACATTCAAATTGAGATTAAACAAATTCAAAATGACATTAACCAACTTCAAAATGGTAAACACAATCTAATTGGGAATAAACACATTCAAAATGGGAGTAATCATTATCATATTGGGAACTGACATTTTCACTTGACTTTGATACTCCAAAAATATTGTCAAATAATGAAGGTATTCATCAGAACATTTTGTGTGTTCTGTATATAACTATGTCGCGTTACATTAAAGAATCGGAAGCAGCGAATGAAAGCAGATTTATGCTGTATACAAATAATTTGGACAATATAAAGGGTGTTTTTGAATAGATGCAGAAGATTTAAGGGGTCATTTCTCACATTATTTAATAAAAAAAAGTTCCAACAAAAGTAGGTCCAGAAATGCATTGTTTCCAAGATACAGAGTGTTGAAATTTTACTTAAAAACTGGCCGAAATAAGTGGTACCCACGCCACTAAGATATTTCAAACTAACAAATATATTTGAATTTACTTTGTGACAAGAATGTTTTCTGCCTTTTTTTCCTGTGGGGCACCGTTTCATGAGAAAAAATAAAACATCTCGACGCTGAGCCCTCATACTATGTGTTAAAGTGACGATAAATAAGCGTAAAGATGTTTTATTTTCTTACATAAAAACGGCGCCCCGCACGAACAAGAGGTAGAATGTTTTACTACAAATTGAACGAAGAATTCAAAAATAATTGTAAGAAATATCTCAGCGGTGTACACATATTTTATTCAGTTTTTAAGTAAAACTTCAACACTATTCATCTTGGAAAAAATGCATTTCAGGACCTACATTATTTATGGAAACTTTTTTTCATAAAATGATATGAGGAATCACCCCCTCAAATCTTACGCATCCTGTAGATCAGTATCAAATTCAAATGGAAATGTCTATTCCCAATAGGAGATTGATTATTCTCATTTTGAATGTGTTTATTCTCAATTCGATTGTGTTTACCATTTTGAAGTTGCTTATTCTCATTTTGAATTTGTTTAATCTCAATTCGATTGTGTTTACCATTTTGAAGTTGCTTAATGTCATTTTGAATTTGCTTAATCCCAATATGAATGTGATTAGTCTCAATTTGAAGTTGAAAAGGTATAGAATACAAAAGGATGGCATATTTAACTGATATTTTGAATATTTGATCCGCCTTTGACGAGAATTCAGGTGAAATTATATTCATTAGTCTCATTCAATATGAATAAATGTTCAAAGTGCCTAAAAACCACAAAATTTCTAGATAAATCGCTCTCATATTAGAATAATCAGTTCATTTCAGGTTAATGTTGGTCCTCCGGTCACGTCCAGCTGTCAGAACTGCTCGTAACCTATTGAGCATCAAAATTTTATATCAAAATATTTACCTTTTTGAGAAATTGAGCAAATTCGGAAAGTTGGTTGCCGAAAGCATGGTTTGACATGAACAAATTTATTTTGAAATGGTTAGGTTAGCAGCAAAATTTTGAAAGTTGGTTGTTGAAAGTATGGTACGAAATGAATAAATTTATGCTGAAATTATTACACGTGATGCTTGTATGTAAATTCTTAATTCTTTGTCACACTTACAAAAACGATGAATTTTAATTTAGATATTATACTTATTCCAGTCAAGAAGACATGGAGGACTTGAGAGAAAGAATGCGCGTTGAAACTGGTTTGGTGGTAGTAGGCTCTGCTGATAATTACCTAAGAATAAGCAAGAAGAAGAAACGAACAGAAGGAATAACTCAAAGTGTTGTGGATAGATGTATTGTGGTAAGTAGATCATGTTACATCTAGATTAATTTAAGTTGAGTTAGTTAAAACTGTTTAATTTTCTGAAAAAGTCCTTCATTTTGGAGAATCTGAAAAGCTCCCACTTTAGAAGATTCTTACAGAGAACACGTCATTTCAACAAAAATAATCAATTATCAGTAAAAACATAGAACACTTGTGTTCATTTAATAGATAAGCTGAGTCGTGTTTGATCCTTTTCAGTACTACTTTTATCGTTATAGCCAAAATGCCGCACGTTCATTGAAATAGTGAACTTGTTGATATGATTTATGATGAATCATAGCAAAATGCCAGTGCGACGCTGTGCTGGTTGTTCGAAGTATTACCGCTAAGAATCGAATAAAAATCGTAAAAAAAATTGAGCTCGAATGGATTTCGGTGTAGTATTGAGTTGGTGACGTGAAATTGTTGATTATGGGACATTTGGCCAGCCGTCAACGGGAAAATACTTAACTTTCAGAGAAGCATCTTCTGTCACTCTTTGAAAATTATTGTCATTAGTGTCATTTTTCAGGAGACATCGACTTTGATCTATTTTTTTATCTATTCAGTTCTCATTTGATCTTTTAGGCTGGATCTTATTAATAAAGCTCAGATCGTTTTGAGTTCAATGGACAGTTGACTGATGGGTTTTTCTGTTATTATGTATTATGAATTTGAAGGAAGCAGTTTCATGGCCATAACGAAAAACCCTATCAGTCAACCGTGTGTTGATTTAAAAAAATACACTGATCAACAATTGCTAGGGATCACTTATGAACTTCTTTTCATTTGTATTTTTTTCAAGTTATCTCGTGAATATCTGTACATTATATAGATATAGATAATATAACAGCTAAAGATGTAACAATATTATTCCCAATTATAAAAGGTCACATGTTGTTATTTCTGAACACATGTTTGAAGAGCGGAACATTTCCTAAACTGTGCAAGATCGCTAGGGTAACACCTATATATAAAAAGGGGGATAAACAACAACCAGATAATTACAGGCCAATTTCTAATACTTCTGTATTTGCGAAAATTCTTGAAACCATTATGAAAAACAGATTAGTAAATTTTCTTAACATCTCCAAGTCTCAATATGGGTTTCAAGAAAAGAGTTCAACGGAGGGAGCAGCTATTGATGTACTGGAGTATATACTGGAAAGGATTGAGGCAAGAGAAAATGTTGTGGGTATATTCGTCGACCTGAGGAAGGCTTTTGACCTGATTAATATTAACATATTATTGAAAAAAATGAAACAACTTGGTATAAGAGGAACATCTTATAAGCTTTTCAAGTCTTTCCTCAGCAATAGATATCAGTATGTGGTGTTGAATGGCACCAAGAGCAAGCGACAGAAAATTAAATCTGGAGTACCACAGGGCACAGTACTTGGACCTTTGCTGTATCTTATTTATGTAGAAAATATCTCTAGGATCGGTCTTTCGGGTAGGTACTTCATGTTTGCAGACGACACAATCCTCATCTATAGCGATAAAGATTTAAAAAACCTTCAAAGAACTATCAATTTGGACTTACTCAAATTCAGTGATTGGTTGACCTCTAACAAACTGGTAATGAACGAAGACAAAACAGTGTATATTCACTTCAAAAAAGAAAAACATCTGCAAGTACCCCACTCCAACTGGTTGTCAATGGAAAAAAATGTCAAACAAGTAGTCAACAATAAATATCTTGGTTTGAATATAAAGGAAACACTATCCTGGGATCTCCATGTGAATTCTATAATAGACAAGCTCAACCCACTGGTAGGCGCTTTGAGACATCTGAAATCTTACCTGAGCCAAAAATCAGCAAAACAAATTTACTTTGCGTACTTCCAATCTGTGCTGTCCTATTTGTCGGTTATATGGTCCAGAACTACCAAATTCAATTTGAATAGACTGCAGAGACTTCAGAATAAAGCGATAAAGTGTCTTCATGATCTTCCATACGATTACCCTTCTGATGAAATATACAAGACATACCCATACATGAGAATCGATAAATTAATAAAACTGCAACAGTGCAACTTAGTCTATAAACTCGAAAATGATCAACTAAAGAGTCAATGCTTATTACAAAGGGTACATAACATCACGAAATACAACACAAGAAACAAGGATGTCTTCTATCAAAAAAGAACAAGAACAGAGATTGGACGATCTGGACCTTTGTATTCTAGTCTCTCCACATTTAATAGCTTACCAAATGACATAAAGAAATATTTAAATGTATGTAATTATAATAACTTCAAAAAACTTGTTAAAAATAGACTATGTTAACAACCAATGTGTTGATTTATAGTTGTAAATAAATAAATAAAAAAAAATAAAAATAATATGTTCTCTAAGGAAAAAGTAAGATGTTTTGAGTTGATTATATCAAAGTCTTCCTCACTTCATCGGCTCTTGTTCACAAAATCGATTATTATCTGTAGGCTGTTACAGGTGGAGTGAAAAGCAATCTGGTATTTGTTATTAAATCTGTTGTTTTCTCTCGTTCAAACACATAAGGTGACAATAATTGAAGAAATGAGAACAATATCAGCTTATCAGACATGTCTATAATGTGTATGGGAAGGCATTTGTTTGAACCAACACACAGAGTTGGTTGTTCTGCAGAACACCACCATGACCAGCCAGAGATATCACGATATGATTACTGAACTCATAATTGTTCCGTTTGCGGCTGCGGTGGGCGAGAATTTCATTTTAATTGACGATAATGCCCTCCACACCGTAGTCGTCTCGTTAATGAAGCGCTAGAAACTCATGCTATTGATAGGATGGACTGGCCAGCTCGCTCTCCAGACATGAACTGCATCTAACATGTCTGGTCTGAGATGTCTAGACAATTGTCAACCTTAGAACAACCGATCAATAACCTGGAGGACCTTTCTAACGCTTTACGGGATATTTGGACGAATTTGCCCCAAAATTTTATAAATCGTTTGATCGAAAGTATGCCTCGTAGAGTAGAATGCTTGAGACGAGCTTGTGGGGGACCAACTAGGTACTAGCTTAACCGAAACTTCAGCCTTCTTGTGGTTTCATCATAAAATTTTTATGTTATTCAAACACAGAATTTTGAGTGTTCCTAATAAAGTCTTTTTTCTCTCCAACTTTCCATTTTTTCATTCTTTTCTCAAGTGAACCATATTATCAACTGAAAATACTCTGATATCTGACTAAATTTATAATCTTGGAGCGAATATTTCAGAAATAAATTTAGAACAAGTAAGTGATCCCTATCGATTGTTAAGCAGTGTATCTAGATTCCAATAAAAAGATTTAGCCTGCAACGATCAAATAATTATTTTTGATAACTGAGAACTGATTGCATTAAAAATAGATTAAAGTCATAGATGATTGTTTTCTGAGAGTTGTCCAAAATAACAAACATTTTCAGAGAGTTTTCTGAAAGTTAAGAGTCCAAAGTGTTTTCCTGACGACGTTTAATAGAAGTACACATTATGTAAGAAGAAGTAAATATGATAGAAATATTTTAAACATAGATAAATTGAAAATAGTAATCATAGAAATGAATATAATCTTCAATTTATAGGCTCACAGAACTTTCTTCATGCGGACTGGGATGATTTATTCAAGATGTTGTCAATGAGGGAAGAGACAGACCGGTTTCAATTTATCCTTGTTTCAAAGATTTGTTAGGTTAGCCTCCTTAAAGGCAAAGAATTTTTTGTTTGTCATTTTTTCTTTATCTTAAAATGATAGAAATAGCCTAAATAATATTTCAATAGCATCAATTCATTGATGAATTCTGTTCTGGAATGACTAAGAATAATAGATAGAATAATAAGAGTAAAAAGTAAACCTTTAGTCCGTTCACCAAAGTTTGAGCGCATAGTAGGCGTTTGTTTATTTATCTGAAGTTGGCAGTAATTGCTGTCCTAACGTTAAATAAAGTCAACGTTGCCGAATGTACCCGGCCTCGTCCGAAGAGCTTGCCAGTTATCAGAGAACTCTATGTTATAGTGACAACATTGCGTATCAATTTGACAAGAAAATAAACACATAACCTAAAAGTTTCATATTATGCTTAGTCTGAAAATATGATCTGCGGAGCGAGCAAGATTATCTGTGACGTCATGACATTTGTTGTAGAGTGAAAATAATAAAAGAACGCTCAGGCGCAAAGGCTTGTCAAGTCAAAGGAATTCGTAACCTCAAAATTATTATTTGCTGTCTTTCGCTCTGAAACGGTGTCTCTGCTTTCGCGGTACCACATATTGTAACAACAAAATTAGTTTCATCTTTCGTTAAAACATCCAGAACATAAATAACTAACCTAAACTGTCCTAAACTAACTTTTAGGTTAGAAATAAATGACATTTGGAAGAGCTCTCGCTTTGAGCGGGAGCGAATATATCTGATCTTCTTGCTCGCTCGGATAATAAAAGATCACGATGCAGAGTGAAGTGAGCGAAGAGAGCTTAATAAAAGACCAGCTGAGAGCAAGAAGTGCACGCCGAGCAGAATATTCAGACTAAGCAATATAGTGGAATATGCCAAATTTCCATGGCCAACCGACGGCTCAAACTTTCGTGAACGGAGTATAGTGATGATTTCGCTTATTTGTTATGCAGTCAAGTAGAATCTGTTTATTCACACGAACAACATTCCGGCGTTGCGAACTCGTGCCCAATGTTTATTCCATATTGTTATACCGCACCCCCAATTCTGATACTAACGGTTTGCGTTACAGACCATTCTGTCAGTTTGGCAACATCGTCTGTTAGTGTTCAGTTTCTGGATGCGATGTATTTACATTTTCATTTCGATTTGACGTTCATAAACTGAATTATTTTACTGATTTGGTGGCAGATTATTGTTGCTTAAGGCTATTCCGGTAATTATAGCAAATATAATAATCTTTATTAGTTGATCAACTATTTACAACCTCTAAAGTAAATAAAATAAAACTCAAAAATGCTCCCCAACGTGAGAAATCAACAATCTCTTGAACACTCTATAATTGGTGCATCTCTTCATCTCTCTTGGTAAGCCATTATAAATTCTTAATCCTCCAATCAAAGTAGATCCTGATGTAAAGCTCGTACGGAATGTTTCCACATAAAAGTTGTTCCCATTTCTTGTCTGATGTTCATGAATATCGGAGGTGTATCTGATGTGCTCACAAAGATAGTCTGGCAACATTCTATGTTCGACCTTATAAATAAAATCCAGTGTTTTAAACATAATCCTCTGTCTCACAGTCATCAATTGGCGTTCTTTTATTACAGCTCAAAACTATTCTCATTCCCCTGTTAATTACTTTCTGAATCTTTTCAATACTGTTCGACTTTAGATTGAACAATAAGGATGTACAAAAATCCAAGTGAGGCAATACCATCGACTTAAAAAGTAGCACTCTCGTTTTCAAATCTATCTTGTTACTGATTCTACTGATAAAATGTATCTTCTGTGCCATCTTCGCTGATATAAACTCTGAGTGCTCTTTCAACGTCAAGTTTCGATCCAATCTTACACCCAAGTATTTAATTGACTCTACTCCACTTAAACTCTTCCCACCTACTGAAACCATAATGTTGCTCTTATTAATTTGTTTTATTTTGCTTTCATTCCCGAACAACATATAATGTGACTTCTCAAAGTTTACCACCATCTGATTATCCCCCATCCATTCATTCAATGTTTCTAGATCTTCATTCATCATTGCGACCAACATATCAATATCATCTCCAATTATATACAGGGTGACTGGTGACATAAGGGACAACGGCTAACTGGAAATAGAGGACCTCAAACTGAATGAGAATTGGGGGTTTAAATGTCCCAGAAGGCTATTAGTTTCAGAGATACAGGGTGTTTTTTGCAAAAGTGCTAAAACTATAAACTCCCATATCTTCGTCAATATGGCAAATTTTTCGCTGATATTTGGCAAGCTTGTTGATATACATATTCTCCATCAGATCGACAAGAAAAAATTCCCAAAAATTGCAGGTCCGTATTCAAAAATTTCAATTTCCGTGTCAGGTGAGAAAAATCACTCGGTATATAACATAAAAAAATTAAATTAGGAAATTGCAATCTGCAAAAAACACTGAGTAAAAATCTGTTTTTAGTTTTAATGGCACAAATTTTTTTAAAGTTTTTATGATATGTTGAAAGTCGAATATTACAATTTTTTCATATTGAATTCAAGAAACACACTATTCCTGAAAGAAAAAACACTGAATTTGAGATGCTTAAATAATCCTGACGCATTTTGAATATTCCTTCTCATCTTGAAATACCTTTTCATTAAATTTTCTATCAATATTATAAGAAAAACTCAAAAAACAATACAACCACAAAAAGATTAACAGTAGCACATATGGTTCATAAAAAAATCAAATAAACAAATGCTTGATATGCGAGAGCCATTCCCCTCACACACTTATTGGCTCTTTTGAACAATTGAAGTACGTTTCATATCCACAAGATGAAAAATTACTCTTGATAGAACAGTAACACTAGATTTCAGCTCGAGAAAAGTTGGACTTTCTTCTCAGAACGCCTGAACAATAATCCATCTGATACTAATTTTTTCAACAAAATTTATTCTTCAATTAAATAATGCAATGATTCATGAAAAAAACACCTAAGCAAATGCTCGAAATCAGAGCAAGTTGCTTCAACGCATTTATTGCCTCTCTTGAACTCTAATGATTTCTTTCTCTTTTGAGATGAGGATTATTCTGAGACCAAATATTATATCCGTTCAATTTGCGCAATCCAAAAACAAGTATCATCTACATATTCTTCATTCGTGAATATTGAAGGCATTTTTCAGTAGATAAACAAACGACACAATTCCCAATAATTCACAATCAATGAATGTATGAATATAAACGTCATTTTTTGAAATAAGCCTACTCTGTGTAGTAGGATGTATTTTATTTATAATGAATAATAAACCTCTTATTCTAAAAAATCACTTGTTTCCCTAATATTCTGTTTACACTAAAGAAATTCATATGCTTCTCAAAAGAAGATGAAGTTGCTACACCTAAGTACATATTAGAGGAAAATAAGTCCTCAAAATTCATACATTATTTCATTGAAGAATAAATGTGTGATGGATTATTGTTCAGGGATTCTGAGAAGAAAGTCAAAATTTTCTCGAGCTGAAATCCAGTGTTTCTGTTCTATCAAGAGTATAATTTTTCATCTTGTGGATATAAAAAGTACTTCAATTGTTCAAAAGAGTCATTGAGTGTGTGAAGGGAATGGCTCTCGCATATCGAGCATTTGTTTATTTGATTTTTTTATGAATCATATGTGCTACTGTTCCTCTGTTTTTATTTCAATTGTTTTTTTAATTCTTCTTATAATATTAATAAAAAATTAATAAAAAAGGAGTTCAAGATGTGAAGGAATATTCAAAATGCATCAGGATTATTTAAGCATCTCAAATTCAGTGTTTTTCTATCAGGAATAGTATGTTTCTTGAATTCAATATGAATAAATTGTAATATTCCACTTTCAACATATCATAAAAACTATAAAAAATTTGTGCCATTCAAACTAAAAACAGATTTTTACTCAGTGTTTCTTGAAGATTCCAATTTTCCAATTAAATTTTTTTTATCTCATATACCGAGTGATATTTCTAACCTGACACGGAAATTGAAATTTTTGAATACGGACCTGCAATTTTTGGAAATTTTTCTTCTCGATCTGACGGAGAATATGTATAGTAACAAGCTTGCCAAATATCAGCGAAAAATTTGCCATATTGACGAAGATATGGGAGTTTATATTTTTAGCACCCTGTATCTCTGAAACTAATAGCCTTATAGGACATTTAAACCCCCAATCCTCATTCAGTTTGAGGTCCTCTATCTCCAGTTAGCCGTTGTCCCTTACGTCACCAGTCACCCTGTATATCATTTTATCATCGGCGAACAATCTCAGTGTACAATGTTTCCTGTATTTCACGATATCATTTATATACACAAGAAACAGTAAGTTACCCAACGTTGTTCCTTGTGGAACACCATCACTATTCTCAATACTCGAGGATACCTCTCCATCAAAATTTACCCTCTGTTTTCTCCCTGTCAAATATGATCTAAACCAATCAAGAACAGCTCCATCAATTCCCATTTTTTTTAAATTTCTTAATCAGCAAATCCCTATTCATTGTTTCGAACGCTCTCCTCAAGTCAACGAAGACCGCCAGAACTCTTATTCTTGTCTATGTTCCTTGCCCATTCGTTATATATGTATACTACAGAGGTTTCACAAGAATGATTCGCACGAAAACCCGATTGGCCATCGAAAATCACATTATTTTCAACCAGGAACTTCAATAATTGATCCCTCACAACCATCTCGAGTACTTTTTCATATATAGGTACTGTATGAACACCCCTGAACTGCTCGCATAATGAAGTATTATTTACTTTTTGAATCGGTATTATCACCGATATTTTCCAACTATCGGGAAAAACACCATAATCCAAGGATGTGTTCACAATGTCAAGCATCCTGTTACCCATAACCTCGAATATATCTCGAAAAATTTTTGTATCAATGCCGTCAGATCCGCACTTGTTTTTTAATTTTTTGATGAAGTTTTTAAGTTCTTTCATGGTGATATTTGAAAACTTCGAAAACTCAGAGCACCTATCTATTTTCGATAAATAGAAAGCGTGGTCATGTGTCCTAGTTGTCGTCGAAATAATGTCATGTATACTTTCCGCAAAAAATGCATTGAAATTTTCCGCTATCTCGCTATTTTTAGTAATTATTTTTCCATTGAAGTTTACATTTTTAACTTCTGATCCCGGTTTTTTTCCTAATAAATTCTTCAACTTTTTCCACACATCACTACTAGAACAATTTTTTATTAATTCATAATAATAATTTTTTTCACCTTTTCGTAATTTGTTTACAACATCGTTTCTGATTCGTCTGTAATCATCCCATAAGTCATTGTTTTTTGTTAATACCGCTTTGTGGTACAGACTATCTCTCTGTTTCATCAATTTCTTAATCTCATCATTCAGCCAAGGAATTACATCATTACTTTTTTGTATTACTTTTTTCAGGGGGCACATCTGATCAAATATCTGTCTAACAGGATTGATAAATTCATCAACCAGGGCATTCACGTCAGTACTGGAATTATTCCATTCAGACCTCACAATCATATCCTGAAATTCATTTTTATTGTAGTCTTTATATGAACGTTTAGTTGTTTCAATTCGAAAATCAATATTCTCAACTATTTTTAGATTTAAGGATATAATCGAGTGGTCAGATATTTTTGGTGTTAAATGTACATTATGTTCCATTCTCCTACAGTCGGTTATCACAAAGTCAATGAGCGTTGAACTGTTCTGGGTGATCCTCGTATACTCATTCACAATCTGCTTAAAACCACTCTGTTCGATAATTGATCTACATTTCTCCATATAGAAGGATTTCTTCTTATAATCTAAATTAAAATCTCCCACACAAATTAACTCACCCTGAAATGAAGCAGCCTCCTCGAAAAATTCATCCATAAAATCCAGGAATTCGGCAACCTGCACACCTGGTGGGTGGTATAAAACCGCCAACAGCAATTTCTCATTTCCAAGCCTCAACTCAATAGATAAAAACCACACATATGATTCCACACTCATATTTGATCTCACAGAGTATGTAAAACCATTCTTCAGGAGAATTACCACTCCTCCAGTTCGTCTATTATTTGATGGACAGTTGATGGTTATATAACCAAGCACATCAATTTCTCCTGGTCGTATATCTGGTGTTAAATGAGTCTCACTTATGCATATTATCTGTGGCTTCCATTGCTGGATCAAGTGCAAAATTTTACATCTGTTGTTAATAAATCCTTGACAGTTAAAATATACAATATTACAGTGGTTTAATTACTATTCTTTTCCAAAATTTGTTCTTCTAGATATGTTTTCCATAATTCTCATATAACAAGGACAGCTCTTATCAAAGGAGGAGTGATCTGTGTCCAATTGAACCTTGAAATTTTGTACCTTCTTCAAACAGTTTATACATTTCTTCAATTCACTATCGCACTCCTTAAGGTCATGTTTTCCAGCACATTTCGGACAAAATTTTTCACTTTTGCATTCCCTTTGAAAGTGATTGTAACCCGAGCACCTGAAACAGCGTATAATACCATAATAGTCCTCAAATACACAACTTCTCCATCCCAAATTTACAGTCCTTCTGTTTTTGATCGCCCTGTATATAATAGGGTCCACCTCAATTATTATATTAGCAGAATTTTTTCTATGTTTCATTTCATATTTATGAATCACCTTTACCTTATCTTCACTGTCCTCTATCTGAGTCAATTCGTTTTGATGATTAAAACATTCGATAATGTCCTTATTTTCATAATCTAAATATTTTGCTTCAACACCTTTCAACATTAATTTAGGTTTTTTCAGTGTAGCTTCTTGTATCTTGTATTTATTTCCCAGTTCTCTATTCAATTCATCAGATATAATTTCTTTAGTTTTAGCATCTCTACAATTAATTATGATACCACCCCCATTCACATTTTTCATACCTTCAATTCCAATCCTCAGTTTACCTGGGTCAACTTTATCCGTTATTTCGTTTCTGGTTTTCTCACTTTTCTGATCAGTTACAGGTTTGACCAAAAGAACATCCGAATACGATCTTCGATTTTCAGGTATAGCATCATTTCCCCTGTTCAACTGCATTAATTCGATTATTTTCTCTTTATCTTCAATTATTTTGTCCTTCGAGGCTACTATTGCCTGGAGTAATACAATAGTCTCATGGCTCTCACACCTTGAGCAATGAAATTTCAACTTCCTATTTTCTCTCTTTGATCCAAGTATTTTCATCTCGTTTGTTGACAATCCAGAGCACAACTTGCACACCCTCTCCAAGCAACCGTCACATTGCACCGGATTTCTCTCGGAAGTAGAGCTCCTACAAATTCCACACTCCATGGCCACCTTTAACAATTACACGAACATCCGCGGTTCAACATATGATCTGATAAGATTGTTTATAATGATCGGTTTTATTGTCAATATTTCACTTTATTATTTTAAATGTCCCAGCAATATTAAGTTATAGTCTTACATATTTCATAGCATCGAATTTCACTCAATTTAACGAACGAAATGATACCATTTTCACCTCACTTTCTAACTTCTCTCAACAAGAAACAGCCGAATACACGGGAGCATCAATAATAATCGCGTATCACCTCGACAGATATTCAGACATTGTAGAAAAGAAAATCTAACCTATTGTTTATTTCACCGCAGTGCGGCAGTGAAATGCTTTTTATCTCACTCTAATGCTTGGTTGATTACAATGCAGTACTATTCATGATAGACTACAGGCCCGTGTTGAAAAAATTATGGGTCATTTGAACCACCAGGTGACCTATCTCGAACGATATAAGGGCATAAAATAATAAGATTCAGCACTATGCCGTCACTTGTAAGCTGTCCAACTGAGTGCAGGTGAGAATTCGAAAGTACAGGTAGAGTGGGTACATTTTGGTCACATATTTTTGTACGGCATTCTTACCATCGATTGATTCGTGAAAAATAATAAAAAAACGCGTAGCGCCTTAAAAAAATGTGGATCCACAAAGTCGAAATTTTTTTTTAATTTTCCGACAATTACCAGGGTAAATTTGGTCATTTGATTTTGTACGGCATCTGTGTCATACTATTTCAATACTGCTTCTAATCCATTATTCCGCAACGCCGTACAAAAATCATGCGACAAGGGGAAAAAATTTAGGGTTGGCAATCCCCTCTCTTTCCGTAGTCCAGGGGGTGATTTGACACAACATGAAATAAATTTATTTTGAAAGTGTTTTATGCAAAGATAATATTTTTTCATATGCCGTACATTTTCGTTGGTTCAAAGGGGAAAAAAAGAAAAAATTCATTTATTTGTACTAATTTTCATAGTCTTTTCGTGATTCTAGGTTCCTAGTTAGAAACTATGTTGAATATGGGTTTGTATTCTATCCATTTATACCAAAATATAGACATATTGTCACTGATAATTCCAAAATAAAACATATTTTTGAGAAGTACTCATGACACTGAAGTTTGCAGTACAAAATCATGCTACAAGGGGGCTGCTAACTTCAGTGTCATGAATACTTCTCAAAAATATGTTTTATTTTGGAATTATCAGTGACAATATGTCTATATTTTGGTATAAATGGATAGAATACAAACCCATATTCAACATAGTTTCTAACTAGGAACCTAGAATCACGAAAAGACTATGAAAATTAGTACAAATAAATGGATTTTTTCTTTTTTTCCCCTTTGAACCAACGAAAATATACGGCATATGAAAAAATATTATCTTTGCATAAAACACTTTCAAAATAAATTTATTTCATGTTGTGTCAAATCACCCCCTGGACTACGGAAAGAGAGGGGATTGCCAACCCTAAATTTTTTCCCCTTGTCGCATGATTTTTGTACGGCGTTGCGGAATAATGGATTAGAAGCAGTATTGAAATAGTATGACACAGATGCCGTACAAAATCAAATGACCAAATTTACCCTGGTAATTGTCGGAAAATTAAAAAAATTTCGACTTTGTGGCTCCACATTTTTTCACGGCGCTACGCGTTTTCTTATTATTTTTCACGGTTCTATCGATGGTAAGAATGCCGTACAAAAATATGTGACCAAAATATACCCACTCTACCTGTACTTTAGAATTCTCATCCGCACTCAGTTGAACCCATAACCCATAACCATAATTTTTTCAACACGGGCCTGTAGTCTATGAGTCGGGGCATCTCTATGTTTATTTCTTACTCTGAGATAATTTCCAACTTGTTTCAGGACGAGATAGGCGAGTTTATAAGTGGAATAATATTATCTCCATTCCCTCCCCAAATAAGACAGTCTCCTGCTCACGTACCAGTCGATCCTGCATCCTCTAAGAAGATAAAAATCGAACGAAAGAGGTATAACTCGAATGCTAGTTCCTTGGATAGCGAGGATCCTATGTCTCCGATGCCCCCTAGGATATCAAGGCCAGGTTAGTTTTTTTGAGCGCTTGTTGTGCTATATTTCCGCCCAAATGTTTCTTTATTACCTTTAATAGTGTATAGTTCAGTCGCGACCTTTAAATGTATACTTAGAATCGATTTTTTTTTATTGAAATGGGGGTTACTGTTTCAGTGCTAAATAGTTGGTGCTTCTGTGCATGAGGTCCACAGAACACAGAACTAATTGTCAAAGTACAGGGTCTCTATAAATGATTGTAACAGCTTAGTTGGCTTTGATTATTCTCATTTTGCCGCTTCCTATGCAAACCACAGAATTCTGTGATCATGCTATGCTCTGACTTGTTAGAGATTGGTATTTGTAGCGGCAAAGTAGTTCAAAGCCAACTGCGCTGTTACAATCATTTATAAAGACCCTGTATAATGCTATACACTTATAGTCCGTTCACGAAAGGTTGAGCACATAGTAGGCGTTTTTTTATTTATCTGAAGTTGGCAGTATTTGCTGACAATAAAGTCAACGTTGCCGAATGTACCCGGCCTCGTCCGACGAGTTTGATAGTTATCAGACAACTCTATGCAATATTGACAACATTGCGTATCAATCTGACAAGAAAATAAAGAACATAAGCTAAAATTTTAATATACACAGTGGAATATGCCAAATTTCCATGGCCAACCGACGGCTCAACCTTTCGTGAATGGACTATATTTACTTACGACTGAATTATAATAAGTCTATGATATTGTTTCTGTTCTGTGTTTTAAACTTTTTAACCATGAAATTGACAAATGAGACACTACACTAGTACCTCAAGCGTTTGCTTTAGCCCCCATTGATGAATGCAAGTTTATTTCAACTTATTCTAGAATCCAATTAACTTACTTTGAGCTGTTACTAGTTGAGATAAAGAATGTGACCTTCTAAGATGTCTGAAATTATGGTTGAATCACTTGTCACTTTTTGAATGGGATAATTTTGCTGATCGATAAATCTGGCTAACCATTGACGTATAATTAATTCTAAGTCAATATGGCGAACGAAAAAATCAGAATTATCGGCTTCTATATCCTTTATAAATACTTGGTGTTATTATACGCCAAGCAACAGAGCTACAAATGATTAGTTTTTTGACAAAAATACTACCTGGACGCCACCTGTGCCATTCCGTGCAGGACAGTCCGTAGTTTATTCCCACCATGTTTTAAACACGAAAATGCCATTTTTTTATTTGTTATTAACAAAAAACAACAAAAATACGCGTTCTTTTTAGTTTTTTCGTTGCAGAATGGAAACTATTGATGCAGTGATAACGTTGCAATAGGATGAATTGTAGAGAATTACATTGTGAAGAGAATGATGGGTCAAACGATCCGATCGAATAATTAAAACTGGAGAAAAGCGGAAAAAACCGGAAAATTGCGTGTTTTTTCTTTTAACTCATAACTCTGCCATTTTGCAATATTAAGAACTGAAACTTCACACGATAGTAGCTATTAACGTGCAATTCATGTGTGCCAAAATTGGATTCGGTCGGATAAATAGTTTTCACATAATTCCCATTTGAATTTTTTTTGGACAATTTTCGCGGAGAGCTGGATGCGTTTGAGGTCGTCCGATTGAAATTAAAAAAATTGATTTGGAAAGAAGACGTGATCAGTAACAAAACGTCTATTCTGATTTTTCAATAAAACGCGTTTAAGTGTGTTAAAAACTAGTGAGAACATGAGGGAAAACGGCCGACCGAGCGAGAGCGGTCGAGTGGAGAGGAAATAAGCGAATCGAGGGGAAACGTATATGTGTACAAAATTTGGTGCGCTGTCCGCGCAACAATTCTTAAACTCGGCGACCGTTGGCTTTCGCGGCGTTTCCCCTCGATTCGCTCATTCCCTCACCACTCGACCACTCTCGCTTGGTCGGTCGTTTTCCCTCATGTTCTCACTAGTTTTTAACACACTTAAACGCGTTTTATTGAAAAATCAGAATAGACGTTTTGTTACTGATCAAGTCTTCTTTCCAAATCAATTTTTTTAATTTCGATCGGACGACCTCAAACGCATCCAGCTCTCCGCGAAAATATGTCCAAAAAAAATTCAAATGGGAATTATGTGGAAACTATTTATCCGACCGAATCCAATTTTGGCACACATGAATTGCACGTCAATAGCTACTATCGTGTGAAGTTTCAGTTCTTAATATTGCAAAATGGCAGAGTTATGAGTTAAAAGAAAAAACACGCAATTTTCCGTTTTTTTCCGCTTTTCTCCAGTTTTAATTATTCGATCGGATCGTTTGACCCATCATTCTCTTCACAATGTAATTCTCTACAATTCATCCTATTGCAACGTTATCACTGCATCAATAGTCCATTCTGCAACGAAAAAACTAAAAAGAACGCGTATTTTTGTTGTTTTTTGTTAATAACTAATAAAAAAAATGGCATTTTCGTGTTTAAAACATGGTGGGAATAAACTACGGACTGTCCTGCTCGGAATGGCACAGGTGGCTTCCAGGTAGTATTTTTGTCAAGGAAATATCTCTATTGCTTGGCCTATTAAGATTTTCCTCAAATTTAAATCTATGGGAGTTTTAAACTGCAAAAATACAAATTTTGAATTGAGTTTCCCCGATTTCTTATATAATATTGATTTCCAAATACAAGGAAGGTGAGTGAAACTCATTGAACTACTTTCTTCCATTCATTATTATAATTTGTAGTTAACGAAGTAGTCAAAAAAGTCGAGAAATATCTATTTACTTGATCTTTAATTTCCACTGTACATTGAATACAAAGAGGAAAGCAATTTGAACACTTTCAAGTACCAATGTATGTGTATAATTGAGAGTCTTAAGAGCATTAACTATGGAATTAGAGGTAAAGCATATTCACTGATGACAGATTATCTACAAAACAGGAAGCAAAGAGTTAGAATTAATGATAACGTTAGTACCAACATGACCCTAAATACGGGAGTGCCACAAGGAACAATTTTAGGTCTATTACCGTTTATACTATATGTAAATGATATGTTAAGAGACAACGTTATATCATACCCAGACGATACAGCAATAATAGTAGAAGATGAAACATGGACTGGAATAGAAAGAAAGATGAATGAGGATTTGAAGTTGATGTCAAATTGGTTTGCCGTAAACAGATTATCGCTAAGTTTAGATAAAACTGCATACATGACTTTTGGAAATTATTGTGATAGTATACCAAAGAAACTAAAGATAAGTGTGGGCACAAGAATTTTGAATAGAGTGGATAGTTACAGATATCTCGGCATTGTTTTTGACTGTAATATGAAATGGGAAAAACATATAGATTATCTAATAGATAAAACCAAATATTTGATATTTTTAATCTATAAACTGTCTAAAATCATGAACCTTAAAGCCTTAAGAACGATATATAATGCTCTATTTAACAGCGTCGTCGGATATGCAATAATAGCATGGGGAGGAGCATACTCCAATGTTTTAAATTTACTAAGAAATATTCAAAGAAGGTTACTGAAGATAATTAATAAGAACACACCTGTAAGTATTAATAACCCACTGAATATAGATCAAATATATGCTGTGGAAGCATTGTACTACCACTATGAAAGTCTCAAAAACAAGTTTATGACATCTGATAGTGTAACAAGAAACAAAAGTATACAGATACCAAAAAGAGAAAAAACTGTTAGTGAAAAGAGTAGTTATATCAAAGCAATAAAATTATTTAATAGTCTGCCAATCAACCTAAAGAAGATACAAGGAAAAAATGTGAAAAAAATACTGAAAGAATGGATTGTGGTCAACGTGCAATGAATAAAGGACATATAAAAAATTAATATATATATAATAAAATTATTAACTTTGGAGATATTGTAGATGACATCACTAGGAAAATTATAAATGTTACTATGCAACTGTTGTTACTTAAAATATAAAAAAAACTTATTAAAAAATGAGATATTTAGATATAAGTTAGATATAGGTAATTATGTAACCAGCCCCACCAACAGATAACTATGTTTATCTCTGTGGGATTTTGCACCGACAGATGTAATTCACTGGTTCAAATAAATAAAATTACTGAAAATTCAATCTGTCAGGAATATTCCGATTATGCAAGGAAAAGAATAATACCTATAGGGAATTGAAATTATATTTTTATCATATTCAGATGAATGCTTTTGTGTGTTTCCTATTTCTATACTCAATTTCAATGTATTTTAGCACAATAAACTATGTTTTCCTCCGACCTCGAAATAAGGGGTGATTTTAATGTGTACGAAATTGAACATTCATGAACCATTTTAATTATGTAAAATATATGTCTTGTGCAAAATGAGAATCTATTTGAATCAAGAATTTGTACACAATTCATGTTGAGATCGTCGGAAAATCTTGTAATCACCTCGGTATCAATCAAGCGACTAATAGTCTCGAATGGTCGCTCCGCTCACGCGTTAAAATATCTTGACCATTAGTCGCTGTCTTCAATAACCTAGTTGATTAATAACTATTTTAGCTAACAAGTCAAGTATTATTAAACAGATATTAATGTCTTAAAATCTTGGTCATTTTATTGGCTAGTTTTTTTAAATAATTAAAATAAAAATAAAACACTAGAATTCATTCGAAGTTATTACAGGTTTCATTCAAGACTTTCACAGAATCATTTTGAATGGCAATGTAATCAAAAAAATGTTTGAATCCTAGGCATTAGTTGATTAGTCATAAGGAAATAAATATTAGTGGTGAAATCCTCAGAAACTACAATAAACTAGTACCTACAAGTTCGAAAACTATGTGTGTTTTTTTCTCTTTGTTTGTATCACCATGCACTAGAACAGCATTCAGTTATTCTCCTGACAACGTCTTAAATCGATTGAAATGGGTTCTGGAAAGATTCGGCATTTTCTTATTTCTTTTTATAATGGAGATACCAAAACTTGCCATATTTCAAATAGTTCAGTTTCAATATTTATTTGTTGCCAAGCAATATGTGTTTCCCAATAGTGTAAAAATCGAAACTGTTCCCGTATCCTCAAATTTGGCGAACAAAATCTTATTAGTGCTTACACCATCTTTTTAGACATCTTACTCAAGGGTTATCATGCTCACAGCCGGCCGAATGGCCAGACAAATTATTTTTGACATAGAATTCTTTACATGCAAGTCCAACTGAATGTTGGTTGAAATAATTGAACGCTATTCCTTCAGGAACAAACACGCAAATATCAGTTAATAGTTATTTAATCAACTAGGTTATCAAAGGAGCGATTAATGGTCAAGATATTTTAAAGCGTGAGCGGAGCGAACGCTTTAATAGTTCGAGACCATTAGTTGCTCGATTAATAACCGAGTTGATTACAATATTTTTCCGGCAATCTCAATATGAATTGTGTATGAATTTACGCCAAGCAACAGAGCTACAAATGATTATTTTTTTGACAAAAATACTACCTGAAAGCCACCTGTGCCAATCCGTGCAGGACAGTTCGTAGTTTATTCCCACCATGTCCTCAACACGAAAATGCCATTTTTTTATTTGTTATTAACAAAAAACAACAAAAATCCCGTTCTTTTTAGTTTTTTCGTTGCAAAATGGAAACTATTGATGCAGTGATAACGTTGCAATGGGATGAATTGTAGAGAATTACATTGTGAAGAGAATGATGGGTCAAACGATCCGATCGAATAATTAAAACTGGAGAAAAGCGGAAAAAAAACGGAAAATTACGTGTTTTTCCTTTTAACTCATAACTCTGCCATTTTGCAATATTAAGAACTGAAACTTCACACGATAGTAGCTATTGATGTGCAAATCAGGTGTGCCAAAATTGGATCCGGTCGGATAAATAATGTTTACATAATTCCCATTTGAATTTTTTTGGACATATTTTCGCTGAAAGCTAGATGCGTTTGAGGTCGTCCGATTGAAATTAAAAAATTGATTTGGAAAGAAGACGTGATCAGTAACAAAACGTCTATTCTGATTTTTCAATAAAACGCGTTTAAGGGCCTGTTTCACCACTTGCTGATAAAGTTCCTGATACGCTACCCGCTACTTATCCACAAGATAACCACAAATTTCTGTTTCACAACTGTCAGATAGGTCTATCTGTTAGATAAACCGGCCGGTAATTTATCAACAAGATCAGGGTCGTGTTATCCTGATATATCTACCAGATAGCCAAAACAGCCGTCAAAAGCTCCTGTCAAAGTACTCAGCATTTATGTTCTGTGGCATTTCCATATATATTGAAAATTTGAAGTGATGATGGATCTTTTTGAAGTTCTAGAAGACGAATTAGACGACTTTTTTGATCGCATATCACGTCCCCGCAAATCTCCGGTAGTGAGAAATCGAGTGGATCATTTTGCAAAATATGATGAAAAAGAATTTAGAAATAGAGTCGAATTTTGGCGATGTAACTACAGCTTATCACAGCTTACCATAGTTACATAGTCGACAGTTAATACACGTATTTTCTGTCAAATCATCACGTGATAGTTAGATTGTTACATGTAACCACAGCTCGCCAAAATTCGCCTTAGATTCCGACTGGCAAAACTGTCCAAATAATAGCCTATTCGTTTTGAGATATTTCGTGCTCCTGAGTAACTCAAGAGCTCGAAATACGGCTTGCCATTGGCTGCGCACAAGCACTGGTACAGCTCAGGAGCACGAAATATCTCAAAACGAATACTATATAAGACCTTGTCAATTGTACGTGCGACGTTGCCGCTTGGACCTCCTGATAATTTATCAGATAGCTATCTGGTAGATATTTTATCGGTCACTGGAGTGGTGAAATCGAAAAATGCTATCAGACAGTTTTATCTAGCAGGATATTTTATCTGCTGGATACATATCAGATACTTTAGCAGCTGGTGGTGAAACTGGCCCTAAGTGTGTTAAAAACTAGTGAGAACATGAGGGAAAACGACCGACCAAGCGAGAGTGGTCGAGTGGTGAGGGAATGAGCGAATCGAGGGGAAACACCGCGGAAGCCAACGGTCGCCGAGTATAAGAATTGTTGCGCGGAGAGCGCACCAAATTTTGTACACATATACGTTTCCCCTCGATTCGCTTATTTCCTCTCCACTCGGCCGCTCTCGCTCGGTCGGCCGTTTTCCCTCATGTTCTCACTAGTTTTTAACACACTTAAACGCGTTTTATTGAAAAATCAGAATAGACGTTTTGTTACTGATCACGTCTTCTTTCCAAATCAATTTTTTTAATTTCAATCGGACGACCTCAAACGCATCCAGCTTTCCGCGAAAATATGTCCGAAAAAAATTCAAATTGGAATTATGTGAAAACTATTTATCCGACTGAATCCAATTTTGGCACACATGATTTGCACGTCAATAGCTACTAACGTGTGAAGTTTCAGTTCTTAATATTGCAAAATGGCAGAGTTATGAGTTAAAAGAAAAAACACGCAATTTTCCGGTTTTTTTCCGGTTTTTTTCCGCTTTTCTTCAGTTTTAATTATTCGATCGGATCGTTTGACCCATCATTCTCTTCACAATGTAATTCTCTACAATTCATCCAATTCAACGTTATCACTGCATCAATGGTTTCCATTTTGCAACTAAAAAACTAAAAGAACGAGAATTTTTGTTGTTTTTGTTAATAACAAATTAAAAAATGGCATTTTCGTGTTGAGGACATGGTGGGAATAAACTACTGACTGTCCTGCTCGGAATGGCACAGGTGGCTTCCAGGTAGTATTTTTGTCAAGGAAATATCTCTATTGCTTGGCCTAATTCTGGATTTTCATTTTGCACAAGACATACATTTGTCTACAGTGACTTTATACAAAACAGTGGCGACACGCTCATGTCTTAATTTCTATTGGTAGTTGGATGTCACGTAGTGAATTCCGCCATTAAGAGGCTTATTGTGTTTGGAAACACAGAACAGAACAGCAGAATTAGTGTTCTGTGCACAGAACCATAGAAATTATAAATTGTTAGGTTAGTATCATAGAGAGAAAGAGAATTTATCTGGTTAGTACCAAAGATGTACTCTATAATCTTTGGTTAGTATATCTAAGCACCATAGAAACTTTGAATTTTAACCTCCAATATTCTGACATTAGCCTCTTAATGGCGGATTTCGGCTCCGTGTCGTCACTGTCTTGTATAAAGTCACTGTACATTTGTCATAGTAAAATTCTATGCATCTATGTTCCAGTAGAGTTTTGACATTTCTCGTAGTGCCTTTGAATACTTTGTGGACGGTTGCCATGGGGATTGCACATTAAAATGGCTTAAAAAAATTAACATTAAATGGGCCATTAATGCTCAATTTAGAAATCATTAATAGTTATTTAATCAACTAGGTTATTAACGACAGCGACTAATGGTCAAGATATTTTAAAGCGTTTGCTCCGCTCACGCTTTAAAATATCTTGACCATTAGTAGCTGGATTAATAACCGTGTTGATTACAAGATTTTTCCGACGATCTCAACTTGAATAGTGTATACATTTCTGATTGAAATACATTTTCATTTTGCATATGACATACATTTGACAAAATGAAATTTCTATGTTCCAGTAGAATTTTGACATTTCTCGTTGTGCTTTTGAATACTTTGTGTATGGTTGCCATGAGGATTGGACATTAAAATGGCTAAAAAATTGAGCATTAAAATGGGTCATTAATGCTCAATTTCGTACATATTAAAATCTACTTTTATTTCGAGGTCGGCGGAAACAATATTTTCTATGTTGTATCATTATTGAAAGTTGGCAAGCTCTTGAAAATGAGAGAGCAAATAATGTCACTCAATTATGATTTGGTTTCAGTTGGAAGACCACCCGGCTCAAAGAGCAAATCGAAGCTCGAGGTAAAGTGGGCCGCCCAGGTAGCTCAAGGTACAGAATCTTCAGCAACGGCTCCATCAGCCAATACTTACACTGTCAGTCATATTCCTACCGCCAGTCCTTCTCCTAGTAGCACACCTCCTCACACGCCTCTAACATTAGATTCTTCCTCGAACGATAGTTTCCTTGAAAAACAAAATAGCGATAAAACCCCAGTTCCGAAATTCCCCACTAAAATAAAAACCATCTTGCCCAATACTCCCGATTCACAACAGATTGTCAGAAAAGTTAGAACTTTGAAACCGGTCACGCCTGGTTCTTCTTCTTCAAGCAACGTTATTACAATGTCATCTTCGAGTAAGGGCTCTCAGATTAAGCGGCTACTTACCTCAACTCCAGGTTAGTTTTTTTGCTATTAGTATTTAACAGATTTGAGACGTGTGTGTGTGTGTTTGGCGCTGAAGCAATGATATGACGACATTGAATACGAAACGTTTCAAATCTCTTAGTCAGATTGTGCATATTTTCCTACTCTCGGCATTAGTACTCCAGAGAGATATCACCTTGGGGCGAAAATTTGTTGTTTTAAGAGTTTATTCATGAAGCTAACTATCAATACACTCTAATCTATTCTATTCTACAAGGTATCTTGAAAAAAGTTTATATTCACACACATTGTCAACTCTTACTTGTTGAACAATTTTTTGTCTAAAATATTCACTTTATTATGACTTGAATGAAAACAGTAAACCAGCAAAAATGATTCTTGTTCGGGACAATACAAGTGTTTTCGATGTTAATCAGTTTGAACAAATGACTAGAGTCGTAATATTGAGAATATCAAGAAGAAGAAAGGAATGATATGCCTGAAATTTTCATGTATGTCTTGATTCATGAGATGTCTAGGCGTATTGGGCCTAATCAATAATAGTATATTATGCAATGAGCGTATAATTGTTGTTATTATTCGCGAGGTGAAGTTTAGGCTACGAGCCGTAGGCGAGTGGCCCAAACCACCAAGCGAATAATAGCCATTATACGCAAGTGCACACTATACTTTATCCAAGACTACTAAATATATTTCTTTGAAGATTTCAACATTTGGCGACCGCGACAAGACCCTTCTATGACAAGCATGAAAAAAGTCAAGTTGACACATGACAAAAAAAACTGGTCATTGCATATTTAGTAATAAAAAAATGCTTTAATTGATATAATAAAAGTAAATTTGGCCCTCGATTGACAAGGTATACCATATTTGTTAGTTGGAGTACTTAGAATACTGAAGAAATACCAATTTAAAGAATATGATATCAAAGCTAAATCTATGAAGCATCTGACAGCGGTGAATTATATCTCATAAATCCTTGTGATTAATGGATACTATTTTGGCCGAGACCACAGACGTAAAATGGCCAGATTATATAGCAGTCGTGGATAAATTATTTCTCATTTTTCCTATTCGTCTTATCCTGCATAAAGCAGAGAGTAACAAACAAAGAGAGCCAAGAGTTTTGACGATGTGTGTATGTTGTTTATTCATAATTTTGGGCTGATGAATACCTTAAATTATACCGGCATTCTGCACAGAATCTTTTGTTCACACACAATTCTCAGTTTTACTCATAAAGAAAATCGATGTAGTTATTAGAGAAAATTGCTTGTAGTGAGAATTGCTAAATCTATGGGAATAAAATTGAAGGAAAATTGTCAACCTTCATTTGAATATAATATATAGTAACTTCAAAAATGATTTTTTCAGCAAAAATGCAAGCATACGGTATGTCTAGACACAATATCGTTTCTGGATCTCGGCTTTCAACATTATTAAGGGGTGGTATTAAAACCATACCTCCCACCCAGCCTAAAACTTCATCCAATGCAATAAAAAGTGAGTATTATTCAATGTTGTTGATTAAAGCAATCCAAATACCGAGTATCCCACTAATCAATAATTTCCTAATCCTTTGTAGGTCCTTCCAATTATTCAGGTATGTGCCCTTTTATCCATTTATCCTTTCTGATATCCTATAGTCCTTAGACAACTGCCCATGCAATAATGATATTTTTCTATTATATGACAGTCATGACTGTCATTACCAATATGATTTTAGTCAAGCGAATGATAAAATTAAACAATAGTGTCTCATGGTAACACACTAGTGAGTTATTGGCAATTCACTTATGAGTTATGCATTTTAACTCACGTTCATATTCAGAGTATTAAGCCTGGTTCTCAAAGCTTCGACGTGAAGCCAGCGACTACTCCTATTTTCTCCCTCGCTGTCGCAGAAATACAAGTGAAGTTGGTTTAATTCAACTACAAAATAGGCGTGTCGCGACAGATTTTGACAACCAGAAACCAATAGGAGGTAGTCAGGGGAAGTTTTGTTGATATTCTCTGATTGGTGGAATAACTGTCGCTGGCTACACGTCGAAGCTCTGAGAACCAGGCTTTATTCTATTTATTTATTACTATTTCAAGGAGAATTCGCATTGATATTGAAATGAAAGGAAAACGCTAACAGTTCATTCGAATTCGAAGTGTTTGTAAAATTCATGAGTTCAATCGGACCAGACTCTCCCATATCGGTACAGCTACTGGAAGTTGTCCACGCATTTTAACCATGTAGTTTATCTACAATTGGTATTATGTTATGCACCGGTTCTTCTGCTACGGTCGAGGACTTTCATCCTCCGTGTCCAGTGGCGGCTTGTCCTATGAGGCAGGTGAGGCAGTGCCTCACCAAATAAATGACGGAAATCACAAATATTATCAAGCGAATTAATCCAATATTTTATTAATCAATTTCATCATCCCATTATGTTCTTCAGTCTCAATTTTTTGTACGATACTGCACTCGTCTTCCATAATATCCGAGCTCAATCTCAAGCCGGGTGTTAACATTACACGTTACTGACGTTAAGATGAATGCACAAAAATCGGACCGTAACGTTACATGTTACAGGCGTTAAGGTCCGATTTTTGTACATTCATCTCACTTCCTCTTCAAGGCGTAAACGGTGAGGTGAGGCTTGCCTCACGCGCTTTCTTGTCTAGCGCGTTATTCACATCGACGTGACGAGATCATGACCTCCCCTTCGTAGTTTATCTATTGCGGCTTCTAAGGTGAATTTGAGGCTAGCCTCAGTAACAACTTATAGAACATTTGAAGCGTTTTTTATCTCAGAAACGGTGCCTCGTAGGAAAAAAAGTATTGATACATTTTTTGAAGATAATTTTAACATCTACATTTTTATCTGAATTACTTTTTTGATGAAACTCACCGTTTTGCTGAAAATCGCGAAAAACTCATATTTCGACCTTTGAACTTGAATAAATTTTTGTCCATCCACGGGAATGATTGGGAACTTTTATATATTGTTTATTATTATGTTTTGAACAATTTTACCGATTTTCAGCTTGTTGGGATTTTATGTAACTTCACCCTAATTTTTTGGTCTGGATTGACCGGACTATCTACCCTTGATCCGTGATCGTTTCGTTTCGTTTCATCGGCAAACTGCACATATTCGGGTTAATCGTGAAGCGGAAGATAGTGAAATTTCACTCTGGTTTGGGTTTATTGGGTTTGTGCAGTACTCGTGATATTGCAGAGTTTTCAATAAAACAGAAACAGTTTTTGAGTCATTCCTATGAGTATAAAATATGTACAATTGAAGAAGTTATACAACCTATTCCAAATCTTGACTATCGGTGCGGTAGGAAAATCGATTCGGAGGTTTCAAAATGAGAGTACTACTGGCCTACTGGCAGTGTAACTCTAATCAAATTATTTTTTGGCAGTGTTAATAATACATATTTCGATAGGGTTTAGTGAAAAACTGGTCCCAATAAAACGCTATAGAATCATTGGAGCATTAATACCGAAGGATTTTTTCATAATGATAAGTATGCAGCTGACAAAAAGAGTTTATAAGATTAATATTTTTTTTTATGTGCCTCATCACTTTATTCTGTCACAAGCCGCCACTGTCCGTGTCGCTTCAAAGTAGTCATGCTAGCCCCTGTATTGGCCAATAGAGTAGCCTAAGACCTTCTCAGGTAGTAACCCATGTAGATCGATGGTTCCTCTTATTCCAAAAACATTGCAATTCTTGACGGTATCTTCGACAATGTATCTATTCCCTCACACTGGCTCGTTGGCCTCTCATAAATTGATCGGCTTGACTGGAAATCCTTCTTCAATCATGGTGAAACTTTTTCACTTCTTGATTCAATTGTAGGAGAAAAGGCGACTTTATATCAGTACACTTCATCAATTTATTCTGTTGCCATGTTTCAGTTCATGGAAATTATCAGGAAACAATTTTATGTCCAAAATTAATATAAAATACAACTTCTTAAAAGCTTTCTAGAGAGCATATCAATCTAAATATTGTAGAGAATCCCCAGGAATAGAAAACAATTCAGCAGCGTGTTAAAATAACCGAAAATTTCAATGTCAAATCACAGAATATTCTGTGGTCAAATAAAGTTGTAAATTAAAGAAGTCCAACTGTGAAATAGGGCCCAATAACTCTCATTCCTTATCGACATAAAGTAGTTTTCATATAAAATACTTTCAATCCATTTTCAATATCTCTCTATTGTCTCCTATTCAACGTAAAAACTATCATTTGACATAACAATGATGTGAGCGAAATACGAAACGTAGCTTATAGTATTAAAACCATACCATCCACCGAGCCTAAAACTTCATCCAATGCAATAAAAAGTGAGTATTATACAATGTTGTTGATTAAAGCAATTCAATACTCAGTATCCCACTAATCAATTTTTTCCTAATCCTTTGTAGGTCCTTCCAATTATTAATTTCCATTATTCTATCATTTGACATAACAATGATGTGAGTGACATACGAAACTTAGCTTATAGTCTTAGCCAGAAAGTGATACTTTCCTTAAATTATATACATTCATCATCCGATTATTATACAGAGATAACAAAGTGGTCTTTCTGACCAAAAGCCACTCACATGATATCCATAAATATTGCTCTATTAAACGACCAAAATAATATAATGATATATTTCATACATTTCAGTATTAGAAAATGTAACCTTCGCACCAGGAACCTCAAAGTTTTCATCGAAAGCACTTGGTAAAACTGTAACTGTATTGCACCCGTCTAACACTATAAAACAAACTGGATCGAATGTGATTCTCATGCCTGATGGAAAAATCAAAACGATTTCATCAGGAAACATAACGAAGAGTAAGTGTACATTTTTTTTCTTTTAGAAAACTTAAGCTCTATGATTTTTATGTTATCCACTACAAATGACCTCAATGGACATAATTGAATTTCAAAAGGGAATAGTTATTTAGTAAAAAACATAGGAAAACTTTTATTTAAAGTCAATGTTAAAATTGAGAAGGTTAGTGCAATCTTTGAATCCGTATGTAAAGTGCACCTTACACGGTCAATATTATTGAAGCAATATCGTTATTGATCAATATATTGAACGTATAAGTGCATTGAATAATATTGATGGCAATATTATTGAAAAGAATCAAATCGATTTGATATTTATTGCAGTTCCGCCAATATATTGAGGCGCCGTCAATATTATTGACACCGTGTGAGGGGTAAACAGAATATTGTGCAATAAAATTTCAGTAATTCTGGAGACGCCGTAGAAGGTGTTTGCTTAAATTGTGTTCTCCCCCCTTTCGAGATGGAAACTGATAGTGAAAAGAAGCGAAAGTGTTCTCAAGATAAAAAAGATGAAGAAAGAAAATTTATTATGATGTGTATAGAGGTTAGTGGAGTCTCAAACACAGTGCATCAAATGTCTCTTCAACTATCTCGCTTATGGTTGTTGCAGCAATGCGAGACGAAAATTTGAAATCTTCAAAGCTGTTTCCAGTTGCTAGAAATCTTAATGTGACTGCAAGTCGATCCGCCGGTGAAATAGCCTTCCTCATAATCGTATCTTGTTTTATTACAAATGGTGAAACGAGTGCAACAGGTTGTTGAAAAAATTGTTCATCCATTCTTAAAAAAATTTTGTAGTCATCTGGCTGACCGTTGAGTTCTCGAAGCAATTCCCCATGTCCATGACTCGATCGTTTTTTTAACCATTTTTTCAACCACACTTTTATCTGCCTCCTTTTTTTCCTCTTATTCAGAGCCAAAGCAGATCCTATTAAAAACGATAGATCCATCCTCCCTGACTTCACAATTGAAACTGACACTTTATTGGACAATATTATTGAATCGTGTGAGGGCTGCCGTTTTTTACCATATATTGCATCAATAATATTGAATCAATAATATTGAATCAATAATATTGACCGTGTAAGGTAGTCCTAAGATGTATACTGAATATGGTTGATACCCGAAGTCTTCTAAAATGTATGTTAAATGTTTGCATTGAGTTAGGTTTTCTTGGGACGAGTAGACAAAATTCAATCTGCGAGAACAAAAAACTATTTTCGGATGTGTTGCGTGCCATGAACTGTCCTTTGTTATTTCGTTGCTATGGTATGGTTCAACTGCATTCATTAAAATCACATTTACTTTTCGGCCTAGGCTACTTCTTCAGAAAAAAAGCGTCCGGAAGTGTGTACTTTTGTGAAAGTTGACAAAATGATACTATTACGTCCTCTCTAAAGTTCACCCTGTTGTTTCTCTTGATTGAAACCATCTCACTAATATACCTTTTGAACCCGTTTGCCTCTACATCATGCACGTCAACATCCTCAAAGTTGAAATTATTTTCTTCATTGGACAGTGGGGGCAGAGACTTTCTGATGAATTCTAAAGGAATATTAAAATACAGTGGAACTTCCCTATAACGAGATCGCTAAATCCGCAAAAAAATTTCCTTATACAGAAGTTTTTTTTGATAGTGTCAGGTATCGAAATAAGCAATTGCATTTTTTATGGTGATTTCATATGTACATAATCAAAAAGGTGTGAAGTCCATTTCTGATAGCTTATAGCCATTTTATGTAGATACATATACAAAACATATCTATTCACGATTTTTTGGCCAAATAATTCGTAATTTTTGTCTGAGTGGTGAAATTTAAAAACATTTTATTCACATAAAAAAATTCAAATGGGAATTATGCTCGGGTGGTGTCGGCTACAAGTGTAAACCAGTTCAAAAATCTTTATGATGGGACACAGAGATGATTTTTTTTTTCTTGTTTTTGCATTTTTGCCAATCATGTTGATATTTTGTTTAGTATTTAGATAACATTGTGGTTACTTTATTTTAATTTTAGTACTTTATTGAGAAATTAATAGGCAATGCCTTTTCTCTTATTTCTGTTATAATAATAATAATAATAATAATAACAATTTATCCGACCGAATCCAATTTTGGCACACATGATTTGCACGTCAATAGCTACTATCGTGTGAAGTTTCAGTTCTTTATATTTCAAAATGGCAGAGTAATGAGTTATAAGAAAAAACACGCAATTTTCCGGTTTTTTCCGCTTTTCTCCAGTTTTAATTATTCGATCAGATAGTTTGACCCATCATTCTCTTCACAATGTAATTCTCTACAATTCATCCCATTGCAACGCTATCACTGCATCAATACTTTCCATTTTTCAACGAAAAAACTAAAAAGAACGGGAATTTTTGTTGTTTTTTGTTAATAACAATAAAAAAATGGCATTTTCGTGTTGAGGACATGGTGGGAATAAACTACGGACTGTCCTTCTCGGAATGGCACAGGTGGCTTCCAGGTAGTATTTTTGTCAAGGAAATATCTCTATTGCTTGGCCTAAATATATTATCATCCAACATTCGAATACTGTCTTTTCTTCAATCGCATACCAATACATTAATTTCTAATACATATGTGTATATCGGCTAACGCATACATCATTCTGCGCATAACTATTCTACGAACTCAACTTTCAAATATCTCATATACGACTGTCGCTTCTAAATTCTAAACCTAATTCATTTGTTAACTCGAATCGGGCCTGTGATCCGAGTGGATCCATCATGTGACCTCAATGGATCAAGTTTGTAACCCAGAGTAAGTTTTAGAAAACGCCTAATGAATACTTTTTGTTTTTTTTCAGGTACAAGTTACATAACATCAAAAAAACAACTGCTAGGAAATAAACCGCCAAGACCAGCCAAAAAATTCACTCACTTCAAGCAAGCTTCATCAACGGCTCCTACTAACCTGCCTCCACCTACCAACCTGACCACTCAAGATATCATGGACCTTCCTATTATTTTTGCAGATGATAATCAAGTGCTAGACGCCCCTGTACCGGAAATGACTCCGCCACCGCCACCAATTCAACAAACAACGCCATCTATAGTTCCCCCGCCTAAAATTATAACCCCTGGTAGTAAATTCGTGCTAGTCAATAAACCAATGACAGCGAATCAGGGAAACACGCATTTCATGATTACTCAAAATCCACCCAAAAAGTCCGCCACTGTTGTGCGGCAAACACCAAAGTATACCAAGATAATTTTATCGAAGAGAGCACCAACCGATGAAATTAAATCCTCGAATATAATAACCAGAATAGCAAATTTATCTCCAGAGATTTCGGTGAAAAAAATAAGTAGCTCTGTTGCATCCACTTCTAGTTTGATGTCTAGCATTGAAAATGTTGATGCTGAAAATCATTTGATCGCATCGTCTATCATTAAACCAAATTTTGTAAGGGATGGAAAGAAACTCACACATTACGTAAGCAAGAAGGGAGACAATTTTACCAGGGCATTTGGCCCAGGTAAAAGAAACATTTCGATATTGAACAACGATGACGAAGACTCTGATCCTGATTATAAACCACCAAAGATAGTTAAGTTGAACTGATATATTTATTATAATAATGTTTTTGTTTAAGTTGAATGTAAATTGTATTATGGAGGAAAGTGTAGATATGGCTGCGAGGTTTTGTGAATTTATAGAAATAATAAGATAACGATCACTTCAATTTTTCTTGAATTTATTACATTGATATTGTATTCGTATACACTAAACCAGGTTAGGATAAAGTATTGAACCAAGTAAATATCTTTCAAACGGAAAGGAGAATATTTTTGAAAATTTTCAGGTAAGTTAAATGGTGTAAAATGCATCTGATGTACAATTTTTTGTTGGAAATTTCACACCTGGAAATATCTTGAAATTAAATGACATATGCTCAGTTGCAGGAACGTCCATTAAAATTTAAAGCTCCATTAAACCCTTAATCCCCCATTAGTTCCTTGTAATAATGGAGGATTAAGAGTTTAATGGACCTTTAAATTTTAATGGACGTTCCTGCAACTGACAATTAATCTCTAATGAAGTATAATAACACAATTGGTTTGGAATTTTCTTACCCAATACAACAAGAGGTCAAAGGCTCATGATTATTTCTGGAAAATTATCCCTCGTCTTTTTGAGCGCTCGTTCTACCCAAACGAGTGCTATATCGTTTTGCCCGAATGTCTGTAATTTTCGAATTATGGGCCGAAAAAGGTCTCAAACGATAGGGTTGGACTCCCTGATGACGAATCCGTGGTCAAATTCATTTCTGTCCGTGGGGCCGACCGTCCTTCCGTTAGCACGAAAACTTTCGAAGGAATTGTCCTAGAGACTTGAGATTTCCACGGTGAGTTCGGTCCCCAAATGCCTCGGTTAAGTTTGTTAACCAGACAAATCGTACAAGGTGTTTCATGAAATATGGCCATACAAAATTTTTGTTTCTCAATATCTCAGACAAAACGAAACCAATCGAAATGAAATGTTGCGACCACATGCAAGATGCTCGTAGTAAGCCTCATGCAAAATTTTATGTCCACAGTGTACACAGAACAGAACCATGGAAAACTCAATTGGTATTGAAAAGAAGAATCTTTATATTTCCATAATGGGATATCCGATTCGAGTAAAATTTCTTTTGTGAATGAAGACTAATATACTGAATTTTTATGCAAAATTTTGTGGCCATAGTTCAACAGAATCGTAGAAAATTCAATTGGATAATTGAAAAGATGAATCTCTATATTTCCACAACATGTATCTGATTCGAGATGAAGTTATTTTGTGAATCAAGACTGACTACTTTATTTTTTGAATTTTATTAATTTATATAATTGGTTCTTTTATTACTTTCTATTTGATATTACGGCAATGTGTGTGAATTCATACGAATATATATATACGGCATCTTCATGCAGGATTTCAAGATGATCGTGTCATTGGAACCTAGATTTCAGTTTTTTATTTTTTACAAATTTCATATTTTGAATAATTTCAATGATATTATTCCCACATAAACTTTTCAGGTAATAGTCTTAATGCTCCACCAATGGATGAGCGCTCAAAAGCTCCTTCTCAGGGCTTTTTAAATTGTTTCTTCAAAATATTCATGGGCTCGAAAAATTTCCAAAAATAATAATTTGACCTCTTATGGTTTTAACAGTGATAATTCACTTCCGATTGAACCGGAAATAACCTTTAAAACCATTTCAGAGTTTTATGGGTTTATGAAAGACTGTTGTTTCTCAGAATATTGTAATAAACATGCTTCTCTGAGCTCCTCATGAATGAAGTGAGGGACTTCGGAATTCATAGAAAACATTTGACGGCGAGGCGTACCGGGTTTTTCACTATAATTTGACCCCCCCTTTAACTTTGTTACTGAAGGAGATACAAAAAAAATGTTTCGGATAAAAGTTTCACGAAATCAACTGAGGTTTTTCGATATGAGTCCAGAAACTGAAATATATACAGGGTGACCAACATATTGATGGCAACTTCATTTTTTCAAATGTAACACCCTGTATATTTTTCCATATTTGGTTAGCTCTTTTCCCCCTGATTTCGAATATGTAACATATGTTGGTCTATCTTTTTTGTTCTGAGCACCAGAGTTCAAAATTTCAATAACCATCTGGTATAGCGTTTTGGAAGTTCGTGAATATTTTAGTGGCCAATTCGATCTTTCGATTGGTAATGGCGCACCCATTTTATGGCCACCAAATAGTCCCGACTTAACACCATTGGACACGTTTTCATAGCCGTTCCTGAAGGAAAAAATTCACTTCAGCAATAATGACAATCAATGAAAGCGGAGAATAATATTAATAATATAAAATCAACCATTAATAAACCCATAATTCGGAACTAATCCCGCCAACGCACAAAGAATAATGATAATATTGTAATGATTAGAAACAAATTTTGAAGCTATAATTTCTGACTTGAATTAGAGCCATAATAATGCTATCAAAAATAGTCTATACAACTTGAGACAACTATATGAACTATGTGGATTGAATGAAGGTGGTCATTTTGAGCAATTTCTTTAGTTCATGTTATTCTTACCATACTACCATAGTTTATCATTTTCCATTGGTTAAGTATTTGTGAGTATTCATTCTAAAAAATACTTTTAAGTAGATTGTTTGGATATAAAGAATTTCGTAGGTATTTCACATATTTTTTTTATTCGGTGTCATCATTTCAAAACTTTGAAACTCTGCAAATTCACATCCACATACGCATTTATTCGAGATCAGGAGGAAATAGCCTATCAAAAAAGGAAGAATATACAGGACAGGGTGTCCCATTTGAAAAAATATAGTTGCATTCAATGTTGTTCACCCTGTATATCTTCCCATTGACGTTATTATAACTCCAAAAATGAGCATTTTCAGTAAACGCACTCTGTCACTTGTAAAATGATTACAGATCTTGGCAGGTGGTTCTTAAAATTTGAAACTCTGTGGTTCTCAGAATAAAAAAGGCTGTTTTGACTAACAGCTGTTAAACTCTACGTAACGTTCAAATATACAGCGTCGCACTGAACATCACATCAAAACCCAAGATATACAGGGTGTCCCGTAATTAGACCGACAAACTTCTAGTGGACATTATAGATCGTATTTTAGACAGATTCGACACAAATTATACAGGGTCTCTATAAATGATTGTACCAGCGCAGTTGGCTTTGGATTATCCAATCCACAGAATTGTGTGATCATGCTATACCTACTCTGATTGGTAAGAGATTAATATTCTGTAATCCAAAGCCAACTACTCTATTACAATCATTTATAAAGACCCCGTATAATGCCAAATTGATTCGTTAAGGAGCTAGTGCCCTTTGGAGATGACGTCCTGTCCGCACTTTTTGCCACATATTCGCAAAACAGAGTCACATAAAGTGCTGAAAATTTACACATTGGCTAATATCAGAAATACGAATCGATTAGATTGAGTGCATTTCTTCCATGTCAAGCACAAACGTGTATCATTTTGAAACGTATCATTTTTAAACGTGAAAAGGCTTTCAACTCGTATGATGATAATAACAGAAATCAATTCATATATTGTCATAGTAAGTTTGGAAACTATGATAAGTGTAGATATGTATTCTGATGACAAATTATTCTTTAAAAATTTATTAAATTCAGCTGACATTCGCATTTAAATACTGAATATCATATCGATTATACAGGGTGTTTCATTGGGAAAGGGAAATACTTCACAGGTGCATAGGTGGCACCAAGACGGTTCTAGAGACACCCCATTTATTGGGTCTCACTGTCTTTGTAGCCGAGATACAGGGTGTTTTATGAATTTTGCCCGTTTCTTCCTGAGGCCGTACCAGACGAACCACCCGGTATATTTTCATATTCATATTTCGCAAATATGTTCCTAATTGAGAGCTCAAACATATCATACAATAACCGCCTCGAAAATCCAGGTCCGGGTTAACAAAAAATTATGAATCGTTTGAATCCTCGAAACAAATCTAATTTAAAATTCGAAAACTCCACTAAAAACTAAAATGAGACGTATACCTCAAATTTTCGCGCAGACTGCACAAATTTTCAACGTAAAAGTGAAGTTTTTAAGAAATTGGATACCTGAAAGTGGTTTGAATTGACTTTTAACAATGAATTATCAAAATATTGAAATCCATAATTATTATACGTAATAATGCAACTCACTTCTCAATAAATGAAAACTAATGTGGAGATGAATTACAAAGTAATGTTGAAATAATTATGGATTCAATATTGTTGATAATTCATTGTTAAAAGTCACTTCAAACCACTTTCAGGTATCTTAGTTCTTAAAAACTTCACTTTTACGTTGAAAATTTGTGCATTGAAACTATCTGCGCGAAAATTTGAAGTGTACGTCTCAGTTCAGTTTTTAGTGGTATTTTCGAATTTTAAACCAGATTTTCAAAATTCCGATGTACAGGGTGTTGTTTCGAGTATTCAAACGATTCATAATTTTTCGTTAACCCGGACCTGGATTTTCAAGTATACGGCTATAAAAAGGAAAACCAATGTGAAAATGAATTACAGAGTAATGTTGAAATAATTATGGATTCAATATTGTTGATAATTCATTGTTAAAGTCACTTCAAACCATTTTCGGGTATCCAAGTTCCTAAAATCTTCACTTACCTTGAAAATTTGTGCAGTAAAACTTTCTGCGCGAAAGTTTGTCCCAGTTTAGTTTTTAGTGGTGTTTTCGCCTATTAAAACAGATTTTCAAAATTCCGATGTACAGGGTGTTGTTTCGAGTATTCAAACGATTCATAATTTTTTGTTAACCTGGACCTGGCTTTTCGAGGCGGTTATTGCATGATATGTTTGGGCTCTCAATTAGGAACATATTTGCCAAATATGAAGAAGATATACCAGGTGGTTCGTCTGGTACGGCCTCAGGAAGAAACGGGCAAAATTCATAAAACACCCTGTATCTCGGCTACGAAGACATTGAGACCCAATAAATGGGGTATCTCTAGAACCGTCTTGGTGCCACCTATGCACCTGTGAAGTATTTCCCTTTCCCAATGCAACACCCTGTATGATATTTATATTTCAGTGACAATAACTACTCAACCGTACTGGCCTGCTAACTAACTGAAATAAACTATTTACATCCAACTTTTTAACTCTTTCCCATCGAAGGTTATGAGTGTTAAAGTTCAGACCAGCAGTACTGTCTGGATTTTTAATTTTTTTTCGAAATCTTCTGATGATTCGTTGATGAAGAAATGAAGGACAAATAAGCGCTTCCTTGTTCAAAATATCAAGCTTGACACTGATCGTATTCCATTACCGTCCCAAAATTCGAAAATAACAGTCATTTGGACGAAACACTCGTATAGGCAACTAGAGTCGCAATTTGGGTATTATACAGGGTGGCCAGACGATTGACGTCAATAGAAAAAAAAGGTTCCTCATGTCATGGGGTATTCGAATCACCCCCATGTATGTGCCGATTTTTCACGGTTTCCGAGTTATGATTTTTTTATGAAATCTGAGAATTTTCAATCTCGAATTTTTTTTTAAATTTCTGATATTTTTTTGTTGTAATGAATTGTACTTTTATACATAAAATAACCAGCATCGTAAATTTGATAAAAATTATGGAAATTTTGGTCTCAAATGAGAAAGTTACGTATTTTGGATCATGATCTAAATTTTCAAATTTGACTTAAAAATGTAAACAGGTTACTGCATGGTTCTAAGTAGGCTCAAAAACTGCGCTCAACACTCAGCTTTCAGAATCATTAATAAAAAATGGTACTCAACAGTCTACTTTTGCTAGAATTAGCCTTCAAAGTCAGCGAGGTGGAAAAAATCAAAGAACTAGACGTTTACTCAAAAATTATTTTTTGCCATTTTCAGTACTTATTTTTATTGACGGGTGTTATGGGCGGGTGTTATTATAACACTCGCTTTTCGGTTCATAGACATGTCTACGTTTGTGTTTTAGCTCATGGACCTATAATACTAACTGGGCGTCGAACTTCCTTACTGTCACGTAGAAAAAAGTGAGGCAAATGGCCGCCATTTGCAGTTTGGGGTGAACCACAAATATTTTGATGTTTTATGCCATCTGTGCTCGAATTTTGATTGAAACATAGACGTTCCTTTGAAAGAAGTGATGAAAAACGAACTCTATATATTAGTGTTCTGTGAACTCTGACATTTCGGTCTATTGAAATTATAAATATTTTCGATTCTTGTGATTAGTTATTAAACAATATTGGTAATCCTATCATTTTAATTCGTTGAAATAAAATAAATAAAGGAATATTGGTAATTCTAATATTTAAATTCATAGAGAAAGTGACACCTCTCAAATCCAACCCAAACTGCAAATGGCCGCCGTTTGCCTCAAAATTTTTCACAGGTTCGCCATCTAGTTAGTATTATAAATCTGTTATAGCTACTATTACACATAGAAATTAGTTTAATAATTGACATATTACTCTATAGGAGTGGATAATAGTATAATATATTATTCAATGAGCGGTAATGCAGGTCAAAACACACGCAGATGAATTTTGCACCACGAGCCGTTAGGCGAGTGGTGTAATTCATCAAGTGTGTTTTGAGCATTACCGCGAATTGAATACTATACTTTATCCACGAGTTCCACGACTTCTTCAGTAAAATGCGAATTTTTCTGCATTTTAAAAAATTTGAACAGTTGTCAAAAACGTTGACAACATTTCGTCCAACCGTCAAACCTCTGTACTCTGTGGTCGGGAATCAAATCAGAGTATCTAACTAATCAAATCAAGTACTTTCGCAACTTCAAAAATTTACGTTTTCCAAAAATAAATCTGGAATGAATCGCTAAAACGTTATCTTGATGGCTGAAATAGATTTCCGGATCGATCCTACTTTTTATTCATTTTTTTTGTAAGCAATTTCATTTTTCCTAGGTATTTTTATTAACGGGTATTATGGGCGGGTGTTATTATAACACTCGCTTTTCGGTTCATAGACATGTCTACGGTTGTGTTATAGCTCATGGACCTATAATACTAACTGGACGCCGAACTTCCTTATGCCGCGTTTACATTAGTCAAGTGAGTTGATCAACTTAGTTGAATTGAAAGCGAATTGAATGTGTAAACCGCCCTTTTCGTTTCACTCGATCGGCTGAATTGAACGGCTTCTCAGTAGAAGCATGCTCAACTTTGTGCAAGTCACTTGAATTCAACTGACTTGATCAACTCGCTTGACTAATGTAAACGGGCCTTTATGCCGCGTTTACATTATTCAAGTGAGTTGATCAACTCAGTTGAATTCAAGTGAATTGAAGACGAATTGAATGTGTAAACCGCCATATTCATTTCACACGATCGGCTGAATTGAACGACTACTCAGTTGAAGCATGCTCCACTTTGTGCATTCAATTGAATGAACAAATTGATATTAAAATGGCGGCAACTAGATGGTCGGAGGATAAATCGTACAAGTTTATTAATATTCATGAAAAATATGAATGTCTATGGAATAAAAGAAGTAATGAATATAGAAATAGAGGTGCTAGGGCGTCTGCAATCAGGAGAATAATAGAAGATATGCAAGAATTGGGTATAATAATGAGGAAAGAGGATGTCAGGAATAGAATAAAAGCGATTCGTACAAAAATATGGCTTTTCCAAAATATTTTTTTTCAACCAAACAGGTTTTTTCGTATATTTTGGTAAGGTTATGACTGAGTACGTGACTGAGTTGCTTCATCTATGTCTAGACGATTTCGGAAGTAATCACGAAATTTCGTAGCTCTCTTACTCAAATAAAATTGCATTTTTTAAATGAATCGCCTGTTGCGAGATACCGAAAAACTATTTCCAGCTTTATCCAGGGCGAAAGAGCCTCACGCATAGCCGTATGCATTTTACTGATTTTGGATGTAACTTTCTTCAGTAAATATTCGAATTGCTGGTCTTTGAGCCGTAAAAAGTTTTTGTAATCCCTCGAGTCTTCCAATTTAAGTTCACGTAGAAGGTTATTTGAGGCACCATGCATTACTCTTCGAGTAATCCACTCTTTAATCCATATTCTCTTCTTCCTTTGCTTTTTTCTCTTCATGTTTTCTGCTAATTCCTTGGTTGAATTCACAACTGTTAGCAATATAGCTTTCTTTACCACTCATTTCGCCATTTTGAATCAACTGGCATGTATTCAATTAGAATTTGTAATGTAAACAGGGAATTGAATGCAAATCACTTGAATTCAACTGACTTGACTAATGTAAACGCGCCTTTACTGTCACGTAGAAAAAATTGAGGCAAATGGCCGCCATTTGCAGTTTGGGGTGAACCACAAATATTTTGTTGTTTTATGCCATCTGTGCTCGAATTTTGATTGAAACATAGACGTTCCTTTGAAAGAAGTGATGAAAAACGAACTCTATATATTAGTGTTCTGTGAACTCTGACATTTCGGTCTATTAAAATTATAAATATTTTCGATTCTTGTGATTAGTTATTAAACAATATTGGTAATCCTATCATTTTAATTCGTTGAAATAAAATAAATAAAGGAATATTGGTAATTCTAATACTTAAATTCATAGAGAAAGTGACACCTCTCAAATCCACCCCAAACTGCAAATGGCCGCCGTTTGCCTCAAAATTTTTCACAGGTTCGCCATATAGTTAGTATTATAAATCTATGTTATAGCTACTATTACACATAGAAATTAGTTTAATAATTGACATATTACTCTATAGGAGTGGATAAAACTCATTATAGCTTTCGCAACGAATTATATTTATTCTTATACCAACAATTGAGCAAGGAACAGTTGAGGAATACAATAAGTAATATTGCACAGTTTTCAATACAAATTTTACTCACAATAACTAAATCTTTCAGGCGAAACTTAATAACACAATAAGTTAATATTCCACAGTTTTCGATACAAATTTTACTTACAATTACTAAATCTTTCAAGCGAAACTTAACAAGTTTTCTTTTGATTAAAACACAGCCAATATGTCTTTCCACTAATAAAAACACAAAATAAATATTACATAAGCTCAGACAAGTTTTTTACTCTAATATATTTATGGGCAGGCGTCGCAGAAACTGCTTGTTTGTAGAGATCATTTTGTGTCGTTGTGCCATCTATCCTATTATTATTATATGCCAATTTATCACAGATGTTTGTAGAATCCTGAATATTTTTGGTTAATGCCAAATTCATCTGATTTGAAGCTGGAGTTTGCGGGACGACAAATAACTTATTGGAGGGAATGCTTTGCGTTACAGTTGTAGTATAAGATTTTTCGTGGCTTCTCGAGCATTGAGGTACGCTAGAGCCGTTTGATAACCTGGTTTGAGTTTTTGGAGCTGTAGATGGAGGTATCCGTACTGCCGGTTGACTAGGTGATTTAAATTGCACTAGACGCATTGGTGGTGGTAGTCTTTTGATTGGTGGAGGTCCAGGAGCCAAATTTAGCTTCGGCGAAGATTCACTCACCGAATGATTTTTTGTTAACACATTATTAGAACTGAGTAATTTTACATTACTTCGAGGAATCGCAGGTACTCCTCGTCCAAGAGGGTTTGCCGAATGCACATCCAATGGAGTTTTACCATTTCTCGGCGGTAAAACTTTACTAGCACTAATTGACTGAGTAGTACTTGAACGTACATTTGGTGAAACCTTTGGTGCACGATGAAAGTTTTCTAAAGATACATTCGATTGAGTGTTATCTTTTGTTTGCTGTGAATCTTCAAATCCTAGGCGCGATGATGGAAGAAGTCTTCTCATTGGTGGAGGTCCAGGGGCTAAATTAAGATGCGGCGAAGATGCACTCACCGAAGGATTGTTCGTTACCATATTATTAGAATTAAGTAATTGCACATTACCTCGAGGTACCGTAAGAACTTCTGCTCCAGGAAGGTTTGTCGGATTCACAATCAATGAAGTCTTACCATTAATCGGAGGTAAAACTTTACTTACACTAACTGACTGAGTAGTACTTGAACATACAGCTGTTGATACCTTTGGTGCATGATGAATGTTTTCTAAATATACATTCGATTGAGTGTTATATTTCGTGTACTGTGAAATTTTAGATCCACAAAATGCCTGAGTAGTACTTGATCGTACTGGATTTGATGATTCTCTTGAAGCACAGGAAGAGTTTGCCAAAGGCGCATTAGATTCATTGTTGTCAGTTCTGTGAGACATAGCTATAGATTTCCGGAATGCCTGAGTAGTACTTGATAGTACTGGATTTGATGATTCTCTTGAAGCACAGGAAGAGTTTACCAAAGCCGCATTAGATTCATTGTTGTCAGTTCTGTGAGACATAGCTATGGATTTCCGAAATGCCTGAGTAGTACTTGATAGTACTGGATTTGATGATTCTCTTGAAGCACAGGAAGAGTTTGCCAAAGGCGCATTAGATTCATTGTTGTCAGTTCTGTGAGACATAGCTATGGATTTCCGAAATGCCTGAGTAGTACTTGATCGTACTGGATTTGATGATTCTCTTGAAGCACAGGAAGAGTTTGCCAAAGGCGCATTAGATTCATTGTTGTCAGTTCTGTGAGACATAGCTATGGATTTCAGAAATGCCTGAGTAGTACTTGATAGTACTGGATTTGATGATTCTCTTGAAGCACAGGAAGAGTTTGCCAAAGGCGCATTAGATTCATTGTTGTCAGTTCTGTGAGACATAGCTATAGATTTCCGAAATGCCTGAGTAGTACTTGATCGTACTGGATTTGATGATTCTCTTGAAGCACAGGAAGAGTTTGCCAAAGGCGCATTAGATTCATTGTTGTCAGTTCTGTGACACATAGCTATAGATTTCCGAAATGCCTGAGTAGTACTTGATTGTTCAGCACTTGATGATACTCTTTGAGGGTAAAGAAAGTTTGCCAAAGGCTTATTCGATTCCTTTTGGCCATTTCTGTGAGATGAAACATTTTTTTTACGAAATGCCTGACTGGTTCCTGATCTTACTGGATTTGGTGGTACGCCTGGGGTAGAAATTTTGTTTGCGAGAGACTCATTCAATTCATGGTTACCAATAGTAGTATTATGAAATGCCCAACTTGTTTTTGAAGGTACTGGCGTTGATGACAATTTTGGTAAATGAGGAAGTTTAGTCGAAGGAACATTCACAGTAGAGTCAACATTTCCTCGCGGTAAAACTTTAGTATTTGAAAATACCTGGTTAGTACTTGAGAGTACTGAAGTTGGTGACAAATTTGGTATATGGGGAAGTTTTGGTAAAGAAACGTTCAGATCATTGTCAACATTTCCTTGTGGTAAAACTTCAGTATTAGAAAATACCTGAGTAGTACTTGGAACTACTGGTGCTGGTGATATTTCTGGTATATAAAGAATGTTTGAAGAAGAAACTTTCTCAGGAGTGTTAATATTTCCTTGCGAAACTTGAGTATTAGAAAATGCCTGAGTTCTACTTGGAAGTACCGGAGTTGATGATTTATTCTGTTTATAAGGAAAGTGAGCTAAAGACACATTCAATTGAGTGACAACATTCGTTTGCGGTAAATTTACAGTATTGAATGCCTGACTAGTACTGAGCAGTACTGGAGTTGAAATTTCTGGTATGTAAAGGAGGTTTTCCAAAGGAAGATTCGCAGGAGCGATATTTTTTTCTTGTGGTGGAACATTAGTGTTACAAACGGTCAGGGTAGTTCCTGGAGGAAGTACTGGAGCTGATGGTATTTCTGATGTGTTAGGAAGGTTTGCTAACGAAACTGTTATGGGAGTGTTATCATTCCTTTGAGATAAAAATTCAATATTACAAAAGACCTGACTAGTATTTGGTAGTACTGAAGTTGATGATAGGTTGACGGTATAAGAAAGGTCAGCTGATGAAACATTCGAAGACATGTTATCATTCTCGTGCGATAAAACATTAGCACTACACAATAACTGAGAAGTGCTTGAAAGTTCAGATGCGGATGCGACTGCTGTCGTAGGAACTGTTACATGACCACGTCGATTTGAATTTTTTACCAAATAAAACTGCGTCTGGGTACTAATAGTACTATTTAGAGCCATATTATTCATTGCGTAAGACACCGAAGGAATAGCAGTCTCAGATATGTTCGGTTTACCCATTTCACTCAAATTGTTCGAACTTTTGATATCTTCAGCAGGTACACTTTCAATTCGAATACTACAATCAATTGAGTGTGATTTTTCAGGTTCGTCCATTGAATCTCCTCTCACTTTTTTTATAATTGGTTCTGATTTTGATACTTCATTGCCCTTGCGTTTTTTCTGTTTCCAAAACACCATAATATCGTTTTTGTTCCCTGATGAAACAATCAAATTTTTAGATGTCGAATTCTTCAGTTTGTCTTGGCTGCGCTTGAGAGCAGATGGTTCATATGTATATTTTATAGAAGGAGTTCCTGCATAAGATACTGTAACTGGTATTCGAGAAAAGGTCAGGTAACCTCTCAAGTGTTTCAACTCGTATAAGATTGTATTTGATTTCCTACTCAAGATGTCAGCATTGGAAGGTAAGCAAGTTTGAACTGCTTGTTTCGATTGTACCTTGCTTTTCTTTATTTGCTTGAGAAGATTCTCGAAATGAGCATTTTCATCATCTGTTTCTTCCACTCGTATAATATTTTCTTCAACGAAATGTATGTTTGGTTTGAAAGAACTATCTTTGGATAATATTTTATTTTTTGACTTCTGCTTAAAATATATTTCTGTTGTGACACTCACCTTCAGTTTTTTTGGACCTTTCGGAATCAATAGCTGTTTCCGATTTCTCAGTTTTTTAATATCTTTCGAATTCACAGGCACCTCAGGTTCCAAAATATTTTCAGTTGGATTTGTAGTAGAAGATACTTCTTCACAGGAAGTTGAAGATTGTTTTTTGCTAGGACAGGCTGGTTCGTCACAAGTTTCTAAGTTTTTGGTTCCTTGCTTCTGAAGGTCTAACACTATGTTGTGGTTATGCAAAAGAGAAATAGCGCCATTTTCAGTCGCTGTAGTTACTTCACAGTTTTGATCATAAGATTTTTCTGCAAAAATTTTAATTTTCTCAAAGTTTGCAACATTAGGTTTTGATTCATTCGATTGAGATCTTCCTGTGGACATTTCAGGTTTTTCTATTTCAATGAAATTTTCTTTATTGGACTTCGCAGTATGATGAATTCCTGATTTCGGTGGTTGGTCTACGTACAAAATTTTAGGTTTATCAGGCATATTACATTCTGCGAGAATGGACTCTCTTTTATTATCAGACTTTGATTGTTGACTAGAATTCTCTGATTTTTTCTCTGTATTCTTGGGATGATCCTTGAGGTGTATTTTTTCTAAAGGTATAACGACAAGCAAATTTTTGCGTTTTGATTTCCGCCCAAGAGAGACTTTCTCACGAAGGGCTTTTTATGACGTGCGACAGAATCAGTAGACGCTTCCATAGATTTTTCATCGAAATTTTCTCCTTGAGGTTTTTTAGGATCAGTTTTTCCATTTGATTGTGCTGGGTCAGAATTTTCAGGTCTCCCGATTTCCTTTGATTTTTCAGCATGAGATTTCTGCTCCGGATATGAACTTTCTACGCAATTTACTGACATTGGGAAATAAGTGGACCTGTCTTTTCTTTTTCCTTGATATTTTCCGATTTTTCAACATCAAATTCAGTGTCTTCGCCCGAAGGTTCCTTGAATCCTTTGACATGAGAGCTTTCCACAACCGTTTCAATATTTATGGGGCCAGTCTTTTCAGAATATAATTCTTCATCACCTTTCTCACTATCAGCAGAAATATCAGAACGTGGTTTAAAGTGTTCACTTTTCGATTTTCTTCGAACATTTCCGCATAACGTCGATTCTGTGTTATTCAAGGTATCAGTAGATTTCCTAGGATTACTACTCTGATTAGATTTTCCTGGTTCAGATGTTCCAAAGTCCCGAATTTCCTTCGATTTTTCAACATTAGATTCCAGCTGTAGATTACAGCTTTCAACACACGTAATGACCAAATCGGCATATTGTGGAGCACTTTTTTCAGGTTCAAAGTTTATATTATCTTTATCTTCACAAGAAAGATTAGATTTTAGTTTTAATTCATCAATCGATTTTCTTCGGACAGTTTCGGCTATCCTCAATTCTGTAGTATTTATATTTGGGGTAGGTTCAAATACATTCTTAGGGTTATTGATATCTGCCTCTTTTACCTTTTCAATACTGCAACCTCTTTCAAGTTCTTCAGCTAGGGATTCGTCTTCACAGTCTTCCAGCTTTAAGGTCGTTTCAAGAATGGAATACGTTGAAACTATCTCCAGATTTCCTGGTTCGCATTTTACATACGTGTTTGATCCTTGTATATCACGTAGTTTTTCTAGGTACTCGTTTTCGTTTGGTTCCTTTTTGGTTTCGCAAGTGGGTTCATGCAACATGATGGGAACCTCACCAAAAGCATAACTGTATTTCTGTCGAATTTCTTTGATCTGATCGCAACGTTGGATCTTCACTTTCGGTTGACTATCCAGGATCTTTTTTATTGAACAGAAAGTTTTGTGCGCTTTGGTTTCCTCTATAGAGACGAATGACGTATGACACAAGATACAGCACATGTGCAACGTCCTGTGTGTTTTATATTCTTTTCGTGTGTAACTCACCGCCATACATTCATCGCATATATATGATTTGTTTACTGATTTAATGATGAGCAATGGTTCTTCATGTTGCTTCTGCTGGATTTTGATAGTAGATATCTGTCTTTCAGCTGCTTTAAACTTTTTAGAGGCTTTCTCTTCAGTGTTTTTTCGTTTCAACCGCCTTTTTCCAATTTTGAAATTATCAGTGACTCTTTTGTCGATAACTATGACTGGAGATATGTTACATGTGTACAGCGATGGTGGAATTTTCAATTTCGGATCTTGTTTCAACAGATTCTGGATAGATTTATGAATGGTATCTTCTTTGTAGACCTTCTCCTGTGAAAATAATCGAATTCGGTAAAAAAACAAAAAATCAATTCAATGAGTTCAAAAAATTCCTGAATGAATTCAGATGGAATTGTGAGGAGCTTGGTATTTATTATTGATGATGAAGAAGATGATTCTTCTCTGTTCTTGAAATATGATTTTTATACGAAAAATAACTGCCGCTTAACAAATAACTAAGAACCTAAGAAGACGAAAGGATTATTGAGTAACGGTAGCATAATGTTTTTTAACCCATTTGTGCCCATGGATAAAAATTTTCGAATTTTTTCATCAGAATTGGAACAGTATATATTTACAACTGTAAAAACATGAATATGATGAAATTTTGATGATCATGCTTGTTTTTTTCTATTTAAAGGTGTGTCCTCATATGAGGACGTTGGGCATATATGGGGTCTGAAGCGTAGTGGAAGAGGAAATATCATAGGCATAACAAAACATTTATTGTGCGGAATGAAAGAACAGAAAAAACTACTATATTATGAAAATATGTTTATTACATCATTCTGTATGGATATTCAAGAAACAGTTACGTTCTAGGCATAAACTTGTTTTGCACATAATACATTGCCAGTGAACTTTTTGATGACACTCTTTACATCTCAATTGCTTATCCATTTCAGCTGGGTAGTGTCCTCCCTCTGTATATCTTATACTTTTAGGTATTGACCCTGATGCCCTGGAAAGCATAACTTTCTTGTCTACTTTCATATAGTGGGTAGCAGTTACAGTCTTGTCGAAAAATAATTCAAATAATTCCATCGGGTCATGATTGCCCAAATCAAGTTTCACTTTCTCTAGAGGGTTCTCCATTGTGATGTCATGTGGCGATTATGTCCATTCAGGAGGGAATATCCTTGCACAATCATCTATATTCTGCCTATTTCTCCAAATGCATATCAAGTCGGACAATGGCATGTAGTCCACTTCGTCGAAAAAATCTTCTTCGTTAGAATAGATCTACCAGGAATATCTAATGGTTGATCGTTTCAAATCAGAACATCTTCATCAATATCTTTTTCCTCAGTTTGACAATCAATGTCAGGTGGAATGATGACAACATCAACGAGCCGATCTTCATATTGGACGCTTTCAATTGCTGCCTGAAGGATTTTAAAGGATCTTCCTTGAAAAAGGTTGAATTACAAGATTGCATATTTCTGAGCGAACCTGCAAAAACCCAATTGATTCAATTTACACCGAGTAATACACGAATATTGAACATCCGTACTAAAATTATCTATACTGAAGAAGTGCCCAGTGGCATCATATGGGGACAGTCGCTTTTTCGTACCCGTTATGTATAGCAAATTGAAACTTACTTACCTAAAATGATGTCAACTGTTTTCACAGAACTCCTAAAGTAAAATGAACAATAAAAACCGTGTTGAATGCGTGTTGATATTTAGTATTATTTACTTGAATATCAACATGTAGGCAGCGACATGAACGCGGATAAACTGTTGCATAGTAAATACGCGATATCTATTAAAACTGATGGAAAATTCTTTGAACTAGATGCCTATTTAAAGGAATACGGCAACCAGAATTCGTCATAAGAGAACACTGTAATTTAAAAAAAATATTATTCTTACCGTCCTCATGTGGGGACAACGGGCACAAATGGGTTAAAATAGATTTAAAATAGTTCGACCGACCACAACCAAAGGGCACTTTTCTTTACTTTCGATAGTTTGAAAAAAATTGTTTCAGAAAAGTTCTGCTGGGAAAATGAATGTGAACCATAAAAACTTAGTCATCAAGAGTGGCTTCAAAGCTGTCAAACTTGACAATTCTAAAAAACGAATCAAATTCGAAAATCCTAAGGGATTTTAGTTTAATTCATGAATTCATCTTTCCTTTTCAAATCTTGAACCTACCCTCAAAATTTCAAGTTTGAATTTGCTCGGGAAGTTATCGTGACTAGGACGGATCGTAATAGTCTAAGATCCCGCTGCGGGATTGGTGTGCTCATCGACTTTTTGTTTAAAACCAAATTTTTATGTTTATTTATAATTAAGAGAATATATATTTGCTAGGGTGCCTATCAAAATTTGGCCGCCATTATTTTTAATTAAATTATTTTTAATTAATTTTTGGTGAAAAATTTCGTTTATTTATTTTTTAAATAAAATAACTTTTACATCAGGGTAATTAATATGAAGATTCTAAAAAATCACGGTTGCCGTTGCGCACCTGGCCGCACCTCTTTGCAGCCAGGTGTAAACAGGTATGATTTCGATAAATTTATACGTTTATAACCTATTTTCATTAATTATATGTCAAATTGAAGCTAATTTTTTTCTATTAATTATCATATAAAGTTGCTTAATTAAATCTGGCCGCAACTAAGGGTTGCTGGCTGTTAAAGATAATAAATATTTAAGGTAGAGTGAAAGAGAGTTAGCGCGTAACATCATTTGTCAGACGAGGACAGCGATTGCCGGCTGTGCGACGCTTTTAAGCCATTGCGCATGCGTCGAACGTTAGTGTTCTCAACCACCGGGGAGTAATAGAGACAACTTATAATAAATATGTACTCCAAAAAATATGTAATTTTTTTCAAAATGACAAATTTAAAAACTGCAACAAAAAATTAATATTGATTTGATATATCGACGGTCTAGTTAGCAATTTGTCTAACTCCTTATTTTTTAGAGGGTGATTTTTTTAACGTTTTGATGAAGCAATAATCCAATTACAAATTATTTGAATGATTGTAACGAAGCAAAATAAATTCTATCATTATTTAGTTTCGTTCAATTGAAGTTGACGGAAATCGGGAATTTTTATCTCCGCGCTGAAGATGTACGGCAAATTAGATCGCGATTTAACGATACCGCACACGTGGGGCGGAGTCAACTGTTACCGGCCACACGTGTCCAAAAGTTTGAAATGCGGGATTTTCCGCTGAATAAGGCAGTCGAATTAAAATCAATTTCCTGACCACTACTCCAGAAGTACTAGCCGACCAGTCCGTCCAGAAGTAAGTGCCACCAGAGGGTTCTGCAGGGACAAGTTCAGTTTAGGTATGATTGTTTTAATTCTTATTTGCTGGCTTTGATATTTATAATGTATTTCTCCTGTTGTATTTTCCCGTCCTTCCGCCGCTCGAATTCGCAGAAGTTGTGTAGTAGCTTCAAACGGCCTGCATGACTTGTGAGAATTCCGAGATTGCGAGATGGTGTATGCTAGCTTGAAACGGCGCATATATTGTCTTGTATTATCCTCTCTAGTGTTACTCGAGTTCCTGGACGTTGTGTAGTAGCTTCAAAAGGCCTGCATGAAGTTCTGAAACTCTGAGTCGACAAGAGGGTGTATGTTAGCTTGAAACGGCACATACGCTGTCTTGTTGTGCCCTTCCGACACCGTTCGAATTTCAGGGGGTTGTGTAGTAGCTTGAAACGGCCTGCATGATGCCCTGCAATTCCGAATCGGCAAGAAGGTGTATGTTAGCTTGAAACGGCCCACACACTGTCCTGTCATGCCCTTCCGCCACCGTTCGAGTTTCTGGGGGTTGTGTAGTAGCTTGAAACGGCCTGCATGATACCCTGAAATTCTGAACCAGCAAGAGGTTGTATGTTAGCTTGAAACGGCCCATACACCATCTTGTTATGCCCTTCTGGTATCATTCGAACCCCCGGAGGTTGTGTAGTAGCTTGAAACGGCCTGCATGAAATCCCGGAGTTCTGATGTGCAAGAACGCGTATGTTAGCTTGAAACGGCCCATATGCAGTCTTGTAAATGCCTTCCTTTATCCTCCCTCACCGTGTGCCGCTCCGGAATATCGAGGTGCATGCCCTAGCTTCAAAAGGCGTGCATGGGCCTCGTGGTTCAGAGCATTAGGGTGGGTGTATGCTAGCTTGAAACGGCGCATATACTTTCCCTGGGACCGCACTAATTTCCTTTCACCGCCTGTCCGTAAACCCTGTTATGGTTAATATAGCCTGTAGATGTGAACCGAGGTATGCCAGTAAATAAGGATGTCATTTTTGGGAATTTGTTTGTTAGGAACTTGCTCATGTTAGAACCTTCGCTTCCGTACCGTTACTTACTAGTGCTTGATTAATTTTCCGCTTGTACTCTTATTCGACCATCTTTACCGCTTTTAATACCGCTTGTAAATATTGCATTGCTTATTTTTCTGAGAGCTCTCACCGCCGATATAATGCTGCATGTTACATCCCGCTTCAACCTTCTCACCGCCCGCTCACCTTCTTTCCTCACATTGTATTTATGATATCATGGTGTATTTTGATGGCTGCCGTTATTTACCGTTTACCGAATAAAGATGTTATTATAATTGTGTGTTTTCTTTTCCTAAGGAATATTTGAGTATTTTTCAGAGTTAGGGAATATTTAGTTAGGTACAAACAACTGACCCCTGGACATAACCTTCTCTGGCTAGTAGCTCCCGGACCCCATAGGACACCGCCTATGGGTACCCTAGTGTCCTCAACACTTTAAACTAGAGGTGGCGCCCGAGATCTCTACTTCCGAAGGTAAACGATGGCAACGCAGTTTGGTAGAGACGGGACCGCGTCACATGATTTTATTGTTTGTTTGAAATAAGGTTCAAAAAGGTTCGACTACCAGGTAAATTGTACCTGTCTGAGAAATGTAATATAGTAGAAATTAGTTGATGGTACTACGTTCTTCGATAAAAATAAATATTAGTAATTTTTTTTAGTTTATTATTTTTATTTAATCATTGATTTTTGAAAAAATTAATTATTTAATTTTTTAAATTATCTTTTTTTTAAATGCATTAGTAGAGTTTTTAAATTATTCATGTCTTCAAATTATGCATTAAGTATTTTTTTAAGTTATTAATATAACAAAGAAAAAAAAATTTACTAATTACATTTTGAAAAAAGAACATTGATCAATTTTTTAAATGAATAATTATTTAAAAATGTATTAATTATATTTGTTAAATTGTTAATTTTTTGATTAATGCAGTAATTCATTGTTATAAAATAAGAAATCAAAAAAAAATAATTTTCAACAAAAAAACCTCAAAGTTAGAACTGTGTCATTTATATTGCAACTATAACCTATATTATTCTTAAATTCAATTCAAATTTTACTTACGGTTTGTGTTTTGCAAAAATCTTCAAATTCTTGTTTATCTTTTTGCTTCAGAACCACAATTTTTTTTAGACACTCGGAATGATATCCAAAACCCTTAGTAGAGTCAATTGTAAATAAAAGTTCATGATATTTATATTTTTTTTACGACGAAACAATAACATTAGCGAGCACTTTTGGAATGATACATTATTAAAGTCGAGTACATTGCTTTTTTCGTTACACAAAAAACACGACTTCATCTTTATCAAGTTTATTTTACGTTAATTAATAAAATAATTTTTAGATGCACAAATAAAATAACAATGTAAATATAAAACGTTGTTTATTACGAACTCCAAAACAGCGTGGTTTTTATGTTAGAATAAAAATGCTGCATCTGTTCAGTTGAGAACACTAACGTTCGACGCATGCGCAATGGCTTAAAAGCGTCGCACAGCCGGCAATCGCTGTCTTCGTCTGACAAATGATGTTACGCGCTAACTCTCTTTCACTCTACCTTAAAAAAAGGAGGGTTGTACGCGGCAAATTTCAAAAGTTGTTGTCTGACGAAGAATACAAATTGCTAACTAGACCGTCGATATATCAAATCAATATTAATTTTTTGTTGCAGTTTTTAAATTTGTCATTTTGAAAAAAATTACATATTTTTTGGAGTATTTATTATAAGTCGTCTCTATTACTCCCCGGTGGTTGAGAACACTAACGTTCGACGCATGCGCAATGGCTTAAAAGCGTCGCACAGCCGGCAATCGCTGTCTACGTCTGACAAATGATGTTACGCGCTAACTCTCTTTCACTCTACCTTAAATATTTATTATCTTTAACAGCCAGCAACCCTTAGTTGCGGCCAGATTTAATTAAGCAACTCTATATGATAATTAATAGAAAAAAATTAGCTTCAATTTGACATATAATTAATGAAAATAGGTTATAAACGTATAAATTTATCGAAATCATAGGTGTTTACACCTGGCTGCAAAGAGGTGCGGCCAGGTGCGCAACCGCAACCGTGATTTTTTAGAATCTTTATATTAATTACCTTGATGTTGACGTTATTTTATTTAAAAAATATATAAACGAAATTTTTCACCAAAAATTAATTAAAAACAATTTAATTAAAAATAATGGCGGCCAAATTTTGATAGGCACCCTAGCAAATATATATTCTCTTAATTATAAATAAACATAAAAATTTGGTTTTAAACAAAAAGTCGATGAGCGCACCAATCCCGCAGCGGGATCTCGTACTATAAATATACAAATCTGTCGTGAAAACCTCAAGGCCGTTACACGTTCTGTTCTAGAGTAAAAGCAACCAGAAATTCATCGCTTACGATAGACCGAATATTTTTTCCAAAATTTGTAATTTAACTCTGTTTCCCTTGGAACATGCGTGCAAGAATGGGAACTCAGATTTTCCTGAATTAAAAAAATGCACTCTTCTCTGAAATTGCTTGTCGTTTTTGTTATGATTTTTGGATAACTCATACGTGAGAAATAACAAAATTTTTTCATTCAGAAAATGAAATTCACTTGAATCGGATATACTGTTATGAAAATATTCAAATTCTCCTTTCAATATTCAAATTGAATTTTTATGGTTCTGTTAACACTTTGACCACAAAATTTTGCATGAACATTCAGTATATCAGTCTTCATCATATACTTAAAAACTTCTATACCGCTAACATGAATCCACTTTTTATTACAAATTGAAGCCGCGATCACGTGGTACAATGGCCCTATTAATTCACAGGCGCCAAAACATAACCTCGAATAGTTTAAATTATGACTTGATGAAAATCATAACCTCAATTTTTCAAGTCTCGTCAAATTTTGAGTTTGCACATGCGCAGATGATTGAAGGGGGCCATCGGGAATGGCAACTAGATTGTTTCAACCTTTATTTCAGGTTAGCAGTATAGAGTTTTAAAGGTATATGGTCTTCATTCACCAAAGAACTCTTGCAAAATTTCAAGAGGATAGGCATCATCAGAACCATCAATTAAATTTTTGTGATTATTTATTTTTTTCAATATTTCCTTTTTCGAATAATTTCCAAGATAGAATTCCGATTGTGATGAGATATTGCATTTATATATTTGGTAACAATCTCCAATCCCATATAAAATTTTGAGGTTAAAACGACCACTCAAAATCTCCTGCTCAGGGTTTTTTTAAGGACAATTCCTTCGAAAGTTATTGTGCTTACGGCCGGACAGCCCCGCGGACAGAATTGGATTTGACCGCGAATTCGTCATCAGGGATAGAACCCTGAGACCATTTTTGGTTCAAAATTCGAAAATTACAGTTTAAAATTTATAGTTCCTCCAAATATTTTTTGAATTGAAGGTTGTATTGTGAGAGCAGTAAGGGTTTTTTTACACGTGGTCTACTGAAATATATGCGACGTTTCCATTGCACCGAACTGGAATGAGCATCTCGATTCTGCAAATTTTACGATATTGTTGACAGAATACCGAAACTGTCGATGGGACAGAGAAAGTCCGTATAAAATTGGTGGTCAAAAGTTTGCATGATTTTATCCCAATTCGCAATAATTCATTAATTCGATAGTGTTTCTGGTAGTTGTCGAAAGAAAAAGTGTATATTCCGTTCATGAAAGGTTGAGCACATAGTAGCTGCGTTTCTTTATTTATCTGAAGTTGGCAGTATTTGCTGTCATAACGTAAAATAAATTCAATGTTGCCGAATGTACCCGGCCTCCTCCGACGAGCTTGCGAGTTATCAGACAACTCTATGCAATATTGACAACATTGCGAATCAATCTGACAAGAAAATAAACATCATAACCTAATAGTGATGTTCTTTCGAACTGAACGAAGTGATTTATATAACTTCAATCAGAAAGATCAGTTGAAGCGCTCGTTCTTTCGTTTTCAATCAGTTCCCCCTTCCACAACTCTGAAGTGATTGCAAGTGATTATTCTAATCGCGGAATTCCTTAGATCATTTGAATTCAGATTGGAGAGTTAACCTCAAAATTTGAAGTTAGAAGTTGCAGAATTTTCTTAGACATATAAGTCTATAAGAATTTTATACACACTGACATTTACAGAGATAGATGAATTAAGTCGAAAACATAAATTGTAACTGAAGATGGCAAACCAGAGTTTATTACCAGTTCAGAACAGAACATATTCATATAATAAAGATCAAACTGAGCGCATTCTTTCGGACATTCAGTGATTGAATGTACTCTGATTGCAAAATCACTTTCACTTAAATCACATAAGTTCCATCAGTTCAATCAGTACGAAAGAACACTACTATTATTTCAATATATACAGTGAAATATGTCAAATTATCATGGCCAACCGACGGCTCAACCTTTCGTGAACGGGCTATACGCAATGCGTCCGAAATAGTTATTTTATTAAGTGTGGAAAATGATATTTTCCCGCACGAAACTGCCGTTGAGTGCGGGAAAAACACTTCCGCACGAGTTAGGAACAATATTTTTTCTACAAGCGTGCACTTTCATTCTCTTTCGCACGTATTTCAATTCGTAAAGAGTCACATTGCCAAACAGTGTGGGAAAAACCCCTGCTATTCCATTACCGCACGCAAATGCGTGTGGTAATGGATTAGCAAGGGTTTTTCTCGCACGCTTTTTCTAAAGAATAAATTGAATAATGATATATCTATGCCACCGACGACGTTACTATGGAAACGATGAGAGTACAATGGTAACGACTTGTCAGAGACTTTTGTCATTCATGTGTATTTAGAATGATCAATTCACATTTGATCTGTGTGTTGAAATCGATCTCGTATAAGCGCTTGTAGAAAATAGTTATTTTCCTAACAAGTGCGGTAAGTAATAATTTTCCCGCACGAAACTGCCGTTACCCAAACGACGCGAAGCGGAGTTTGGGTAAGCAGTTGAGTGCGGGAAAAACACTTCCGCACGAGTTAGGAACAATATTTTTTTCACAAGCGCTTATACGAGATCGATTTCAACACACAGATCAAATGTGAATTGATCATTCTAAATACACATGAATGACAAAAGTCTCTGACAAGTCGTTACCATTGTACTCTCATCGTTTCCATAGTAACGTCGTCGGTGGCATAGAGATATATCATTATTCAGTTTATTCTTTAGAAAAAGCGTGCGAGAAAAACCCTTGCTAATCCATTACCACACGCATTTGCGTGCGGTAATGGAATAGCAGGAGTTTTTCCCAAACTGTTTGGAAATGTGACTCTTTACGAATTGAAATACGTGCGGGAAAGAGAATGAAAGTGCACGCTTGTAGAAAAATAGTTTTTTTGGACTCGCAGACTCCCAGAATTTTGTCAACTTGTCCAAAAAACTAACAGCTATTAAGTGGACAAGTAGTAAAACGGTTTTATTCTTTATGAACAATTTTTTGGTGAATTTCCTTTGTTATGTGAAATTGTTAACTGATTGAGAGTTAATGTTGATGGGTAAGTACGATAAGGGGTCGAGAATTGCAAGTTAATGGACCGAATGGGTTAATTGGAGGTATTCTGGAATTCTGAATATTTTCTTCCTAGGTAAATGCCCTTGGGCCGGGAAGTCCTCAGCCGAACGACTATTCTAATAGTATGGATCAGTACTTACTGTTTGGATGCTCAGATGCATAAAGAACATAGATAAGCTCCAAGAGCGATATCAATGCATTTTTGGAATCAGATACATGCAAAGCAAATGTTTTTTTCGTTTTAAAATTTGACAGTTCAATATAAACAAAAGATGAAGTCGTGCTTTTGTAAGGGGTATGAAAACGAAATAAATATACAGTAGAGACTCGATAATCCGGATCAATTAATGCAAGGGATGATCCGGATTAATGAGGAATCCGGAATACCGCGTCTTATAATTTAGTAAAAATGCAGTTTAAAAAAACGGTTGAAATAAATATAGGCTTTATTATCGAAATCATAAAACAAATATATTATTTTGGATAATTAGATATTTTACGTTTTCTACTGTAATGCGGCCCATACACAAGCTACTTTCTCGGCGTTTTGGCAGCTAGCGTCACCGCAAGCGACCAAAACGCCCAAAAGTAGCCCGAAAAACGCCTGTGTATGTCTATCCGCTGCCACGCTGGCGAGTCGCCGAGCTGGACGCAACGCCGGACGCCAAGATCAAACGTGTTTGATTTTAGCGTCAAGATAGCCGGCGAAACGCTTGAAAAACGCTTGTGTGTGTGTGAGAGCGTCTAGAATGGCAGAGAATCATGCAAGAATTGCACATTCAGAAGAATTTATTACAAATTTCATAGAACTATTTGAAAAGAATAATTATTGGTGGGTGATTAAGAGCAAAGAATATTCGAACAGAACACTAAAGAATAAAGCCTACGAAGAATTGTTAGCTTTATGTAAACAATAAAACGATGAATGCGATATTGATTTCGTAAAGAAAAAAATGAAAAGCATCCGAGACTCATTCCGTAAAGAATACAAAAAGTTACGAGCTACGGAAAAGTCGGGTGCAAGTACGGATGACATTTTAAACCTTTATCGTCAGCGATCGATGAGCTACTGAGACGCTTGTGTGTGGTCAAAATTGCACGAGCGTCTAGGACGCTCGCAAAACGCTAGCTGCCAAAACGCCGAAAAAGTAGCTTGTGTATGGGCCGCATAAGGGAAAAAAGAATGCTGAGCAATAGCTTTCTCCTGTATATCTTTCAGAAGCTGAATATCAGTAATTACCATGAGTTATGGAATAAACAGACTGCATTGAATTGATCTATACTCTAAATGCATTTGCTAACATTATCCCCGTCTTTGAGGATCGAAAAAATATGTGCTAAAAGGCCTTTTCGGTATTTCAGTTTTGTTAATTTAATATCATTATGATCCATATGCTGTATGGTTTGGAGGTAGAAACATTCCATTTCACTAATTAATTATTCTTGTCTGACTTTTTTTGTCTTATACCATTGTGCACTATTATATACCAAAAGAACGCCCGATCGTCGTCACAGAAATTGAGTTACGACAAGATAGAACCGTAAACCACGTATGCAACGATCGGAAATTCGGATTATTGAATCTTGCAATCCGGATTATAAGGACATAATACAATATTGACGTCAATCCGGACTAGTAAATATCCGGATTATCGTTCTCCGGATTATCGAGTCTCTACTGTAACTTCTTTTCAAACTGAGATTGAGGGAATATTTCTTGGCTTCAGGACTGTGGGGTGAATTATACACACTTTTTTAAATCGCCGACGTTTCGATGCTTTTTTGGATCTTCTTCAGGGCTGCAAGAATATTTATTTCTTAGTCTTGAGAGAGTTTACAAATATGTGTAAAATACAATTTAAACTTTACTATTCACGAACTCAATTAGGTATATGAGACACTATTACAAACAAGCTACATGGACACAGATTAGAAAGAGACCAACATTCAGGTGGAATTTGCAATTATAAATTTTTTGTTTTTTGTTTTGTATTATTGTATTGTTTTATAAAATTTTTTTTCTTTATAATTTTGTTCATATTTTTGTATCATACAAACTCATTCCCCATTATTGATTACATAATTGCATTTCAATTCTTACCAATTTGATCTGGTGTATTTGGACACGGTGGATGTTTAGTTTCATTTATTCGTCTTTGTTTACGTGTCTTGTTGGTGGTATGTTTCGGTGGCCAGTCACTATGATACTTATCGACGGAGTTCTCCGTCTCCTGTTATCAATTCTTGAATTCGTTTCTCTTTCCGTTAGTTCGTCATAATACCCTTTTCAATTAATTTCTCTTAACAGGCCGTTATAAATATTATTCAAACCTTGTATGTCTGATTTGACGACAAAAAAAATTTATAATTGCCAATTCCACCTGAATGTTGGTCTCTTTCTAATCTGTGTCCATGTAGCTTGTTTGTAATACAAGTGTCTCATATACCTAATTGAGTTCGTGAATCGTAAAGTTTAAATTGCATTTTACACATATTTGTAAAATGTGGAGACGGAGAACTCCGTCGATAAGTATCATAGTGACTGCCACCGAAACATACCACAAGACACGTAAACAAAGACGAATAAATGAAACTAAACATCCACCGTGTCCAAATACACCAGATCAAATTGGTAAGAATTGAAATGCAATTATGTAATCAATAATGGGGAATGAGTTTGTATGATACAAAAATATGAACAAAATTATAAAGAAAAAAAATTTTATAAAACAATACAATAATACAAAACAAAAAAAAAAAATTTATAATTGCAATTCCACCTGAATGTTGGTCTCTTCTAATCTGTGTCCATGTAGCTTGTTTGTAATAGTGTCTCATATACCTAATTGAGTTCGTGAATAGTAAAGTTTAAATTGTATTTTACACATATTTGTAAACTCTCTCAAGACTAAGAAATAAATATTCTTGCAGCCCTGAAGAAGATCCAAAAAAGGATCGAAACGTCGGCGATTTAAAAAAGTGTGTATAATTCACCCCACAGTCCTGAAGCCAAGAAATATTCCCTCAATTAAACAGTTAAGGACGAAACTCATCAGATATGGAAGCAAACTGAGATTAATAGTATTTTTTCAAGAAATAAGTCGCATCAACCCTATGTTTGATAGCGACGGTATATTATCCAACTATTTATTAGTTTACAGAATAAGATAATTGAATTGATACCTAGGTACTACCCATAATAAATCCACGCTACTGTATGTACTCAACTCAGGGATGTTGCTGTTTTTAAACAACATTATTTTCTAATACAGAGAGAGGAATATAAACATAGAGGTTTTTTCCTCATTTTTCACATCTGGAAGGCCTATATGTTCTCTATTTATTTGAAGTGATGGAAAATTTTTGATCGAAGTAGTTTCAGACCATAGAAAAAAGGGTTCCTGTTTGAGCACCAAATTTATATTGCATTTTTATTTATAAACACTTCATCTTCATTACACGATCCCAAAAACGACCACTCTTAAGTTATAGAAATTGCTTCAAGCTTCACTCCATCTGTGTTTCATTCAAATAATACATTTGAAATTACCTACAAATCAATTTTATACATACCTTCAGTTCTATATCGTTTATCATTGAATTATTTCTAAATTTGTACATCCTGATAGTTAAAAGTGAGCATTTATAGCATAGCATATGGGATATTTTGTCTTCCGGGAAATCTGAAAAAACGAAAAATTGACAATTGAGTACATTGAATATTTACCCATTTGTTTTTGATTTTCGATTCCATGACCTTTTATTATATTTGTATTCATTCAATTCCCAACTGATTAAATGAAAGGTTTTCCAATTAGGGATGATACAATTAAAACTAGTTATAACAGCAACACTGCGTATCATTTTTTGACGTTTCTAATGTCATCTGAGTTCAGTAGGTTACAATACCATTTAATCGTGGAAGGAATACGCTTCAACAAAATTTAGAAATCAGTACGGAGTCACCTCTACAATGAATTTATTGAAAAAAACTTGTGTTGAAATTATCTGGAATGTTTCAGCCCAAGGGCGTAGCCAGGGGTTCAAACATGTATTCTTCACTACTCCCAGAAAAAATAAAAACGTAATTAAAGCAGAATTTGAAATATGGAAAATGTCAATGACCTCCATTTCAAAATCGGCATTAGAATGCTTAGATGAGTGCAATCAGAATATGTATCCGAACATCTACATCCTTCTACAAATTTTAGCTACGATTCCAGTATCTACTGCTACTCCAGAAAGAAGTTTTCCAGCTTGAGGAGAATTAAAAATTACCTGCGCAATTCTTCTAGCGAAACTAGATTGAATGGGTTGGCGCTTATGAATATTCATCATAGTGTGAAAATTGATGAAAATGGAGTGGTTGACCAATTCGCTAGAAAAAAAAGACGGATAGACTTTAACTGAAGGATTTCACCATAAAAAATATTGTTTGTGTTTTCTCGCTGTTTCATTTTTAATAACTATTCATATGTTGTTGGCACTATTTTGGAGTAAAACATTAAAAAACTCAATTTAGCTTCAATGAAAGCACACATCCACACTAATTTCATATTTATTCATCCTGTAAGTATTGTTTGGGAATGAATATTATTTTTTAAGTTTTTGTTTGAGTGAATAAAAATTAAATTCTGAAGCATATTTGAAAAATAGGTTCACCTAACCTAACCAGGAATATTTATGTTGAATATTGTTTCCGAAGTAGGAGAAGAATTATTGAATTCTTAAAAACAACAAAAACTTGCTACAGAAAGCGACCCTCACAATTCCCGGCACCTACAAAGTCAATTGCCAAAATGTCAAAACCAACCCCCCCTCCCCGAAATTAATCTCTGGCTACGCCCTTGTTTCAGCCAATTATTCCTCCCTTTGGGGATATGATGAGTCACAAGTTTATACTGATAATTTTACAACAATTAAGTAGATGAAAATAACATTGAATGAGCTATTCATGAATTACAGCTGAATTTATGTAAAAAGGTGATGGAAAATTGGGTTCACACAGTGAAAATGCCATAATGTAACCCTTCAAATAAAAGAAAAAAAAATTGTGTTAAATTTCTTTTATTTTTCAAATTGTATATCATCCCTATTACAAAACCCTTTTAATTTCTAATCATTTTCCCAACTGAATTAAATATATCTTGAACACTTATGCTGAATAATTTTTTAGCTTATATCGCAATCTCATAAATTTTTCACCGAAATAAAAAATTGTTATCCGAGATAGGTATTTTGTAAACCTCCATCTCAAATAACACAATAGGCGTTCATCTGCTCAATAACATCTTATGAAAACTATAAATTCAAATAACAAAGAATCTAAATATTCCTAATTCATACGAACCGGCAACGCCGCAAAAATCCCCTTATGTTTACTGTCAACTACTGGTAAACAAAGCAAAATAGTTAAATTAATTCTAGGAATAACCACGGAATCACATGTTGACCAATAAAAAACAGTTTTGGTAATCATGTAGAATCAACAAATGACCTTGGGACGTATTTAAATGCCGTATTGCGCATGCGGAAACAGCGTCATTTATGCGTTAATATTGCCAGACTGTGCACGTGGAATTTATTGTAATCAATCTTGAAATCAATTCTTGAAATTGGTTATCATTTTTTTACATCGGAAAATTAAAAACTGGAATAATATGTAGGTGAATAGAACTATTAGATTTCAGTTTCCTAACTTTTTTCAATCTAGATCTGAAACAACAACGACACATTTTCTTATAGAATTATAATAGTAAAATTTGGTTATTATGTATTGCCGTGTAAAAAAGCTGTGACAATCTTAGTTTTATATATTTCAGGTCATAATTTAAATGAAAAAATAACTTATGAATTTGAATTCTGGTATAATAATTTTACTACAATTTTATGATTTCTCAGTTCGACGACCTCTTAAAAGAAAGAACTATTTCACTCAAGCGCCCTATGTTACAGAAAAATATACATAATCATATTTTCGTTTCAGGAAGAATATAATATATCATCTGTCTATTAGATAGAAACTGTGAAAAGTATCAAACGTTGACAAATTAAATTATTTTTACGATATTCGTTAAATACCTGATGTATTATCCAATCTGGCAACGTAGCTGTGCATTTGCCGTAACGCGCGCTCAGATTTCAAGGTCATTTGTTTATTCTACATGATTACCACAGTTTTCAAAGGTAAAAAACAAAAAAGGTGTAGAATTCTTCATAAAACTTTACCTTTAAAATGCATCAATCACAAAAACAACAAACAAACAAAAGTGTTGAACACAAAAAGGAAATAAAACTACGGACTTACTGTCACAAAATATCATCATTTCAGATTTCACTAGAAACAATCAAAGAAACAACAAACGTATAATTGATTTCAATATTTTTCCTTGAGAATTTCAATGTTTTTATGATTTCTGTTATTAGAATTATTTTTGTTATCATAACACAGAGTATACTAGTTATGATACTATGCGCACGCGTCATCGAAAAATAAAGTCTATGAGTTGCACTGAATCACAATCACAAAAACAATAAATAAATAAGTAGGTATGCACTATGTGTAAATCACTAACCCTTAGTACTATTTCTTCTGGTATATATGAGGTTGAGTGTATACAGATCATTACTTACCTTAACTCCTGTAGTCACTTCAACAATTTCCCTCATATTTCCTTCTGTGTCAAAACGATGATCGAAAATACTAGCCAATGAAGATGTTGACATACATAACCTACATACTTTATGAACTTCTCTCACATGGTTATTTTTTAATCCTTCCACTGCCACTAATTCACTCATTTTGATAACTCGAAGAAAGATTTATTTCATTCACTACAAACTTCAAACCACTGAGACAACGAAACAATTCACATGTTTATCTAACGCCAACTTCATGAATTAGTCACTAACAGGAGTTCGACTCGCTTAGAGAGGAACAGGAGTGGGGATGAGAAAGCTTTGAAGCTCACTTTTATACCTGCTTACCCCACTATTCAAAGTCTGTGTGAAAGTCAAAGAGTTTGAGGAGAGGAATTTTATCTATTTACCCTCCCTTAGAAACAGAAGATAAAGATGTAAATGAACTACTGGGTAGGCTGAATTTTGAGTTTTGTTTATCACAGTCACAGATAACAAAAGAGATTCTGTTATCTGTGGCGTTTATCGCTCAGGATGTTTTGATAAATTTGACAGTTGGGTTAGAATAAAAATTACTTTTTAATTTCTTTTTAAGGTATGTGAATATAATTTCTAGATATTGTTATAAACTTACTTTGAAAATACTTGCTTCCATGCTTTCAAATTAGATTTTCATTCGATGAAACTAGGGAAATGAGTAATAGAAATACTAAAATGAATTAAACAGCAAATAAAAATCCTACTCATCTCATGTTTTGAGGAAATTTTCTTCATGTACAATGTTCAGTTTCTGTACTAATTCCATCATTTTGCTTCTTGTGTTTATTGTATTTCTCTCGTCACTTAAAATTTACAACTATCAGAAAAGCAACTTTCGTCAATATTTGGAGATGTTTGTCATCCTTAACAGTTGTCAGAAAACAATCATCGATGATTTTGATCTATTGTTGTGCGCTTGTTCCTAAGGGAACAGCATGCTATGATTGTACCCAAATGTCTGTATTTTTCGAATTTTGGGGCGAGAGTGGTCTTAAACGATTCGGTTGAACTCACTGATGAGGAATCCATGATCAATGAAAATTCTGATTAAGTTAGGTTTCCGAAATTTTGAGAGTTGGTTCTGGGAACAGCATGCAATGATATTGCTCGAATGTCTGTATTTTTCGAATTTTGGGTCGGGAGTATTCTTAAACGATTAATGGTTGATAGTTCGAGGACATTAGTCACTCGATTAATAACCGAGTTGATCACAAAATTTTTCTGACGACCTCAATAAATTTTGTTTATAAATTCTTAATTGGAATACATCATAGAGATAGTTGATAGTTTAAAGAGGGGTTACAGTTCACTGCGACATTAAGGTCTATTCATAGACAAACTAAAAAATTAGATGAGCCACTCGTATACTCCGCGCCATCTGTCGGAGGAGGAGACTAATACACGAAAAAATTATTTTCAATTTGATAGTTAGATGTCGTTGCATTCATGGAAATCCTATCGAGAAAATAGTAAGTATGTAAAATCATTATTATCAAGAAACCTTTGAATTGTCAACTGACACAAGGAGTGGTTTGACACGTTCTTTTTGAAATATAATAAATTTCGATATGCCTGCAAGAGTGAAGACCTGCTGTGTTATTGGATGTGAAAATCGAGATGCAAGAAGGTAATTATAAAATATATAATATGTATATGTATATTCTGTAACCTATAAGAATTAAGATACTCGTAGTTTTCAAAAAAGTTTTTCATGTTTTGAATAAGTTTAGTAGGTAAATACTCATATTTTGTATTATTGAATTCATTATTGTTAGTTTTTGAAAATGTTTTCAATGCAATTATTAGTTTATTGATTAGATATTTATGAAATAAATCTGTATTTTCAATTGGTGATACCTATTTCAGTTAATAAATTTTTATTCTATCCAGAATTTGATTATTGATCCTCATTTCTCGATTCCAAAAGAAAATCAGATGAAAGTTCGTTGCAGGTATTATTTTCATGAGAATAAATTTCCTCACTCATCGATAACTTGCACGAATCCATTTCTGATATCCTTTTGGAAATTTAATTTCAAAAAACTTTTTGCCTATATGGGAGTACCTACCTATTCAAAATGTGCACTACAGATTCTTTTTGAGGCAACTTTACGATACAGATTCCTTTTTCAATTGAGCTTTTTTCACGAATTAGTAATGTTGTACAAAAACAGATGGCGTTGAAGCTTGTTCTACTAGTGTCTCATATATTCTCCGTTTAGTTAGTCTATGGGTCTATTGTGCCCCCTTACAGAGCTGTTCTGGCCAAAAACCTTCACAGCTCGCCTTGCAGTTCCAGATATCTAATGAAATCTAATAACTGTGAAGGCTTCAACGAGGCTAGTTCCTCACTCTTACAAGTTTCGTCGTTCCAAGGCATTCCTTCCTCAGCAATGCCAAGGCATTCCTTCCTCAGGCTCGCAATGCAAGGCATTCCGTGACTAGGTGAATGGGGTTTCTTCCTCCTTCATAGAGATAGGATAGTATAGAGTTGTCATCATTGAAATAAACGTGGTATCAGATCCGCCATATTACTACCACCTAACGTCAAATTTGACAATCGTGGAAGAGAGGAGACAGATAAGAAGAAAATTGGAGGAAAAACATATCACAGGTAAGGATGAGTACCTACTGAACAGATCCGCATCCGAAATTTTTGCAAGTCTGTCTTGGTAATCTGATATCTTTTTACACTACTGGAAAAAATTAAAGGATCAAAAAAAATTCCAAATTTTTCGACAATTTTCGACATGCCGTAACTTTGAGAGGAATGGTCGTACAAGGATTTTGAAGAAAGGAAATTGTAGCTCCAAGTGTCTAGTTTTTGGATTATAACTTCAAAAATTTTAAGTTTCAGTGGTTTTCGAGTAATGATAGAAAATCAGCAACAGAAAAATTCTCAAAATTTTACCACTTTTTTTTTCTTGGCTACGAGCGTGGAAATTTCATTTTTGCATAATCGTTATAATGATAGGTTACTTTGTTAATTCAGCTTTAATTTATTTTTTATTGACCTCAATACGTCCACTTCTCGCCGAGATATCGGTCTTCAAATGGAAAAGGATCCATGTTTTATCCGTTATTAAATTAATAAAAATTTTATTTGTAAGTTTATTTTATTTTTCTTTTTCTGAAATTTATGTACTATCTGCAATTAAAATGTGGAAAAAGCTCGAGAAAATTCTTTTTTGCCTTTTTTGAAGATTATGAGCTTCTCAGAGCAAAAAACGTGATCCTTATTTTTTTCAAAAATTCAATCGAGTCAAACAAAAAAACGGCTGGCTGGATTGAGTAGACTCTTCGTACGAATTTTATCAACATATTGAACTGTGAAAGTCACACTTAACATTATTGGTTTCCTCAACATTTTCGATCCAGCGGTAGATTTTCCAAGAAACCACCAAAAGCCCTTTTTTGTTAAATTTTTATATTGATGCGACATGAAGAAAAAAAAATTTCTATGAATAAGCAATGGTTGTTCATTAATCGGAGTTCATTTAAGGTCTTGAAACTCTCCTTCAATTTTCTGTGCGATCATTGGTTGCTGAGAAATCGATAATCAAAGACAAATGGATCCTTTTCCATTTGAAGACCGATATCTCGGCGAGAAGTGGACGTATTGAGGTCAATGAAAAATAAATTGAAGCTGAATCATTGAAGTATCCCATCATTATAACGATTATGCAAAAATAAAATTTCCACGCTCGTAGACAAGGAAAAAAATGGTAAAATTTCGAGAATTTTTTTGTTGCTGATTTTTCTATCATTACTCGAAAACAACTGAAACTTGGCGCTATAATTTTCTTCTTTTAAATTTTTTGTACGACCATTCCTCTCAAAGTTACGGCATGTTGAAAATGGCCGAAAAAATTGGAATTTTTTTTTGATCCTTTAATTTTTTCCAGTAGTGTATATGTGTATATTATCGCCTGAAAAAATTGTTTATTTGATATTCAATTGACCCTATTTGAGTAGGTTTCTCAAAGACCTAACACGTCCTATTTTTTTGGTGAATTTGTGAGCAGAAAAAACTGGCAACTTAATTCAACCCTGGACTTTCCGCCATATTGGTCCCCGACTTAGCCCTGCTCTGTGGTACTATTTTTCCTTACTCAATTGTATGTCATAGCGTCTCTTCTCTATTATATCTCGAAGGAATACATTCTCAATTTGCACTCAATTTGAATACTTTGTGTACGGTTGCCATCATGAGGATTGCTCATTAAAATGGAAAAAAATGGATCATTAATGATCAGTTTCGTACACACATTTTATTTTTAGGTTGACGGAAAAAGAAATTGAATTATGTGGTTCTGATTATGTAATCCTCTTAAAATTTCGCATGAAAATTCAGTATGAGTATCTTCACGCTCAAAGTAAATTTCACTAGAATCGAATATTTTTGCATATGTCGGCTAAATTTGATTTCGCTCGAAGAACCGTTTGAGTAGAACGAGCGCTCAAAATAATTGAGGTTTTTTCATATTTTTGATTGATTTCAAATTTCATACAGGGTGTTTCATCATAAACTGGACACCCATATATTTTCGTGTGGAGGACATCGGGAGAATCATTGTTGCCTTTTACAATATATCCCGTTTTCGAAGCATAAGCGAGATACAGGGTGTCAAATGTCCTTTTTGAGCAAGATTCTAATGAGTGTGGTCAGTTATGTATAACACTTAAAGTAACGGTTTTTGTTCAAATCTCAGTATTTTTTAGTCCTCTATTCAGAAAAGTTGACGAAGTCCAAAAAAATTACAAAATGGAGGAAGACCTGCAATGTTCAAAAATTTTTTTTGCGGTTGTCAAATTAACTTTCTTTTTCTGAATGAACGCAATTTTCTAAGAATTTCTGTGAAAAATATTTCTCAAAATCGAACACAATTTTTTTTTTACATGTCTATAGCGATGAAAAAATTCCACTCGAAATGAATGAAATTTTGTACAATTGTACTTCTTGAATTATCAATCACGAATATGAAAACAGAATTGTGAAATATCGAACGGTTTCGTTACTACAGTCATTCAAATATTTCGTTCAGACCTCTGAAATAATGAAAAAAAATTGTTTTGAGGTCAAGAGTCAAAATAATCAAATTATTGGCACGTCCAAACATTCCAGATGAATTTATACAAAAAAAATCTGTGAAACTTAGTTGGGACTCGAACCGACGAAGGTATTAAATAGGGAAATGGCACTGTTTTAAGGATATTAATATTCGTTGCCAGGCAACGGTAGTTCGTAGTACATAGAGTTGGACTGGTATTTGAATTTCAGTGAACATAATTTAGTCAGCAGTTAAACTCTATGAACTACGAACTAACGTTGCCTGGCAACGAATATTATTATCCTTAAAATTTTTCACGGAAATTCCTAGGAATGTGTGTTCATTCAGAAAACAAAAGCCAATTTGACAACCGCGCAAAAAAATTTGGGACATTGCAGGTCTTCCGCCATTTTGTAAATTTTTTTTCGCAGTTCGTCAACTTTTCTGAATAGAGGACCTAAAAATACTGAGATTTGACCAAAAACCGTCACACCAAGTGTTATACATAACTGACCAGACTCATAAGAATCTTGCTTAAAAATGGCGTTTGACACCCTGTATCTCGCTTATGCATCGAAAACGGGATATATTGTATAAGGCAAAAATGATTCTCCCGATGTCCTCTACACGAAAATATATGTTTTTCCAGTTTATGATGAAACACCATGTATAATTGGAAACGAAACGAATAATTTAATCTTGACAAATATATTGTTTAATTGATCATTCACAATTCAAACTTATCGAATTCTTTTGAAAATAACATTTTGGATGATGTTTTGATTGGCGTTTCTTCGTAAAAGTCAAAATTGCTGGCATCACCTGCGCCATCTACCTTCGGAACAAAAGGTGATGAGAGTTTCCTCAAAAGCAGGGAGTTCCAATCGAATCCTTTGAAGAAAGTGTGGGTTTTCAGATCTCTAGATCCGTCCTTGAGTATACCATACCTGCAAAAAACAATGTCGTAATATACTATCTGATTTATTTCGTGTCTGTCTTGCCTGTAGTGTAGTAGAAGTCTTCGTTACGAAAATTGTGAATGTGAGTTTTGTCAATAGGGATGTTGACTACTTTTTGGAATTTATTTTATTTTAAAGATGAAACCTATACAAACACGAAAAAATTACTTCTTCCTTAAAAAAATAGTAATTGCCAATAAAAATGAGTAAATGAAAAGACAATTCAAAATTCCCGCGGAAATGCTCAATTTTGTCACGTTCTGATGATTACGTCATAATCCAGTGAACATACTTTGACTTCTGTCAAAGCGAACTGATTTTGCCCGATCCCTTGTGGAAAAGTTTAATCTAAGCCTTCAAAATGAATACGTCGGTCTGTAAATGCTGAATGCTACTTACAAAGACAATTTCACGTTTTTAAGCTCCGCTGCATAAAAATCCTTGTTTTCAGCAAAGAAACTTGCGACTATAAGGGAATTTATCTTCGGTAAGTTACTACTATTACCCTTGATGAATCCTATCTCCATTTTATAAAGAAAATTGTAGATTATCGTTCTTGTAACGAACTAGGTATTCTGTTCTCTTTCAGCTTTCAACTTCGTAAGTTCGAATCATAGATATGATATATTATATATTTACTATGGTTCAAGTCACAGAACCGTGGGTTTCACAAAGCTTGATTGGCAATCAAATCGTTTATATTGAAGTATGTCAGAAATGAACTGAAAATTGCAGAGAAATGATGACATTTCGATAATCAAGATAATTGGAGTTTTGTGGAACCCGGCCTATGAATGTATTTTGTTGATCTGAGCACCGAACATTCGAATTTGCAATGACAATACAGATAGTTTGACGTCACAATCCGTATTACCTCTGATTGGCGTTCGCAGTCACGTGATAGTTGATAATAATTAACATAATTTAAATCAGCTTTATTTAATTCAACGAGAATAATAAGATCACTAAAATGGTTTTTTAGGATTCAAAAATTTCCTTCTATGAGGAAAACTTCAATTTATATGAATTCGTAACATGAGTCAACATCCCTATTGTAGAACTGTAGAAGTATGAGTGAATTTTCTCTTAAATGAAAGATCAGAGCTGGGCAGAAGCCTTTTTCGTGTGCCCATTGAAGCACTCTAAGTACTGTGCTTGAGAGCATCAAAACTATATTATTAGTTATCGTGAATTCGTGAAATCCATTCGAAAACATTGTAAACATGAGATCAGTGCTCATGAGCATAAATTCAGGTGCTCAGTTCCCGTGAAAGCACTCGAACACTTTGCGCTCGCAAGCATCTAATCTTTGCTATGCTTAGTTCTCGTAAAATCACTTTGTGACTATAAGATCCGTGATTGTTTGCAATTGAGAAAACTGCACTACAAGCACGTGTGATCGTAAGCATCATATCAATCGGAACACTTTTTGCCTAAGAGAATTGTGCATGCAAGCATAAAATTTATTCCCTGCTTGATTCCTGTGGAAGAAATCGTAGCATTTTGTGCTCGCAAGCATTAAACCTATCAAGTGCTTATTTCCTTTATTCCTTGATTGCAAGCAAGCTAATTATATCCCGTTCTTCGGAGCACTTCGTGTTCATAAGATATGTGTTTATAAGCATCGAATTGGTCCTATGCTAAATTACCGTGAAAGCACTCGAAGTTTTTTGTGTTCGCAAGCTTCGAATCACTCTGTGCTTAGTTCTCGTGAAGCCTTCTGAACACTTTGTGGCTTTGTGATCCGTGATTGTAAGATAGTGAATTTTATCCCGTTCTTAGTTCTGATGAGAAAAGTGTCCAGGTATGCATCAAATCTCGAGAAAGCACGTGGGCGCCTAAAGATCACATAAATCCCATGCTTAGTTCCCGTGAAAGCAATCGGAGCACTTTGTGCTCATAAGATATGTGATTGTGAGTATAAAATATATCCTGTGATTGGTGCTCATAAGATTTGTGTATGTAAGCATAATTTGAAAACTTTGTGCCTTCGAGATAAGTGATTGTTGGTAAGTAAATTCCATCCTGTTCTTAGTGCTCACGAGAACTATCCATGTATGCAAAATATTTCGAGAATAGACTAGAAGTACTTTTTGCTCGGAAGTATTGTATCCATCCTGTGCTTAGTTCTCGTGAAAGCAGTCGCAGCGCATGTACTTGGAGTTCACAAGAACTGTGCATGTAAGCATCCAATCTATTTCAATCTGAGTTCTCGTGAAAGCACCCGAAGCATTTTCTGCACCTAAGCATCGAAACGATCCTTCGCTTAGTTCTCGTGAAAGCAGTCGCAGCGCTTTTCGTTCATGACATATGTGCTTGTGAGCATTAAATATCATGTACTTGGAGTTCACAAGAACTGTGTATGTAAGCATCCAATCTACACTGATCAACAATTGCTAGGGATCACTTATGAACTTCTTTTCATTTGTATTTTTTTCAAGTTATCTCGTGAATATCTGTACATTATATGTTCTCTAAGGAAACAGTAAGATGTTTTGAGTTGATTATATCAAAGCCTTCCTCACTTCATCGGCTCTTGTTCACAAAATCGATTATTATCTGTAGGCTGTTTCAGGTGGAGTGAAAAGCAATGTGGTATTTGTTATTAAATCTGTTTTTTTCCCTCGTTCAAACACATAAAGTGACAATAATTGAAGAAATGAGAACAATATCAGCTTATCAGTCATGCCGAGAAGACGTTTGGCTCCTGTGCAACTGGACCTAAACATACGGTGGATACAGGAAGGTTTGTCCCAGCAAGAAGTGTCCCGGCGGTTGAATGTTTCGCAAAGTGTCGTGAGTCGGGCTTGGAACAGGTTCATTCAAAACGACTCAGTAGCTTATGTTCAAGGGGGAGGTCGGCAGCGCAGTACAACAGCTGCCCAAGATCGTCTTTTGATCCTCAATGCTAGGAGAAATCCCACTTACCCGGCGTCGCGGCTCAATAGATCACTGAGAGTTGTAACAGGAGTTCTAATTTCGAACCAGACTGTAAGACGACGACTATATGTTCGTGGTTTGAGAGTAGAGATGTGGAACACAGCGTTACGCCGCGCAATTGCGCCAACTCAGTTGACTGTGTTGAGTGTGTCAACTCACATTGGCCGAATCCAACGACTCATGGCGCAACTCAACTCAATGAAGCGCTCAGCGCTAAGGTATCAGTCTTTGCCTAACGAATACGGTATCATAACTCGGTTGAGTTGAATTGGATCAAACGGTCCAAGAATGGTTTTGGGATATTGGGATTTTCCCATTATACCTATGCCGGACGCATCACACTTGCAAATTATCATAAACGTCTAAATCTGGCTTTTTCTTCAAAACTTCCAATAGTTTGGTTTCAATAAAAAAAAGTTTCTGATGAACAGAATAAATAAATAGCCTAATTGTGCGTTTTGAGACATGCTCTGTGAATAACAGGTAACATTGTAACTCATTTTTATGGGGCAACCTTGTTGTAGGTTCCAAAATTGTATATTATGCTAAAATCTGCCATTTAAGATAGTCTGAGTAATGATCTACTTTATGAAAAAAAAATTACCTCGTCGGTGCCATATAAGACTTTAAAAGAGAAATTAACCCAAATTTCTTGGCCTATAATATGCAAACGACCTCCAGGAACTACCCAGTACCCCAGCCCCCCGGGCCCAGTTCTACAATGATCTGGATTCTGGAGTGAGTCATATTTTGTGCGTCGTGCGGCGACACTGCCGAGTGCCGGATGCCCGCGGGTTATTGCTGCGCTACAGCGCAATTTTGAGTTAACTCAATGAGTTGACACAGGAAGCTGCGCTTGAGTCACTGTGTTGGCGCACAAGAATTCACTGAGTTACACATCTCTATTTGAGAGCACGTAGGCGGGTACAACATCCCCGTTTGAATAGGGAACACCGAAGAAGATTGGAGCCGATGTTTATTTACGGATGAGTCCAGATTTCGTTTGGTCAACTCCGATGGAATTCTTGCTTGGAGGGAAAGAGGTCGAAGGTATGCAGAACATATGGTACCCACAATAGCTTTTGGCGAAGGTTCTATCTGTGTATGGGGAGGCATTTGTTCGAACCAACGCACAGAGTTGGTTGTTCTGCAGAACACCACCATGACCAGCCAGAGATATAAGATTATCGAACCCATAATTGTTCCGTTTGCGGCTGCCGTGAGCTAGAAGTTCATTTTAATTGACGATGACGCCCGTCCACACCGTAGTCGTCTGGTTAATGAAGAGCTAGAAACTCATGCTATTGATAGGATGGACTGGCCAGCTCGTTCTCCAGACATGAATTGCATCGAACATGTCTGGTCTGAGATGTCTAGACAATTGTCAACCTTAGAACAACCGATCAATAACCTGGAGGACCTTTCTAACGCTTTGTGGGATATTTGGACGAATTTGCCCCAAAATTTTATAAATCGTTTGATCGAAAGTATGCCTCGTAGGGTAGAATGCTTGAGACGAGCTCGTGGGGGGACCAACTAGGTACTAGCTTAACCGAAACTTCAGCCTTCTTGTGGTTTCATCATAACATTTTTATGTTATTCAAACACAGAATTTTGATTAGACCTAATAAAGTCTTTTTTTCTCTCCAACTTTCCATTTTTTCATTCTTTTCCCGAGTGAACCATATTATCAACTGAAAATACTCTGATATCTGACTTAATTTATAATCTTGGAGCGAATATTTCAGAAATAAATTTAGAAAAAGTAAGTGATCCCTTTAAATTGTTGAGCAGTGTATTTCAATCTCAGTTCTCGGTCAAGCACCCGAAGCATTTTCTGCACCTAAGCATCAAAACGATCTTTCGCTTAGTTCTCGTGAAAGCAATCGATGCACTCGTGAGATATTTGCTTGTAAGCATTAAATCTATGCAGTGCTTTGAGATCACAAGATCTGTGCATGTAAGTATAGTAAGTATATACCATGACGTGGTAAATAGTCGCAATGTAGAGTAAATAACGAAAGACAAGTGCTCCATTCAGCTCTGTAAAGACATTCAAGCATATAGATTTTTCAATATATGTTGTGCATTGTAACTTATATTTCAACAAGTTGATTTACAAGAAACACCGCTAGGTGGTGCATTGAATATAAATTCTTTAGAGTATAAATTTCTCGATGATGTTTTCAGTGGAATTTCTGTATAAGTATTGAAATAGCTTGTGTCCTCGTTATCTATAATATCTAGAAGGTAGGGCGCGGTCATCGTCTTATAATAAATTGAATCCCAAATGATATCTTTGAAAAATACATGTTGTTTGACATCATTTGCTCCTGCTTTCAAGACTCCTAATCTGAAAGAAAACAACAAAACTCTTTTAAATACAATATAGACCGCTCGGTTAATCAGATTTTTATATGGACCAAGTAAGTCCACATTTTGTTCAATAATTTAAGAACCGAATATATCAATTGGAAGAGAAATTTCTGTATTAAATGACCAAAGGACCCCGCACACTTACTTAGGAAAAGCGGGTCCAGTGAATTTTCCTAATTTTTACATATTATATTTATACCAACCTTAAGAACAATATATCAGATTTTCACGAAGGTCTTACATCTGGTTTGTTCTATAGGGCGTTCCAAAATTGCAGCTACGGCAAAATGAACCTTTAAATTTCGATGATAATTCTCCTAATTTTTAAAATTTTATCATGATGCTTTGGGTTCTGAATAACAAGATGTGACAGATATCCAAACACCACCCACCACGTTAAGGTTCGTTATACAGGCTGTTCCATGAAGCTGTATAAGTAACTGAATGTAACTTTGTTAGTGACTTTGGGACCACCCTGAGTTTTTCAAAATATGATACCATGATGTATGTCCACTTCTCTAGGAAGTTTCATCAATGTATGAAGAACAGTTGTAAAATTATTCAGTTTTAAACTCGGATTTCATACAACTTATCTGTAGTTGAGATTGCTGTCAAGGAATATAGGTTTTCATTAGTATAATTATTATTATGATAGGTCGGTCCAAAGGTGTTTTTTCAGGAATGCACAGGATGGACATAATGTGGTGTCACTAATCTCCTCATATACAGGGTGTTTCATCATAAACTGGACAAACATATATTTTTGTGTAGAGTAGGGGACATCGGGAGAATCATTTTTTCCTTATACAATATATCCCGTTTTCGAAGCATAAGCGAGATACAGGGTGTCAAACGTCATTTTTGAGCAAGATTATTATGAGTGTGGTCAGTTATGTATAACACTTAAAGTGACGGTTTTTGGTAAAATCTCAGTATTTTTGGGTCCTCTATTCAGAAGACCTGCAATGTTCCAATTTTTTTGCGGTTGTCAAATTGACTTTTGTTTTCTGAATGAACACAATTTTCTAAGAATTTCTGTGAAAAAAGTCTTTCAAAAATCGAACACGATTTTTTTTACATGTCTACCTAATTGTCTACAGCGATGAAAAAATTTCACTCGAAATGGATGAAATTTTGTACAGTTGTACTTCTTGAATTATCAATCACGAATATGAAAACAGAATTGTAAAATATCGAACGGTTTCGTTACTACAGGAATTCAAATATTTCGTTCAGACCTCTGAAATAATGAAAGAAAATTTGTTTTGAGTTCTAGAGTCAAAATAATTAAATTATTGGCAACGAATATTAATATCCTTAGAATAGTGTCATTTCCCTATTTAATACCTACATCGGTTCGAGTCCCAACTAAGTTTCACTGATTTTTTTTGTATTTTATTTGTATTGTATTCATCTAGAATATTCGTCAACTTTTCTGAATAGAGGACCCAAAAATACTGAGATTTGACCAAAAACCGTTACTTTAAGTGTTATACATAACTGACCACACTCATAGTAATCTTGCACAAAAATGACGTTTGACACCCTGTATCTCGCTTATGCTTCGAAAACGGGATATATTGTATAAGGCAAAAATTATTCTCCCGATGTCCTCTATTCTACACGAAAATATATGTTTGTCCAGTTTATGATGAAACACCCTATATATGAGGAGATTAGTGACACCACATTATGTCCATCCTGTACATTCCTGAAAAAAACACCTTTGGACCGACCTATCATAATAATTATACTAATGAAAATCTATATTCCTTGACAGCAATCTCAACTACAGATAAGTTTTAAAGAAAAATTGTATGAAATCCGAATTTAAACCTGAATAATTTTGCAACTGTTCTTTGTACATTAATGAAACTTCCTACAGAAGTGGACATACATCATGGTATCATATTTTGAAAAACTCAGGGTGGTCCCAAAGTCACTAACAAAGTTACATTCAGTTACTTATACAGCTTCATGGAACAGCCTGTATAACGAACCTTAACGTGGTGGGCGGTGTTTGGATATCTGTCACATCTTGTTATTCAGAACCCAAAGCATCATGATAAAATTTTGAAAATTAGAAGAGTTATCATCAAAATTTAAAGATTCATTTTTCCGTAGCTGCAATTTTGGAACGCCCTATAGAACAAACCAGATGTAAGACCTTCGTGAAAATCTGATATATTGTTCTTAAGGTTGGTATAAATATAATATGTAAAAATTAGGAAAATTCACTGGACCCGCTTTTCCTAAGTAAGTGTGCGGGGTCCTTTGAGAGTCATTTTCTCCAACTTCAACCGAAAACTCTTTGAATCAATGCTTTATCATTTTCCCGAATGTCTGTTAACCTGGAACTTTGAGCAGAAAATATTAACAAACGATAATGTTCGACTCCCAGTCAACAATAACTGTCAACAGGATCATCCTAGAGACTTGAAAATTTTCGGGGTAGGTTCGGTTCCTTAATGCAGCGGTTAAGTTTGTTAACCAGCAAAACCGCACAGGGTGTTCTATAAAATACGGCCATTCAAAATACTTGTTCCTCAATATCCCAGACGGAACAAAATTTATCGGAATGAAATTTTGTTACCACTCACAGGATACTCATAAGAATTCTAATACGAAATTTTGTGACCACAGTGTTAAACAGAACCATAAAAAATTCAATCGAAATATTGAAAAGAAATATTATAGGTATGTATTTCCATAACGAAATATTCAATTCGAGTGAAACTTATTTTTTTCTATGGAGAAGGCCGTCAACTAGAATATTATGACTAAATGCTAGAGGAAAGCTTGTTTAAGTATTACAGGCGCTCTGAGGTCTACCCCTACAGCAGCGATAGAATGTCTGCTAGGTCTCCCTCCTTTGCACCTAGTTGTGAAGGAGGTAGCTATGAAGACAGCTCTTAGAATCTGGGAACAGGGACAATGGAGCGAAGGAGGACTCTTCACTGGGCACGCAAGGGCCCTCAAAATGGTTAAGGATGCTTACGCTCCCCTTCTCCAAAGAGGTGACCACGCGGGCACTAAGTTCTACTTCGACGAACCCTACAGGGTATTTGTTCCTGACAGAGACCTATGGTCTTCATCAAACAGGCTTCTTAGTCCTGAAGGTCCCACGTGGTTCACGGATGGCTCTGTCACAACAACAGGGTCTGGTGCCGGAATCGTGGGTCCTCACTTCAATCAGGCTATCCCTCTGGGGAAGGACTGTTCCATTGTGCAGGCTGAGCTATTTGCGGTTCTTGCCTGCGCACTAGAAAATATTCGCAGGGGATACTCTGGCCAGCACATTTACATATGTTGCGACAGCCAGGGAACTCTGAAATCTCTATCCGATGTTAGAGTTGATTCTCTTTTGGTAGAAGAATGCAGGAAAGCTCTGTGTGGGCTGGGCTCTGATAACTTCTTGAAAGTAATCTGGTGTCCTGCTCATGCGGATATACCTGGTAACGTCAAGGCAGATGAACTGGCTAGGCGGGGAGCCAGACTAGCATTTGTTGGTCCGGAGCCTGCGCTGCCAATCTGTCGCACATCTGTCAGAAGCTTCTTCAGGAGCTGGCTGAACAGGGAATTTTCCTCGGAATGGAGCGCGGGGGTGGGCCTGAGGTGGTCGAGGATTCTCATTGAGAGACCGTCCTCGCGACCTGAGGTCAATAGACTTCTGTTGCTGGAGAGGAAACAACTCGGTCTGGTGACTGGTGCATTGACTGGTCACCTGTTTAACAAACATTTGAAGAGAATGGGAATAACGAGCTGCTCCCTATGCCGGTGGTGCAGGAGCACTGATGAAACAGTTGAGCATATTTTGTTCAACTGTGGCAACCTAACTGAGTTAAGGTCAACACACCTAGGTAATCTAACACCTACTATTCCCATGGTGAGAGGGACCACTCGTGGCAGACTCGTGCCATTTCTGTCTTTGTGTCTGAGGAGCTGAGTGTCTATAGAACGATGCGGGTGAACAATGGGCTACTAGGCCTCAGTTCGGCCAGAGGGCACCGCGCGAAGAAGAAGAAACTTATTTTGAGGGTGAATCTTATAGGTACTGTTCAAGCAAAATTTCAAGAGGATCGCATAATCAAAACCATAAAATCCATTTTTTATCTGAATCATCAATTTTTTCAAATAATTTAGAATTTGTCAATTCGATCGTTCTACTCCTTCATTGGAGCTCTATGATTTCGCATTGATCCATATAATGAGGCACATACTCTTCAATCTTCGAATTCTTCTTTGTAGTTGACCCAGTAACAACGATCTCTGCACCTAACTATCGTTTTCTTAATTCCGAAATGCTCTCATGAAGTTCCATCGTGTAACTTTTCTAGTACGTCAGCCACTCGTCTTCCGAGAATTATCAATTCCACTATGCCCAGTAGGACTTGACTCTAGGACTCAGATGAATCATTACCTCCTATCTTGGTCTATCCATTTATCTTCTACTTCCTGCAATATCTTCAACTCTGGATCAGACTCTTGGTCTCAGATCAGGTGTTCTGGCAATCAGTTCGAATCCATATTGATGTGTGTGAAGTTGGCCCAGCACTTTTTGATTTTCGAAAAAAAAATTGTTGTGCTGAATTGTGCTAGGTTTGTGCTGCTTTGTGCTGATAATTTTTTTTTCTAATTCCAAGTGGTTTTCGAAATATTTCAAAACCCGAAGAAATGAGCCAGCTCAGCACTTTTCGAAAAATGGGATTTAAATGATTGATGAAAATTGTGCTACACATGTACTGAGTTGTGCCGTTCGAATTTTCTCGAAATTCTCTCTCGTGCCCTGAAAAATCGAAATTTAAGAAAAAAGATAGCCCAGCACTTTCGTTTTTTTTCTCACAAAAGAATGTAAAAATTTGTGCTACATTTGTGCTGCTTTGTGCCGTAAATATTTTCACGAAAATCCTTTCTGTTTTCCTGCAAACTACGAAAATGAAAAAAAGTTATCCCAGCACTTTTGGTTTTTTTAGAAAAAACATGCTCAAAAAATTGTGCTAGTCTCAGGCAAAGTTGTGCTGTTGTTATTTTCACAAATATCCTGCTTATTCACCCAAAAAATAAAGAAATTAAAAAAAAGTTTCTGTATCAATATTATCTTATAAGAGTTTAACTCTGGCAACAGAGCTATCGACCCTCTTTGCAGATGGTGGGACAATAAATCATAACATAAAGAATGCAATGTGTTCTGAAGACGGTTGTCAACCAACGGTCTGAACCACTATTGCCAAGTTGCCGTGTTTTCTTTATTTCCTAGAAAGTACTGTTTTATTTATTTCTCGACATTTGAAAGAAGAAATGAAGGCTTTTTTTTCTGGAAATTCCACTAGCATGGATTCACCACGATAGAAGCAAAATTTTATTCACGAATTCGGGAGAAAAAAACATATTGGCTGAAATAACTTTTTCTTATTTCATTTGATTCTTTAGAGATTAGAATGACTTTTGAAAAAATTTGAACGGCAGAAGTCAGTACTAAACTCAGTATATCCAGTCCACAATCTGTTTCAGTTGACGAAGACCAATTTTTCGGAAAATGCTACATAGGTAGGTTCGTACAACACATTTCGTTTTTTAATTTCTTTATTTTTTTGGGTGAATTATCAGGATATTTGTGAAAACAACAACAGCACAATTTGGCCTGAGAGTAGCACAATTTTTTGAGCATGTTTTTTCTAAAAAAAACTGAAAGTGCTGGGATAACTTTTTTTTATTTTCGTAGTTTGCAGGAAAACAGAAAGGATTCTCATGAAAATATTTACGGCACAAAGCAGCACAAATGTAGCACAAATTTTTACATTCTTTTGTGAGAAAAAAAAACGAAAGTGCTGGGCTATCTTTTTTTTTTAAATTTCGATTTTTCAGGAAACGAGAGGGACTTTCGAGAAAATTCGAACGGCACAACTCAGTACATGTGAAGCACAATTTTTATCAATCATTTAAATCCCATTAGTCGAAAAGTGCTGGGTTCGTTTATTTTTTCGGTTTTTGAAATATTTCGAAAACCACTTGGAATTGGAAAAAGAAATTATCAGCACAAATCAGCACAAACCTAGCACAATTCAGCACAACAATTTTTTTTTCGAAAATCAAAAAGTGCTGCGCCAACTTCAAACACATTCCATATTGGTCGTTCGCAAGCAGAATTCCTCTCTTCAATTTTACTGCAGTGTTCGAAGTCTGTAGGACACGGTCTCCTAAATAATGCATCAGCGATACCATGTGTCTTTCTAGCACAATGTTCGACCGTGAAATTGTATTCCTGCAGTCCACTATACCGATGTGGAAGAAACGGATGGAAACACAGGGGTTTCAGTGTTAAATTCAAGCAGGCTCGGACTCCTGTGGAACAGTGGAAGAATCGAAACCTCGGAGCGATGCGATATTGAATAAGCGGCTGGGTCTGTTGGAATGGCAGTCTGTAGTGAGGAAGCGCGCAACGATCTAGGATCGAATCATTCGAATCGAAGAAGAATCAGTAACACCACGATACACTCACACCGGTATGCCAGATTCGGAGTCTAAACTCGTTCGGCGCGCTCATCTACGTCATTGAGGAGCGGAGATAAAAGTGGAGTTATATTATTATTGTTATAATACCTGCATTCATGCCTAATTGCGCAGTTTTTGGCTGTAAGAATTACAGAAGAGTTAAAAGAGATTCAAAATAAGGTACTTTTGCTTTCCGAAGTCGGAAGTATCCCGTCAGTACTTCATTATCTGAGGAGAAAATATTTTCAAAGTGTTAGAAGATAACACGGTTGCAAAACTGAAAAATGACGTTCAGATTTCATTCGATGTTATTCTTTGCTTGAGCACAATCCGTACCAACTTAAGACAGGGATCTAAATGAGAAGATCAGTTTTCAGAATATGAAGAAAAAAGTGGACAAAAAACTTTTCAAATTCACGAATTATAAGTGAAATTCATTGATATTTGCCTATAAATGATGAAAATATTTTCACTTATTCGAAGTTTTTGAACCTCCAATAATTTATTCTGTAGTATTAAATAGATACTTTTCACTTACATTCATATTCATACAATTTCATTGATATCTTTTAGAATCAACAAACAAAGACATCGGAGAAATTTCATTTGAAATTAATTGTTAGTTAATTGCATTTTCAATGAAACTTGCGATTAATTGCATTATTCCAATTATTCTCTGGAGTTCTAACGCTAATGCAATGGAAAGGCTCCGCAGTGACGTCACTTCTCGATGCGCGTCGGCATACCGGTGTAAGTGTATCGTGAGTAGCACCATTGTTTGTCTCCTTAAACAATGGTGTAGTGCGATACTCACAGCCTGTATATCATCATATCATTATAATGTAAACAATAAATGTATATAAACCAACCGAACTATTCAGCATGGACATTACCATGTCAGATTAGATAGATCGTTAGATCAATATACTGTGACTAGTTGTCTAGATGTTTCTTCCACCTTACCACCCCTGGTTCTCCACTACATGGCGATCCTGCCAGTTCGGAAGTAAATTGTGAACAAAAGTGTTTATGAAATGGGTAGTTCCAACTCGAAAGATCCAAATCAGAAAGTTGTGGAAAATGGGTCAGTCAATTCGAATTTTATTGTACAAGAAAGTGAGTATAACATATCCAAGGACATGAAAATGGTACTCTATCTAATATTGGGCATTTTACTGATGGACTTTATCCTGAAATATATACAAGATGCATAAGAAGAACATGGTGAGGCGAATCCGAAGGGACGTAAACCAATCAATGGCATCCGTAAGGGACGTATGAAGAAATAGTAAAGAATGGACGAACTGTGTAAGTAGGTACGCTATTACGAACATTGAACTGTGTCGAGGTACGTACGTACGTTGCAAAAACTTTTTGCCGATTCGGAGTTTATTTATATTTCTCAATGAACTAATAAAGTATTGTGAAGCACTTTCGTAAGTAGTCCGTGTTATTTATGTTTACTTCTTGGAAGGAGGCCAAACTATTCTTTGAAAATATTGTATTTCCGTTGTAAGAGAATCGAGAAGAGTTTTGAAGAAAGATATACCAAAATCTATTGCCGTTAGGGAGGAAGTACGAGATAATTTAATTTCTCTTTATAATAAATTCACTTCGAATATTGTCCTTCATTTGCATGATTTTGATGATGACCAACTTCATGTCTTTAAAAATATTTTTTCAAAAGTAAGAGATAGGGTAATCAGAGCATTTCAAGTTTTGGAAGTAGATATTAAGGTACCAGTTCATGTACTAAACGAATTGATGAAAATGTCAAAGAATTAGATTTTTTAGTGAATTCTGCTGTGGAAGACATGCAAAAAGAAGAAAAAATGGCAATGACTAAAACAGATTTTTTCAATTTCGCGAGCAAAATTTTATCATCAGAATTCGATGGCTCTTCTGATAGACTCAATTCATTTCTTGATGCACTTTCATTATTGCAATTGAATTCGGACGGAAATGAAGATAATAGCTTATGTGAAGACGAGATTGATTGGAAAGGCTAGGGATCTCATTACAGATCAAGTTTCATTAATCGATATCATCAAAAAGTTAAACACCGGAATCAAAACTGAAAGCTCTCAGTTGATAGAAGCTCAGTTATTCGCAAATAGACAGAATGGTAGAGATTACTTATTGACACTGGAGCAGACATTTCCTTATTCAAACGAACTTAAGTTAATCCATCTTAAATAGTAGATTGGTCTAAAGCATGTAAAATACGAGGTGTGACAGAAGGTTACACATCTTCTATTGCAAGTACAAATACATCAATTCATTTCAGAAATGGTGCATTTTCTCATACGTTTCACATAGTCCCAGAAACATTTCCAATTCCAGTAGATGGTATATTTTAGGTCGCGATTTCATTTCAAATTATCAGTGTAAATTAGATTATGAAAATTGGACTATGACTCTCAAAATGAAAAATCAAAAAATATGTGTTCCTATCCGAAATAGTTTAGATGGCCGTTGTTTAATAATTCCCAGTCGTTGCGAAGCCAATCGATACATCAAGAAATTTGAATCAGTGAAGAATGACGCTGTCGTTTTGAATGACGAAATCGCTCCCGGAGTCTTTGTAGCTGGTTCTATTATTTCAAGTTCTGATCCCATCGTGAGAATTGTAAACACTAACTTCCAAAATGTGAAAGTGAACATAGACGAAATACGAACGCGAAATATAAATGAATGTTTTATTTAACTTCTTCGATCAATTCAGGTAACAATAGAAACGAATCTTTACTGAATATTTAAAAAAAACAGTTTGCAAAAACGAGGTTCTTAATTTGTGTCTAGAGTTTTCTGATATTTTTTGTTCAAAATCGGATAAACTCACTACAAATAAGTTCCATGAACAGAAATTAAATATAACCGATCGAAATTCCGTGTATGTTAAAAATTATAGGACTCCTCACTCACAAAAAGCGGAAATAAACGAACAAGTGAAGGAAATGTTATAAAACGATATCATCGAACCTTCAAACGGTATCTATAACTCGCCGGTTATTTTAGTGACTCGAAAATCATCTTCTGACCAGAAGAAATACCGATTAGTGATTGATTATCGTTTAGTAAATAAAAAACTTATACCAGATAAATTTTCACTGAATAGAATAGATGATATATTAGATCAACTAGGACGAGCGAAGTATTTTTCAGTAGTTGACTTGATTTCTAGTTTTCATCAAGTAGGATAGCATGAAAATTCGAGAGATATCACAAGTTTTACGGTAGATGCAGGAAGCTTCAGATTTTAAAGGCTACCATTCGGACTCAAAGTTAGCCCAAACTCCTTCACGAGAATGAAGTCTATTGCTTTTTCTTTCGTAAGTCCGGAAAATGCATTCTTATATATGGATAACCTGATTATAAGTGGTTGTTCAAAAAATCACCATTTATGTAACATACGTAAAGTTTTCGAAATTTGTCGGAAATATAATCTCAAGCTGAATCCGGAGAAATCCAAATTTTTTAAGTGTGAAGTAACATAATCTAGGTCACAAAATTACGGACAAAGGCATTTCACCGGATGAGTCGAAATACGATATTATAAACAAATACCCCGAGCCGTTCAACGCTGATGAAGTTGCTTCGTTGCATTTTGCAATTATTATCGTCGTTTCATTCCGAATTTCGCAGAAATAGCTTATCCTTTAAACAAATTAACCAGAAAAAATTGTGTTTTCCTTTGGACAGACGAGTGTCAAGAATCATTTGAATATCTTAAAAAAATCATTAATTTCACCAAAAATTTTGCAATACCCTGATTTCACCAAACCCTTTATTCTTACAACAGATGCGTCAAATCGCGCATGCGCTGCTGTCATGTCGCAAAATTTTGATGAAGGCGAATTGCCCATATCTTTCGCTTCGCGTTCATTCACAAAAGGTGAATCAAATAAATCAACTATCATCATCAATCCATCTTCAAAACTGTCTAGAATGCGCCTCGATCTTGAGTCGTTCGATTTCGAGATTCAATTTTTGTCCGGGAAAGAAAATGTAGTAGCCGACGCATTATCACGTATAAGTATCAAAGACCTTGTCGAAACGTCAGAAAATGCTGCCAAAATTTTAGCCACAACACGTTCAATGACTCGAAAAATTCGATGTGAGAATGAACAGAAAACCTACGTAGATGAAAATAAAATAACGGAACCGAGAATGTATGAATGTATAGATATTGTAAGTTCAATAAAAATTCCCGCACTTACGTTTCAAATTAAGCAAAAATATCTCAGGATCATTTTTGAAAAGAAACATAAAATCAGTGCTGAAAAAGTAATACCGATTATTAACGGCAATATTTCTTTAGAGAATGTATTGTCTGAGCTCGACAAATTGGCTGATAATCATGGAATTACTAGATTGAAATTGAGAAATGCAAAAAAAAAATTGGAACATTGCAGGTCTTCCGCCATTTTGTAAATTTTTTTTCGGAGTTCGTCACTTTTTCTGAATAGAGGACCCAAAAATACTGAGATTTGACCAAAAACCGTTAATTTAAATGTTATACATAACTGACCACACTCATAAGAATCTTGCTCAAAAATGACGTTTGACACCCTGTATCTCGCTTATGCTTCGAAAACGGGATAAGGGCAAAAATGATTCTCCCGATGTCCTCTACACGAAAATATATGTTTGTCCAGTTTATGATAAAACACCCTGTGGGTAATCCTGTCGAATCGACAAATGACCTTGAGATCTGAGCGAGCGTTACCGCAAATTCTTAGCTACGTTGCCACGTGCAGTATTCTCGACCAGTGATCTTTCAAAGCGTATACGAACTTCACTGCGCGAGTATCTCTTTTACCTGCCGAAATGCACAACGCGCAATGAAGTTCGTATTCACTTTGACAGATCACTTGTTGAGAATACGGCACCAGATCCAATAATACATCGGGTCATTGAAGAATGTCGTAAACATAATTGCATTTGTCAACGCTTGATACTTTTTACAGTTTCTGTCTAATGGACAGATATATCATATTGTTCCTGAAACGAAAATATGATTATGCATATTTTTCAGTAACATAGGGCGCTTGGGTGAAGTTTGTCTTTTCATTGTTCTTTCCTTCAAGAGATCTTCCAACTGAGCAGTTATAAGATTGCAATAAAATCATTATAACAGAATTTAAATTCATAAGGTTTTTTCCATTCAAATTATGACCTGATAATTATAAAAATGAGTTTGCCACAGCTTGCCTCACATAGCAGTACATATTACGAAATTTTACTACTGTAATTCTATATGAAAAAGTGTCGTTTTTTCAGGTCAAAATTGAAAAAAGTTCTGAAACTAAAATCGAATAGTTCTACTCACCTACATATGAATCCAGTTTTTAATCCCATATATAAAAGAATCACAACCAATTTCAAAAATTAATTTTCTATTGGCGATTGATTACAATATCATTGTTTAAGAAAAAAAAACAATGCCAATTTCCAGTTTGTGCTCAATTTGGCAACATTTGCGGACAAATGACGCTGTTTCCACATGCGCAATACGGCGTTTAAATTCTACCCAAGGTCATTTGATGATTCGACAGGATTACCATGTTCTGTGGGATTACCAAGAAGTGTTTCTTGTGACCTCAGGAATCTACTGTTTAAATAAATGTACAAATCAAAGACCCTGTACGTACTTCCAACCAGAGGATGGTCGGAGGTACGTGGGGATTAAAACCTGAACTAACGAATTGGATTTACAAATCCATTGTTCGGCCAATCGTGAGCTACGCGGCTCTAGTTTGGTGGCCAAGAGTAAAACTAGTTTCGGGAAAATTAGTCCTAGGAAAATTACAAAGAACAGCGTGTCTGTGCATAACAGGCACATCTCCTGGACCTGCCTCCTCTAGAGATTTTTCTGGAAAGCGAGGCGGCCAGATGGGCTCTTCGAGTGGCAAGGGAGCGGGAGCTGAAAACTGGTGACTACACAGGGCACCTTCGCATTCTAAATGAGTGTAAGGAGCTTCTGGATATGGTCACAGATAACCTCCCTTTGAGACACGAGTTTCGAAAAAACTTTACCACGACATTTCTAAGTCGTGATCAATGGGCTAATAAAGAATTAGTTTTCCCCAGAGGGTCTACGGTATTTTATACTGATGGCTCGAAAACTGAAGATGGAAGAGTCGGAGCCGGCGTCTACGGTCCCTCAATCCAATTAGCCATTTCAATGGGTCTCTGTCCTTCGGTTTTTCAGGCAGAGACACTTGCTATAAGGGAGTGCGTTGCGCTCTGTGCGGAACGCAATTAGCAAAGAAAGAAAATATATATATATATATATATATAGCATCTGACAGCAAAGCAGCCCTGCTAGCGCTTGACTCTCCACAAGTGAAGTCGAAGTTGGTCTGGAAATGCAAAACGTCACTTAACCTAATCGGAGAAAAGAACCAGGTCAATATCATTTGGATGCCTGGTCACACCGAGATTCACGTCAATGAAGCGGCAGACCAACTGGCCAGGGAAGGAGGGACAACCCCCTTCACTGGACCAGAACCTTTTTGCGGCTTCCCAGCCAGCCATCAGGCAATGGCTATTAAGGACTGGGAACAAAAGCTTACGTACTGGCATACGACCGATGGTCAAAGGCAAGCTAGGGCACTTCTCTCTTACTCGATGAGATGGACCAAGAAAGTTCTCTCACTCAGCAAATTGGAACTGAGGAAACTGACGGGCGCTCTCACTGGGCACTGCCCCGTGAGGTATCACTTAAAAAACATGGGAAAAGCGCCCGATAATACATGTCGCTTCTGTCAGGAAGCCACCGAGACAGCCAGACACCTGCTGTGCGAGTGTGAAGCTGTTCACCAGAAAGGACTACGGCATCTTGGTTCCTGGTTCCTAAAGCCTGAACAAGTAATGGATGTGGCCCCCAGAAAAGTAGTGAAATCATTGAGACTTTGCTGCCTGGCTGGTAAACAGCGCGGGGATGCACAATAGATCTTAAGATCAAGGTGCTCGCAAGGTCGGTTTTGATCTGTCGCCCCTCCTCTAATCTAATCTAAAGACCCTGTATTTTGTTATGTGTGACCTGAGCCAACAAATATAACTCGTTCATTGTTTTGCATAATTTCACTTACCGTTTCGTTCTGTCCACCTGAAGAATATTTTGTATGAGGTCTTTCAAGCTCTTGGAGAAATGGCTAGCAGGAATGTATTTTCCGGACACGATTTTCTCATAAATTTTCATTGGATCTCTAGCGTAAAACGGGGGATATCCGGCTGCCATCTCAAAAATCAGAATTCCAAGAGCCCACCAATCAACTGATTTATTGTAACCTTGACTCAGAATTATTTCCGGAGCTAAATATTCCGGAGTACCTTGAAAGAGTTGGTAAAATTAGGAATTACTCGTGATGAAGTAAATTTAAGTAAGCACCGACGTGAGCAGAGATTATTTTTCGAGCCTGTTGAATATCCTGTAAACTATTTTATTTGTTTCTCATTTGTAAACGTCAGTTTCCAAAAACACAATATTAATCAAGAGAGTTTATTTTATCAAGTCACTAACTTGTAAAACTGACAGTTAACTTGCAAATTTTTACAAGTTAGTAGTATTATTTACATTAGAAAATTTTGTTTTATCCTTATACAGGGTATCCTGAAAACAATGGATAAGTCTGCAACTATAGATAGACACTGTCGTAGGTATTAAATAGGGAAATGGCACTGTTCTAAGTATAATAATATTCGTTGCAAGGCAACGGTAGTTCGTAGTTCATAGAGTTTGACTAGTTTTCGAATTTACAGTAGTCAAACTCTATGAACTACGAACTACCGTTGCCTGGCAACGAATATTATTATCCTTAGAACAGTGCCATTTCCCTATGTAATACCTACGTCGGTTCGAGTCCCAACTAAGTATCACTGAATTTTTTTTTATAAATTCATCTAGAATGTTTGGACATGTCAATAATTTAATTATTTTGACTCTAGAATTCAAAACAAATTTTCTTTCATTATTTCAGAGGTCTGAACGAAATATTCGAATGCCTGTAGTAACGAAACCGTTCGATATTTTTCAATTCTGTTTTCATATTCGTGATTGATAATTCAAGAAGTACCATTGCACAAATTTTATCCATTTCGAGTGAAATTTTTTCATCACTGTAGACATGTAAAAAAAATATGTGTTCGATTTTTGAAAAAAAAATTTCACAAAAATTCTTAGAAAATTGTGTTCATTCAGAAAATAAAAGTTAATTTGACAACTGCAAAAAAAATTAGGAACATTGCAGGTCTTCCGCCATTTTGTAATTTTTTTTTCGGAGTTCGTCCACTTTTCTGAATAGAGGACCCAAAAATACTGAGTTTTGATCAAAAACCGTTACTTTAACTATTAAACATAACTGACCAGACTCTTACTCAAAAATGACGTTTGACACCCTGTATCTCGCTTATGCTTCGAAAACGGGATATTTGTATAAGGCAAAAATGATTCTCTCGATGTCCTCTACACGAAAATATATGTTTGTTCAGTTTATGATGAAACGCCCTGTATACTAATATTATAAAGAGGAAAGATTTATATGCTTGTGGGTTTGTGGCGTTGATACGAGGTAACTCATGAGCTACTTGACCGATTTGAATAATTCTTTCACCTCTAGAATGCTACACTATCACTGAGTAACATAGGCTATACTTTTCACCCGAGAAAATTAGGGAAACCTACTATAACTCCTATGATAAAAAATTTGAGTACCAAAATCAGCTATTTTCAGGTGCGCTGCAAAAACCGTAAGACGTACATGGAAACAATGTATGACGGAAATGTACCTCTATAAAAGTTCTACAAAAAAATCCGCGATAGCATATATCTATCTTTCAAGTTCACTCGGTATCACTTTTTAAAGTTTTCCGAAAGTTTCTCAAAATTATGCATTATTTGGGAGTATTTTTTCATGAATACGCTATTGATCCTTGTCCAATTGAATACATCGTTCCTACCCAGTATTTAATTTATAACGAAATGGCCTTTTACATCATTCAATTATGATGAATACATCAAAAGATATGGCAGGTTGAAGATGAATCGCACCAAAATGCGTCTCTGAGGTAGGCACTAGGCGGGTAATGTATTTTGGATTGCTCCGTATGTTTATGATCACAAATCAGATCAACAGATGGCGCTGAAGTCGTTATTGAGGTTATTCATCTACTATGGCACTATGCAACTAAACGGCTGGATCGAATTGAATGAATTTTTGTGTATACAGAACAACGTCTGTTGGGTCTGCTAGTTGTCAATATTGTAAGAAATGCAAGATAAAAATGTGAATATCTCTGGAAGGGTACAAGTTAAATTGCTTTTGAAAAAAAACAAATACTCGGGAAACATCAAGCTACATCACTGTATAGTTAGTTAAGTAAAGTAGAGAAGCCTTAGGTATCTGGTATTGCCCACAGAAGGCGTTAAACTGTAATGAAAAAAATCCGAAAATTTAAACGCCCTGTACAGCATGATGCATTTCTTTTTTGGACATCTCATTGTAGTATGATATTCTTGCCAATAAAAGAGCAGTACTAAAAAAAACATCGGACAAATGGTTGCGAAGATATTCATGGCTAATGCATAAAATACAAGAGTTGATAAAATGTTGGATATCTCTGAACGATTTCAAGATAAATTGGTTTTCAAAAAACAAAATACTCAAGAGATACTAGGCTACAACGCTTTATTGTTTTTATATACCTCAGCAATCTGGCATTGCCCACAGAAGACGTTTATGTTTGACTATAAAACATGACATTATTTAAACGCCCTGAAGATTTCATTTTTTGTACTTCCGTTAATGAAGGACATTCGACAATAACAGAGCTACAATTGAAAAGAAAAAATATTGAAATCCGACCAAAGATTGGGAATATTTCAATTGTTAAAACTTAACGGATTTTAGGTGGTGCGCATATTTTGTCCATCAGTATATATTATCATAACTTTATTTTATTTCATTTTTATATTTGTTCGGAGAATAATTGTTATTTTTTTTGTTTTCAATATATTTCATTTTATTGAAACGTTTTTAATTCGGAAGCATATTCAATGAACGTTTATAGAATATATACAAATAACTAGCGACCCGCCCCGGCTTCGCACGGATATCACATTAGAAACCTCAAAATAACAGTACTTACTTCTCCACTATTTAATGGATGTTATTATATACATATACCTTTCTCTTGAATTACTCTATCTATTTAAAAAAACGCATCAAAATCCGTTGCGTAGTTTCAAAGATTTAAGCATACAAAGGGACATAGGGACAGAAAAAGCGACTTTGTTTTATACTATGTAGTGATTCAACTTTTAACATTAATAGAATATCCTTAAACAGTATGAGTAATATAACATCAATCTTCTCTCATATACTTTGAAAATCCTCAAGAATATTTGGAGACATTTACAGATATGAATCTCAGTCCATTTTCAATGTCCAAAGAATGTGCCCATTATACATTAAGTGTTTTTTGGGAATATTCTGACAACATTCAACAAGTTGAGAGTTGATAGGGAGGCAAGACTTCCGACGATGTGCGTATACTAATAAATTGATAATATGGAATTTTTCTATAACCTAATTCATTTCAATGAAAGGTCCATACATATACGATACGTTTTCGGGTTCCGCCCTTTTTCAATCTAAAACAATATTAAAAACACAGTTACATATACAATTTTATCTTTTGAGATAGAGACCTGTTACCTTTGTTAATTTCAGTAATTTCTTTATTTCGTCTGCCTCTGTTACACGTGTCCTCATTTAATAATATTAGTGGCGCTAAGTCATTGAATTTTCATATCGGTGCTGCTGTCACTCTTCTTTTTCATTTCTGTTGTTGTTCTCTGCTGTCTTTCTTATAAGTGTTGAATATATTTCGTTTAGACCATTTATATCTGTTCTGTCTCTGGTTTTTTAGAAATGATTTGCATAAAAAGAAATCCCAACTCTATAAACGACAGAACAGATATAAATGATCTAAACAAAATATATTCAACACTTATAAGAAAGACAGCAGAGAACAACAACAGAAAAAGAAAAAGAAGAGTGACAGCAGCACCGATATGAAAATTCAATGACTCAGCGCCACTAATATTATAAAATGAGGACACGTGTAACGGAGGCAGACGAAATAAAGAAATTACTGAAATTAACAAAGTAACAGGTCTCTATCTCAGAAAGATAAAATTGTATATGTAACTGTGTTTTTAATATTGTTTTAGATTGAAAAAGGGCCCGAACCCGAAACGTATCGTATATGTATGGACCTTTCATTGTAATAATTAGGTTATAGAAAATTTCCATATTATCAATTAATTTTCACAACATATGATCTGAAGGAATAAATAAGTCAACAAACAACATATACTAAACTAAACTGTTACTCACTCACACAGTGTATACGTCCTCTGGTCATCGACTTTCTTACAGAAACCATAGTCTGTCAACTTGAGATAACCTACACAATCAATCAAAATATTTTCCGGCTTTAAATCTCTATAGACAATGCCCAAGAAATGTATATACTCGAAGGCTAAAATAACCTGTGCCGCATAAAACCGCGTTAACTCCTCAGAAAATTTCTTCTGTTGTCTCAAATGAGAAACACATCTCTCCTCCTCCGTTCACGAAAGGCATAACTAAACATAAATATACATTATCCTTGAAGAAATATTCCAGTTTGATCAAAAAAGGAAAATCAAAAGCATCATAGTTCTTATTTCAGATATAGTATGTTTTACTTGTTTGGTCTTTATTACGTGCGCCTTTTCCAGCATCTTTAAGGCGAATGGACTATCATCCTTTTTCAGTTTTACCAACATAACTCTACCAAAGGAACCGGTTCCTAGTGTTTGGATCAGTTTGAAGTCGTCCAATTTCCCTCTTTCTTTGAAAGGTTGCTTCCACCTCTCTTCGAATTTTCTCTTTGCCCCGATTAATAATGCTTGAAAATTTGTGAAATGTGTAGCATTCGGATCCATAACTTAACATAATAATACAAAAAGAATCACTTTAAAAAAGACGATATGTTTGAAAATGTCACATTTGAAAAATTGTTCCAATTTGATGACAAGATGCATAGAGCGCTTTTGAGTGCTCGTCATAAGGTTTGTTTGCATCGCAGTTCTCTGTTGTTCTGGGTACAGAGAGAACTAAACGTTTGTCTATGGTCCAGAACTCAGGGAACTCAAGCAAATTGTTCTGTGACA
>CM024243.1:66803519-66888765 GCA_013421045.1 Propylea japonica | reverse complement strand
TAAGGTTTGCCTAGTATGTTCATAGGTGAAAGCAGGAGGTACACAATTTGATGGATTTTTACCTGGATGTGATCTAATTCTTGACAGTGGTATCAATGATACGGATTACCATAAGACAATGAATGGGGAACTATTTCATTAATGGATTACTGAACAATTAATACCTTCTCTGCAGTTATTTGATACAAAGTGTGTCATTATCATGGATAGATAATGCACCTATCATTCAATCAGAGTTGATCAAAAATACCTACGACTGCTTCTCGTAAAAAAGTAATTCGGCAATGGTTACAAGAACATAAGTTTCCTATAATTGATTAACTTAGGAATACTTAAATCCTTTGTTGGATTTTATAGAAAGTTGAATTGTTAATACAATTTTAATGTTTACTGTAACAGTTATTTTACATGTTATGTTCGCTTTGGAGCACTGCATTTAGAAGATAATTCTAATATGCAAATAAATAGTAAAATGTATAAGTCTATTATAAGTATTCCACTGTAGGTACTTTTAATAATTATTTTCAATGAATCTATGATTGCATATAATATTTCTGTCTCCAATTAACAATAAAATTTTGGAATAATGTTCTGAATTAATTTTCTCAATTTTGTACAAAAGCTTTATTTTAGTTTTTACTGTAATTGTCTGTTTTAAGAAATGTTGATAAGTGTGTTCCTTACCCATACGGTAAGGATTGAAATAAAGATTTTATTTCACATTCAGAATATCAACAAGTTCTTACTGTTTCGTTTCACCAGTTTGGCTACCTCAGTTGAATTTGAGTTGAACACAATCATTTTTAGTTATAATTATGAAAGTTTGTCAGAAAAAAGAACATTTATCTTAATTATCTTCAATAGAGTCTCAATCTTCATGGGTGAATTATGAATGACATCTCATTAGAGTACTTTGATAGTTTATAGTTTTATTTATTGAGGCAGCGATATAGTAATAGAACCTGAATCCCATTGATTGAACCGGACTGAATAATAAATGACTGTTTATTTTCATGATATTCATAAGCTTAGGGGCTATACCTATTCTGGTTTCCTCGCTCTTTAGCTGCAATTGATGGTAAATACGAAAATTTGTCAATACAGTGTCAGAAATTGTATACTTCTGGTAGGTATAGAGATTTACACAATCCTAATGGTATTTAAGAATCAGGAACATTCTCAAGCTCAAAAACTTGCTTTGGAAAATAAAAATATATTTCTAGGTTATATTTATTTATTCGCTTCTCTGACTCTGATGAACCCACAGAAATTTTTAGTGACTTTTTAGTACTAGAATAAAGCCCCGACTGGCGTTTTCATGGCATGCTTCGATGTCAATAATTCTTAAACGGGCTATAGGAAAAATCACGCACCGCGAGATGGCGCTGCGAAATACAAATGTCGGATTGAAGTGTGAACAACAAAAATTTTGTCATTCATTCATCAGTCATTACGCTCCGAGTCGTTTGTTTATTACCTATCTAAGCTATTTACCATATATTTTAGATAATTTGGTGTTGTGTTGTGTTTTGTTGTGTTATAAGGTATCTATTTTTAATAATGCCTGTAAAAGTAGAGATAACAATTTCAGATATTCTGGATTATGTGGGTGAACGTGTTCGGCCAATTAAGAAGGTGAGGAGGTTTTTAAGGCTGGTCACATAATTTTATGTGGAATTGACGGTTCCAATGAGAAGGTGATAAAAAGCTTATGTATGAGATCTTCTACAATATTAGAATCCCCACATGAAATTACCATAAAACTCAATGAGTCGTGGAGTTGCCAATGTTCTTGCAAAGCAGGATTAGGGGGATACTGCAAGCATATTATTGCTACATTGATTTATATTAACAGGTAAAATAATAGGTTTCTCAGTGTACCTAACAAGCAAGTATATGTTTTCAAAACCACACATACCTGTTTGCCTTTTACCTTTTTCATGTTTCAGATTTGAGATGTTGGAACCAGTAAGCTGTACTGATCTGGCTCAAAAATGGGGAAAGGAAAAGAAAGATATAGAGGGAATCAGTAGACCCAAACCATTTCACTCATTTTGTCACCCAGAAATTAAGAAAAAAAGAAAATTCAATACAACAGCTGAACTAAATGAAAAAAACTTCAATCTTCTTGCCTATGGTAAGCTCTAGACAAAGAAAATGAACAATAGTAGTGTTCTTTTATTCATTGATGGATTCACCCAGATGGAAATCAAAAATTTCTAAAAACAGTTTGGCGAAGAGATTATTTGCTCAAGAGAAAATAAACACTGAAGCCATAGCACATGGCATAAAATTTGAAGAAAAGGCGATTCAAGAATACCTCAAAAAAAGAAATTGCATATATAGGGACTGTGGACTAGTGGTTCACAAGTGTTATCCATATTTGGCTGGATCTCCTGATGGGCTTCTTGACGATAATGGAATCATAGAGGTAAAATGCCCTTACAAATTAGGAACTGCAATCCTGATGAAGTTAAAATAGAATATTTCCAAAAAGGAGGTGGAATTAAATATGAAAGTAATTATTATTACCAAATCCAGGGACTACTGGAGGTAGCCGATAAAGAATGGTGCGATTGGTCATATACACTTTTAAAGGGATGAAAATAGAGCGGGTTCAGAGAAATCCAATTTTTTCCAAGAAATGAAAACCAAACTAAACGATTTCTATTTTTTTCATTATTTGCCACTAGTAGTTGATTACGAAGGTATATCTGAAAGGGTGATAAAGTGGAGACCTTCGAAGGATATCTTATTTCTCCAAAATGGGCTTGTTGACAACATAGATGAAAATGTTACAAGTAAAAGAGATTATACTGTTTCATTCTATGGGAGATTTCAGGGTATGAATCAATTGAAAAATTCTGATTTTTCTTCACTGAATAAAAATAGTTGGCTAAGTAATTTTGTCATTGATATTTGTCTACAATTATTAGATGAAAATAGTGAATTTCAAATAATACCCGAAGAAATTTCCACCGCAATTTTTAGCGGGTGTGGCAAATTCACAGATTTTTTTTTGACAAAAGCTAAAATTACCAAACCTTTATTAGCTATGCCCGTTCATGATATAAGAATATATCATGTGCCCGTTCTGGTTAATGGAAATCATCATTGTTTGGTAGTTGTAGATTTCTCCAATAAAACATTTTCATTTTTGGATCCCATGGGCAGTGCCGAACACAAGACAAAAATATATTTGAATAAATATTATCGTTTCGCTAGATATTATAATGAATATTTCAAAGATAATCAAATTGAATTCCATGAATTGAAGGTATTGGTACAGAGCCATTACAAACAAAAAGATAATTTTAATTGTGGGGTACTATGTATTCAGTTTTTCGCAAATTTGATAAAAAAATTAACTTTGACCGAACTCGCACATCCTTCAGAATACAGAAATCAATTGAAGAAACTTATTCTACGCTGTTCCGATGACATGTCACTTCGCTGCATTATATGTTCAAATGTTACATCACCAGTTGATCCGCAGTGTAAGCACTGTAAGCGATTCGTACATGCAGACTGTATTGAAATTAAGATAAATAATAAGAAGGAGGCTTTCATTTTTGAAGAAATGTGCCAGATATGTCGAATTTATTGATTCTGCTCAATCAATTCTGAATGAGATGATGATTTGATGAAGAAAGCTGATTAATGTGTTTCAATTGTATGTGGGAAAATAGGGCTACTGGCGAACCACCCACTAAAAAAAAGGTAACGCACCCAGGCCAATTTCGTTTCATATTTGTGCAATACTAGGAAATAATAAATGGTATAATTTCCAAATATGTAACGAAACTCATTTTCAGTAAGTTTTTATGTTTTAGAGCTGGCCCTGCAATACCTCTTGGGTGGGTGTGGAAATTTGCAGAAATAAATTTCAGTTTGTGTCGAATCGATTCACTTTGACAGTCGTTTGCGAAATATTGAAAAAAATCTTGAATTTTCCAAGTTTGGGGGATGAAATCACCCCGAAGACAGGGAGTGCAAGAAATTATTTCTCGATAGGTTGAAAGTAGACCTTCCGAGGAATGAAAAACACCTATTTTTATTTTGATAGTCGTTTGCGAAATATTAAAAAAAAAATCTTGAATTTTCCAAGTTTGGGGGATGAAATCACCCTGAAGGCAGGGAGTGCAAGAAATTATTTCGCGATAGTTTGAAAGTAGACCTTCCATAGAATAAAAAACACCTATTTTTTTTTGACAGTCGTTTGCGAAATATTAAAAAAAAATCTTGAATTTTCCAAGTCTGAAGGATGAAATCACACTGAAGGCAGGGAGTGCAAGAAATTATTTCTTGATAGGTTGAAAGTAGACCTTTTATAGAATAAAAACACCTATTTTTATTTTGACAGTCGTTTGCGAAATATTAAAAAAAAATCTTGAATTTTCCAAGTCTGGGGGATGAAATCACCCCGAAGGCAGGGAGTGCAAGAAATTATTTCTCGATAGGTTGAAAGTAGACCTTCCGAGGAATAAAAAGCACCCCGTTTCAATTTGACAGTCGTTTGCGAAATATTAAAAAATTTATCGTAGTCCTTTTGTTCTGAAAATGATTTGAAGAACTCTAATCATAGTTCCCTTGTTTCAATAAGTTCCGAAGAAGCATTAATTAATTATTCTGTTATAGAATACGTAAACATAATTGTTCATGGAAATTCAAGTTCAGTTACAGTAATAAAATCTCAGTCGATGAAACGAAATGAGAAATATAATGCACGCCACTGGCGGACCGTACTGGACGCCTTCGGGTATCTTCGGAAATTTGGCGGCTGACGGCTGGCAGCCAAGTTCACACAGCTATAATAGATGTCGCCCACTCCGAAATTCTTCCCCCTAATGCCTGGTCTAGACGAGTGTAAAGTGTTATATACACTTTTATTTTATTTCTCGTTGCATTATTTACATATTCTTGAGGTATATCTTAAATTAGTATTCGATAACATTTTTGGAAATTATTTTGCTACTGTAACCGGGGAACAGTTGAAAAAGCATTTCGGACACATATTTCGATAAACTGCAGCGGGCCTTCGGATGTGAAGAACTTTTTTCTCAGACCGGTGACAGCTGATGAGGTCTGTGCAGTCATCAGACTTTTTAAAAATAAAAAGTGTACTGGTTTGGACGGAGTTTCTTTGAAGGTGTTGAAGGTGATATCTGCCTCTATTGCTGAACCTCTTGCACATCTGATAAATTTGTCCATTACTACTGGTACCTTTCCAACAGCGTTAAAAACTGCTATAGTCCTACCGATACCTAATTTGAAAAGGTAGTCTGTGATAGAATGCTGGGATTTCTGGATAAATATGGATCATTGCTGACTCGCAGCATGGTTTCAGGAGAGGTAGGTCAACGCAGTCAGCTGCCAGCTCTTTAACAGAATGTGTATATAAGTATCTTGATTCTGGAAACATGTTGCGGGACTGTTTTTCGATCTCTCAAGAGCCTTCGATTCCTTGAATTACAGGTTTGTGTGCGAGAAGCTACGGAGGTTGGGATTTCGTGGTGTTTTTTCAGAGTGGTTGCAGAGTTTTTTGGTAGGCAGAACTGTTAGAACCAGGGTTGATGGTCATTTCTCGAAGGTATTTAATATGAACCATGGAGTACCACAAGGCTCTGTGTTAGGACCATTATTGTTTCTGTTATTTGTGAATGATCTGCCGGAATATATAAGAGCCAATATACTTATTATGTTTGCTGACGATGTCTCCTTGATTTTGACCGCTGACACCCTGGAGGCTATTATCGAGTACTTACAGGATCTTTTGGATAGGTTTGTCCGCTGGTGTGACCAGAATGGAGTTATTGTTAACGTGGATAAAACTGAATGTATTTATTTTGCCACTAATATCACCTCAGTCAGAAATATTGAGTTGCGTTACCGTAATGTGAAATTCAGTCCAAGAGTTCTGTTCGATTTCTTGGAATACATCTTGATCAATTCCTCCGCTGGGATGAGCATATTGATAATCTGTGTAAAAACTAAACAAGTCCTTTTATGCCATATCCCGCATAAGAAACTCTATGCCTCTGAATTCTATTATGAGCGTGTATTATGGGCTTGTGTATTGTCATCTATCATACAATATAATTCTTTTTGGTAATGCATCAAGTAGCAGTAGATTGTTTGTCGCTCAGAAGAGAATTTTACGCCTTATATTCGGGATCCCGCCAATGGAATCGTGTAAACCCTGTTTCATTGCAAATCAGGTCATGACTTTCCCATGTATTTATATTTATGGTGTGTTGATGTACATACGATCGAATTTGAGGTCAATAAAGAAAAATTCCTGTTTCCATAACTATCCAACTAGGCAATTAGACCAACTGAGTATTCCGGTCCATAGACGAAAAAATTTGAAACATCTGCCTATACCAAGGTATATTAATTTATAATCATCTTCCATCTGTCTATAAGGACATGAAACAAGTTTCCTTCAAAAATAAAATAAAAGAACTTTATTGAAGAAAGCCTATTATAGTGTTGGGGAATACCTGGGTGATAAAGCTGTAAAATCATTTTAAAATCTTTCTTATACTTTTGACTATATATTTTGTTTTATTGTTACTGTGTTATGTTTTTTATACATCTATGTATTTATTTATTTATACCATATGAATTTATGTGTATCATTGTTCTTTGTTCTACAGGAATCACTATAGTTCTATAATCTAGCATAGTGAACTGTACTTAATTGACTTATCCCATACATCAATGTTATGTCTGAAGGGATCAATAAAATTATTATTATTATTATTTTTTTTTTTTTTTCCTTCTTTTTTTGAGGGTTTCTTTTACAGATGATTCACGGATCAACAAAGACCAAGTGAAATCAACTGGAACTTCATCCTATCACGGACCGCACAATGGCTGCCGTTTGCAAGATTACAGCCTTCTGCATTTGTATGTAAGTATTCTCCGGTATTTTTAACTTCGACAAATTGATTTTTAGTGTCTTGGGAATGATGCCAACGCCAGAGATGATCAGTGGTATGATATCTACACTCTGCATGCCCCATATCTTTCGAACTTCTTGTGCTAGGATTTCGTACTTGAGGAGTTTCTCTTCATACTTTTGTTGCAGATTGTGAGAACTGGGCACAGCAATATCGATGAGGTAAGTCTTCTTATGTCTTTTGTCTATTAATGTTATATCTGGTCTATTATGCTGTACAGTTCTGTTGGTAAGTATTGTCTTGTCCCAATAGATCTTGAACTGTACATTTTCTTCGACAGAACTTGGCTCGTATTTATAGTAGGGTGCGTCATCGTGCTCCATGCCACACATTTTCAGTAGTTCTAAATATACTATTTTTGCAACTTGGTTATGCCTCTCGATATATTTGGTTTTCGCCAGTTTTGTGCATCCTGATAAAATGTGATCTATTGTTTCTGTTTTCTCTACACACAGTCTACACTGGTCACTCTGTATATCCTCCTTTAAGATGTACTTACTATAGTTCCTCGTTTTGACAACTTGATCTTGGATAGCTATCATTGATCCCTCTGTTTCTGGATTTAAATACCCTAGTGCGAGCCATTTGACAGATGCCGATTTATCTACATGTGGTTCGTCTAGAGCTCTGCAGAATCTACCGTGGAGTTGTTTGGATTTCCACTCGCTAAGCAGCTTCTGTTGGTTGCATACATAGGTATGTCCTCTTTCGTTCTTTAGATCTAGTGGCGTCAGCTTGTTGTCAGCTTGGATAATGGTATGGTGCAACAAACGGTCTCTCTTCGAATAAAAGTACCTTCTCATGCTTTCCACCTGTCCATAATGCAAATTCTCGATATCAACAATTCCCCTTCCCCCAAAACCTCTCGGAAGATTAACTCGCTCACAGCTTGATTTGGGGTGGTGCATCCTTGCTCTAGTAAGAGCTGTTCGCACTTTTCTATTCAGATCCTCGAGATCTGTTTGGGACCATTTGATCACCCCAAACGAGTAGGACAAAGCTGGGATCGCGTACGTATTTATGGCCTTGGTTAAATTCTTTGAGTTCAGCTTTGTCTTGAGAACAGTCTGTAGCCTTCTGTTGAATTCTGTTCTCAGTTCCTCCTTAACTGTAGAATGGTTCACCTTATTTGTCTGAAGAATGCCCAGATATTTGTAGGGTTCTCGCCGCTCAGACATTCTATTTGGTTGTGGGGGTGATCTGCAGGGGCCCTGTATGCTGCAAAGTTCCCCTGTGTACAGTTACCGTTTTGCATTTATTTAGGCCGAATTCCATACCAATATCGGTACTCATTTTATGTATTTGTTCCAGGACAATTTCTAGCTTCTTCTTTGAGCTGGTATAGATTTTGAGGTCATCCATGAAAAACAGGTGGGTGAGATTGAAGCTGTTTTCCTCAGTTTTTATTTTTATTCCATGCCCCATCCGGACTATGGTGCTAGACAAGGGGTTCAACGCCAAGCAAAACCAGGGTCCACTCAAGGGATCCCCTTGGAAAATTCCTCTCCTGATAGGAATTTCTTTGCTCTGTATGATCTCCTCAGTGGTATGCAAGGTGAGTACTGTGGACCATTGTCTCATCGATGTCTCCAAGAAGTTAACGATATCCGGGTTGACCTTATGTATTTTTAGAGCATGTATCAACCATGAATGGGGCACAGAATCGAAAGCTTTCTTATAGTCAATAAAGGCCATATTAGCATTCCTGTTCGATCTTCTGATGTGTTCAAGGACGACCTCATCCACAACAAGCTGCTCCTTACACCCCAGGACACCCCTCCTTGATCCTTTTTGCTCTTCTGTCATTAGATGGTTTACCTCCAGGTGGTTGGTTATTTTTCCTGTTATGAGTGCGGTGAGGATTTTGAAAAGTGTAGGAAGGCAGGTAATTGGACGGTACTGGGCCGGGTCTTGTTTGTTCTCACCTTTGGGCAGTAGATAAGTAACACCTTGCGTGAAAAACTTGGGACATCTAGATGGTTGGCTCAGAATATTATTGAACTCCTTGCAGATGTATGAATGTGCAGATGAAAATTTTTTTATCCAGAAATTTTGAACCTTATCTCTACCAGGCGCCTTCCAATTGGGCAGTCGACTCAACACCCCGCTGAGATCGGCAGGTGTTATCTGTGTATTCGGCATTTCGTTGATGTCCGCCATTCTCCGTTCCTCTTCATATATCCAAGGAGAGTCCGCCCTATGTCTCGCTTCCTTGGACCATATTTCCTCCCAGAATCTTTCTAGTTCTAGCATTTTTAGCCATGTGTTTTGTGTCTGGTGCTTTTTCTCGATAACGTCCCGATAGAATTTTTTCTCATTTTCCTCGAATAGAGCGTTCTGTTTTTTCCTCTCATTACTTTCCTTATAAGATCTTAGTCTATGTGCATACATGGCCAGTTGCTGCTTCATTGTGTCCAGGTTGTCAAGTATCAATTGTTGGTGTGCAGAAGCTGGGGTCTGAACCAATATTTCGTACATCTTTCTCGGGAGCTTCTTCAGGATTTTTCTTTTTATTCCCCAACTTTAGCTGTTGTAAGGCTGCCACAATCTTTCTTGTTTTCTCTATTTTCAGTTCCAATCTTATTTCCCATTTTGGCTTGCTTTCTCTTCTTCTGGCATTGGAAGTGCTGTGGATCTTCTGGTTTTTTTCGAGTACTGTTCTAGCTGCGCAATAGATCATCAGGTGAATTTCCTCCAAATCGGCATCTGTGCTTAATTTAGATTGGATGATATTATTGAGGGTGTTGATGAGAGCACCTGTGTGGGTTCTGAATCGAAGTTTAGATAGGGGTGGCCGTGAGCATGGGTCGGAACCGCGGTATTGAATGCAGAGAGTCTCGAAGTAGTTTTCTAGACCCACTTCATCCCTGTCATGCTCTTCATATTGCACTTCTGGCAGGTCATCGTTTCGAACCTGTATCAAGGGTGACTGGATTACCTCATTTTGGCAACGGAGGTCATTTTTTATTTCATCTAATATCGGATCTGATAGAAGATTTCTCCGGATTATGGCTCTTTGTTGGTCCGATATTCTCTGTTCGGACAGATGGTCGAGTTGAGGAAAAAATCTCAGGAACTCCTCACGCATTTTTCTGCGATAGAAAGTTCGGTCCGCTTCTAGGTTAGTTGCTCTATAGTACGCTGTCATTATTGCTTTATTCATCTCGTTGGTCCAATGCATTCGACGCGTTTGTTCGTTTCGTCTGGGCACATCTCGTTGTTGTGCAACATGACGAAACGGCGAAGCTCGTTGATTTTCTCCGGTATTAATGCTTCTATTTATTTCAGGTTCGGCTGTAGTTGCTCCACCGTCGCCAGTAATCCGGTTCCGGCGCGTGGTGGCCCGCCTGTTCAGCTCACCACGGTCAGCTTGCTCACTGTCACGTCCATCGCCAACATTGGACGTGCCCTGGGGATCACCAGGAATCCGCCTGCTCCTTAAGTTTAAACTTCGCCTCATTTCATTAAAAAAATGGTTTGCATTTTACCTACTGCCAGGTTTCCGCTTTGTTTTCTTTTTTTTAAGAGAAGAGGCTGGAAAAACGCCTTGCGGTCGAAGGTGGAGAGTGATCGTTAAGTTGAAACCCCTGTGTATACTGCCACTATAGAGGAGTTAACTTGGGGAAGATAGACAATACAGTGGGCCCGCTTCCCTCGGGGTGTTGGCTACGGGTAGTACGGATCGCCCAGAATTCCGTAGCGGCTAGAACAGTCCACATCCAACCGACCCGACTTATTATTATTATTATAAAATTATTATTATTATATTATTATTATTGAATTGTGATTATTCAAATTAATAAAATTTTTTTTCATTTAATAAATCTTTTCGTAAGGAGTAATCAAAAAGAAGAATCTATGGTCATTTCTATGCTTCTAGAAATCAGGTTAGATTAGAGGTTAGATTTCCATCATCCGACTTCCGTTTGTTATTGTTTTTGTTTTTATGTTTCGTCACAGATAACAAAGTAAGTAAAGTGTTTCGTCGTTGGGTTTAAATTTAAGTTATAAAATGGTTTAAATATAGGAAAATGAGTTCGTCAACCGTAAGTTCCTTTAAATAAAAGCGCCATTGTTTTTGATATACATACATTATGCATAAGTTTGCAAGTTCTGATGGCAATTATTTTTTCAGGAAAAAGCAAGGCCCATGACCAAAAAGGAGGCAATGCGTCTCGTGGAATTAATAGAGGCAGATGGAGTGATTACAAGCAAGGGTACAAATGCCTCTATTAATAAATTGAAGGAAGAGAGTTGGATGAAATTGACTGACACTTTCAATTCTTCGGTTTCGACTGTCCCTCGCTGCACCCAACAGTTGCGGCTAAAGTGGGAAAACCTCAAAAAAAGTGCCCGAAGGAGAGCTGCATATATGAAAAGTGGCTGTTTGAAGGTTGGTGAATTGTGTGATTTATATATTGACTCAAAACATAACAAATATTTATCATGTGGTTTCAGTTTTTTAATAATAATATTCTTTTCAGACAGCAGGTAGGAAGGACTTCTTCCCACCCGATGAAATCTTAGATAAAGTGGCTGACCTATTGGAAAACATTAGCGAGGAAGTTCAAGTAAATCAAGTAAAGAAAAATGAAATTGTACAAGCAGGTAAGCATATTTTATTTACATATATTGATCGAAACATAATCTGAGAAGATTCTGTATTTTGTCGCATTCAGTTGAAAACTGCGTAACATAAGCGAAAAACACTTTTGTAGTCATATTTTAAAACATTATTTGTGTTATTATATTGAAACGAATTTAATTCATTCATTTGAATAGGAAAAAGGGTTTTTTCAAAAAATCCAATGATATGCATAAAAACTGCAGATATGCATTTTTCCTAATGAATCAACGCTGTTACCTCGTGACCATAGACTAACTAACTAGTTTGTCTATGGTCGTGACCAGTATTGTTTGTTATGAACATAGACCTAATAAGAATGGACACCGCATGAGAAAGAGAGGTCACTTGGTCGAATGTGATGGAGCTATTGTGGGCAATGTCATACTTGTTCTATGGGCAATGTCAGTTGAATTATATTCTACGCATCAACTCCTTGTGGGCACAGCAATGTCTATGGTCACATAAATATTTGTTTACATCTTCCATATGATTTTGACAAGTTGCCCACAAACTTGCTTTATCTCTTTTCTTTTCGATAAGATCGCATATGTCTTTCTCTCTCTTATGTATCCAAGTCGTCGATCTTCTGTTAGGTTACGTGATTCTGCATCCATAGTAATTATAGATCTATGGTTATGAATTATGTTTTAAAAATTATTGACCTTATGACAAGTTATGTCAAAATAGATGGTCAAATAAATTCGATAGTTTTTCTCTTCGAAAATACAAAAACTGCTAAACAGACGAGTTACAATTTACAAACGCTCTGGGAGAAAAGTAATTTTCTTTTTCTAAAATTTAAATTATACCCAATCATTTCAAGAGCTCTGTTATATTTATTACTATATTGCCCAATATATGGCACCAAGATACCATTTCTCAAAAATGTGGAGGTACGTAGTTTTCTCCAGAACACGATGATTTCTAGAAAACTTTTTTGGGTTTTTACTTCCGGTCTCTGAAACAGAAACAATTAAAAAATTTTAAATAAGTTGAAATGCACCTGCGTAAATCTTTGCACTAATTTGTCAATAGCAAATCAGTTTTGAAAAAATTGTTGCCTAACAATTGGCTTCTGCTGACCAGCGATACAAACTCTAGTGGTTGAAATCGAAATAGAGCTAAGATAGTAGTAAACAAAGCGTTGAACGTATTTCAGTGTAATAATTTCGTAATTGTTCATAAACTTTTGTTCAGAAGAAATACTCAAGGGAAAATTGAAATTGTTATCCTCTTGAATATGATTTCGATCAGATATGACTACTGTTGTGTGCCCTGATGCAATATATGGGTGAAAAAATTGCAAACTTTAGGTTATAGTTATCAATTTTTCCCCCAGGAAAACCAAATGAAAATATATCTTGAAAACGAGTTTGGAAGGAAACTAACTGTAAAAGAAAGGCTTCTATCTTATATACTTCAATAAATATAGGAAAGTAATTATTCATATTGTCGCTTTAACTTCAGAATTTGTATCAAAGGTTTTGATATTACAGCAGATTACAACAAGCTTTCTCTATTTCTTAGGATCATTTAAAATTAAGGTACACAAAAAATATATTATTTCACAAACCTGTACTTGGCTATTGCAGAATTGGTAAAGAGTTCATGAAATATTTCTTCTACATATTATTTTCGTGATTTATACTATAGGACGATACAGCAAATTTGTTTTTAAAGCAAGGCATATTTTCTATTGACGAACCCTTATTTTCTTACATCAGCCTTCTGCTGATTCCATAAGCACTTTAATTCTGTATGTGATAATTATTCAAGTTTAGAAAGTTTTTCCCCGATAAAGAAACACGCAGCAGAAAAGGAGAAAAAACCATGAGTTTTGACATGATTCTGTCATGGACCTGATCAATCTAATTAAAACAACTGTAATGATATGTCTACATTTCCTCCTTACTCCACCTTAACAAGTACATATCGTGCACATTAGTTTTGTTTTACTTTATCACTCTCCACAATCAATGAACCATCAATTTTATGAGGTTCTGTATTAAGGGCTAGGGCAATAGTTTTTAAACACAAAGAGCAAATGTCTATAAAACTGGACCCACAATTTGTTTTCCAACACATTATAATATGACATGCATTCAGAACTTCTTCTTGAACTTCTCCTTCTACTGGGGCTCTAGAATTACAGGTTAAAATTTTTAAAATTTACAGAAATTCTAACGGCTGCACTTCACTTCATATACGTGTATACAAGTATACATGTACGATGTAAATGAACTGAAAGAATTTTTTTAATATAGTTTAAGATTGACAACATCTACAACTAGACTTACTGACTTGTAACCTGTATATTGATTAAACAATTGAATATTAGTGATAAAATGATTGAAAAATTGATCAAATCACAAAATAATTCAACAAAGATTCCAACTCCATATTAATTTTCAGATTATTCGTGAAAATTTCGATGATACTCCAATGACTTATCTTAGCTCAGCTTCGATTCTCGCCACCTTGGCGCTGACATCGTCATGGAATATGCCAATAAACAACTTATAAAGCAATTTTGTTTTAATGCAGAAAACACTTTTTTTATAGTTGAAGAGAAACCGGACATGGAAAGGGAGAGGATAACTGCAAAAATAAAAGGGACAATGCAATAGCAGAATACCTATTATCTAAAAAGAGGAAATATGATGCTGAATATAAAGAAAAAGAGGTATCTTTAGCAAAGCTGAAAGTTGAGCTTGAGAATGCAGAACTAGAAAATAAGAGGCTGAAATTATTATTAGACTTGCCAGATGGAAAAAAATAAAGAATTATTATTAATAATTATGTTTTTTTTATCAAACCATTTCACAATTCATTTGAAATACTTATTTACAATTATAACTTAGAAAACCAACTATCTACGAGGGTTCTTCTCTCTGTTGCCTCATTTGATGATGAATCCGTTATTGCCTTGTCAATATTTGCATCTTTATTTATATGGTCTTCTGCATCAACTTCTTCCAAATTGTGAATTCTGGCAATATTATGAAGTATGCTTGTGGCTATACTTACAGCTTGCATGTTTCCTATTTTCAACCTCATCTTCAATGCTAATACAGGCAACCTCTTACAAACTCCTGAAAAAGTATTTGGCTTGAATCTCAGCTATATAATGAGTTTTACACATTTATATCATCCGAGCTTTTATGGTCAATAACTGCTGTACATGTATTTATAATCAATTCTCAAGTAATCACCTTTCAATTGTGTTTTGAGTTTTTATGTGTACCTCATTAGGTATATAGTTGTTCTCCTCTGGCGGTTCGGTTAAGTATTGGTGTCAAGAGGTACGATTTGCATGGATATGCACTATCACCACAGTATAGACACCAACCAGTAGTTGCACTCCGTGGATTTTTTTAATCCAATTTCGCCTCGCGCACCATCTCCGTAACTATAACCTCAAATTTTGTTGAACTCTCAGATTTTATGGATTTTAATGGTTTTTTTTCTGTGACGGGAAAAAATGTGACATTTTATATCTCTTGACAGGTCACAAAATATGACTTTTTACGAAATTACTTTTTTCTCTGTCAAGAAAATGATTCTCTATGTAGCCGGGAAAAAAGTACTCACTTTTTTTCCCGGGAAAAAAAGTAATTTCGTTAACAGTTATATTTCTTTCACTATTAAATGGTCGTTTTTCCTGTCACAGAAAAAATAGTGTATTATACACGGGAAAAATATTAGATTTTAGCTCTCGGCTTTTTGTCTCCCTCCGCTTCGCATCGAGAGACAATATACCTAACCTCGAGCTAAAATCTACTACTTTTTTCCCTTGTATAATGAATAACTATTATTGTTTGATTGTATAAATATTATAGAAATCCTCTATTCTCTGCTGTATTGTATTGATATTAGACTTAGATTGGGAATAGTAGCAATATTTTATAGTAAAACAATTTTTTCTTCACTCAAGCTTTCGAGATTTTATTTTCTCTTCGCCACAAGAACTGTAATCAAGTGATGGAAACATAAACTCTTTTTTCTTCATACATTTATATACCTAGTCTACTATACAAAAATAAGTCGGGTTTTCCTCCCTGACGCTATAACTCCAGAACGCACGAACCGATTTCAACGGTTTTGCATTCGTTGGAAAGGTCTCGGTCTCCGCGAGGTTTGTAGCAAAGAACATTCAGGAAAATTTTCAAGATATCGAGAAGATTCTAAGAAATTGGTAAATTTCTGACATTTCTGAAAATTTCATTATTTATGACATCGAATTCTATGACAACTGTCAAGTCTCCTTACGAGAGGGAAGTGCTTCCAAAAATTTCCTCATTTCAGAAGAAAAAGGCCAGATCCAAATGAAACAAGGTATGAATATCGTTTTTTAATCGTTTTATAACGTTTATTACTAAAAATATTTGTTCCAGAAACTATGAAATTATAAGGACGTACGTGACAATTGTCAATTCAGTTTAGAGGTAAAAAAAGCTCTAGGAAATTTGCAATTTTGATGAGAAAAACGAACAGATCCGAATCAAACAAGGTACGAATATCGTTTTGAGTAGTTCTATAAAGTTTATGAATGTAGATATTTGTTCCAGGAATTCTGAAATAACCAGGAAGAACAAAATATTTTTGACATAGGTACTTACGTCTGATGTAAACATTTGTTCGTTTCGAGTGGAAAACGTTATTTGAATAGGTAAGTCCATATGAAATCATCAACTTCAACGTTCATTCAACGAATTCCTAACATTTCAGCAATCAAAAGCATCATTTCAGGTCGCAGTGATATTTGAGGCTTCTACTAAACCGAATATCCCTTTTCACTGACAAATAACGTAAGGAGAACAAAATTCGGGGATTATTCGTATTTTAGGAAAAAAATACGCCAGGAAATGATATTAAACTGTATGTATTATGATGATTATCGATATTTCAATATATTTTTTCGAGTTCCTGATATGTTTACATGTCTTTTGATTCCTAATTAAACCCGTTGAAATCTGAGATAAACAGTCGTCACGTGTGACCAGGCAAGTGGTGTAACGACTAACGTCTAGGTGTGTGGACCCGGTAGTGTAGCGGGTTCGAATTCCCTTTCGTGGCATGTTCTGTTTATTCTGGATAAGAGAATTGTTTACAGATTCAAAGAAAGCTGTTGAAAATAACTCAAAATTTTCATGTGCATGTTGTATATTGGTACGTTTTAGATATATACAGGGTGTTTCTATAAATCTATCAATTATTTCACATTTCTACGTTATAACAGAAAGCTTTCAATGAAATTGAAGGAGTTTTTGAATTTCGAGTGATTTGCTATAGGAGGTGGGGTTTTAAATATAGATACGTTGCTTCGGATTCATACGGGGTGCTCCTATAAACATGTCGAATAGTTTGAATTTCTAAATTATTACAGGGACATTTCAACAGAAACGAAGAAGTTTTTGAATTTCAAATGATTTACTATCGATGGTGGTTGGATTTATACAGGGTCTTTCAATAAAAATGTCAAATATTGTAATTTTCTACTTCATAACACGAACATTTGTATCACTTTCCTTATAAATGTTCAATAGACGCTCTGAGTATATACAGGGTGTGTAGTGTAGTCAGACAGATACCCAGGAATAGATCAAATATCTATGAACATCAATAACCAATGATGATCTATCGACGTATACAAAACGGTTCGAATGACCTACTGTTCATCTGATCTATCGGTTCAATTGATCTACCGGTTAAATTATTCTACTACCGGTTTCACAAATCTACTTTAAAAGGTAGATCTACTGGCCTGACTAGAAAATCATTGTTTGTCACATGGACAGTTATACGTTACGTATTCACGAGTTGGGAGACCATCCGCTTTGTTTGTGTTAACGTCAGACCAAAAAAAAAATATGGTTTACCAAAGAGCACTTCAAAAAAACGGATAGTTTGCGGACACGTATAACGCTTCAATTCAGTATTTACTTTGGATTCAGTTTCATTTACTTAGAGAAGTTCAACTAAATAACACTTCATTTTTGTAATCGAAATCAATTCATAACTGTTGTGAAATAAAATAAAAGTTTTCCTTTTCAAATATGAAATAAAAAAATTTTTTCTTCTTTTTTTTTCTTTCATCTTTTTATCACCGAACGAAATTTTACATAAAACGAAGCCATGTGGAGGCGAAACGGAGTTCGCCTGGTTTGCTAGTGATTCATATAAATCATTTTATAATAAATAATAATATTGATTCCTTATATTCCTCTTCAGTCGTAAGACATAAAAGTGAATTACCTTAATTGATAATGAAATGTATTGTGGCTTTACTTTCTGAATAAATGATCAAATTGATAAGTTTTTTGAAATCTGCAATCTATTCTTCCAGTCTATATTATATTCGCTTTAGTTAAGCTCCTCGAAATCATTTGTGTGATAACTCATTTTGTATTAATCAGTAATCGTTCACCTGTTATCGCTTCAATACTTTACTTATCGATATCCTTTGGAATCAGTAGTTCTCATACAAGATAACTCTTGAGATAACTACTTTATATGCTGGACAAAGATAAAGAATCAAGTAAATCCAATTTCCACTTTATTATACCTTTACACGTGCTGAAAAGAGAACTTAACATACTAAAACTGATCCATAAAATAACACAATTTTTGAATACTCTTCAAATTCGTAGTTTTCAAAATTATGTAGGACCTCAAATCTTGCCTTATGGTTGTCAAAGCGATACATAAAGTTGACCATTAACTTCAATGTTCTGCATTTTCATTTTATTATTCATTGCTTGTTTTTCCTGGTGTGCTGGACAACTTAGAAGTAAACTGAAAATGGAATCAATACTCTAATCGATTTACGTTGATGGAAATTAGAGATAAAGTTACCTTCGAATCAAGTAGGTAAGTCAACAACGATTTTCCTATTCCCATATCAATGTTGAAAACAAAATAATTCGAACTGAAGCAAATTAGCTCAAGCTTCTTGAATGCTTCAACTGAAAATTTCAAGCTGCAATCCTTAAAAATTACAATTTTGTGAAAACAATTCTAACCAATAACTCTTCTTCTTCTTCTTCTCAGCAAAACAGCTTCCTCCTAGGCAACCCCCCTAGTTGAGGTTGCTGAATACCATGGACCAGCAAACAGGCTATGCATCCAGTCTCTTCGTAGCGGGTTGGAAACTAACAGCCTGGCTCCCAGGGGTGCAGGAGTCTAGAACGTGTCTATACCAGACTGAGATGAGCTCTTGTAGTATAAGTAGTATTTCAATGAGGGCTACCGCGTATGAATTTTCCGCTAGAGGCGCTAGTGTTGCGTGAGGTCCACGAGAATTTGAATTGTCAAATATTCAAACGTAATTGGGAATCTGTATTCTGTTTATTTTCAATCTTTACGTGGATGTGAGGAGTTTCACATACATATTCAGATGAATAACAGCAAATATGAATCACGGATCAATGAATATCACTGCTCTGAAAGCGGTATTACAGAAGATAGTTGCCCAATTAGAGCCGGGTTTCACAAAAAACCCCGATCACGTTGATTGACGAAGTGTCATTATTTCTGTGCAAATTTCAGTTCATTTTTGACGTAAACCATCGAAATTTTCTCAAAATCAACGATTTGATTGCCAATCAAGCTTTGTGAAACCCGCGGTAAGCGGGCTAAAAAGAGAGCTAATTCAAAGGTGAGTTTGTTCAGAGTTTCAATACGCACTTCTTGCGGAAGTATGCTTATTTATTGAGTTTAGAGTTATGGTTTTTCTTTTTACAGATCCAAATACTATGATAGGAATGATAATTCCAGTGGAAACGCATTATCAAGATTTGAAATAAGTTTATTACAGAAGTAGATTATCATTTCAAGGGAAATTGCTTTTTATCCTACTTACATGATACCTGTGATAGCTGAAAAGTGTTAAAACTTGGAGTAGAACAATAAAACCTCACACAATCCTTTCATTTATCATTATAAGTGAATATATAGAGAAAACAGTATTGTGCAGCGAAAAGGAAAACCTCAGAGATCAATGTATACTAACTAATCACTAATCATTCATTTAAAGTGAGGTAATTTATTTATTTACACAAGTTCTTGATATATATTTTTACAGTAAATGTTTTCCTCGAGTTAGTGAGTTGATTGATAACAAACATGAAATGTTTGTAGATGTAAAATCCAGAGTGAAATTGTGCCAATTAGATTTTCAATTCGAAGTAGGTATGTTTCTATTACTCTCAAGTTCCGACAAAAAAGCAGTATCAGTTGAGCTCTCTTGACTACGTATTGATTTTCCTCTACAGTTGAAACGATTCTTGCATTTTCAAATTTCTTTCTGCGTTCAAGAACTCTCTCTACTATATAATATAGTATTTTATTCATATCTGTCCTCACCTTCCTGGTACCCAGAAAATTGGCTAGGTATTGATTTCAGTTTTAATTTAGGAATAGCTGAAAAATTTTCAACAGTATATTACAAGTAATACAAGTAGGTATAACTAGATTCATTCAATTGTAAAAGTAAAGTGTCTGAAGCAACATAATGTAAAAGATTATTAGGTACTCACGGTTTTCTGTATTAGGATCGTTAGGTCACGTATTATAACCAGGGTTGAAATGTTTTTCACAAAAATAAGAATGTTTTGAAGGGGTAACATCAGCTGCTTTAGGACAGTCTTATCGTTCCCTTTTTTTCTGAACAATACGGAACTGCACAACCCTGCGGCATGCTCGATATTGTACAGTATTCAAGGAATAGAATGTACACTTTTTTCACACGACTTATAACTCCGAACACTTATAAATATGAATTTGTTTTAATAATAATAAATCAATGACAGTACAAGGAACTTTGACAGGACCTCACGCAACAGAGGCGCCAGCTAGCGAGGAAAAAAACGGTAGCCCTCATTATAGGAAGTAAGTATAGACCTAATGTTGACAACTGTTCTACCCACGGAGTGAGCACACAGGAATGACACAAATAGGGGATGAATCTGTAAGGACAGGAATTCGGAAAAATTAAATGCTGAACATACAAGCTACAAACGAAGCTCCACTACTACAAAGCAGCTTCTACAAAGCTAAATTGGAAGCGTCTAGAAAATCAAGCAACAAGCTCATTATTCTCTTATCAGTGGAAAACAAAACATCATATAAATTTAAAGGTTTTGGAAATTGAAGGCTAGACAGTTGTTGGTATAATTTATCAATGTTATAACTATTATTCGCGCATACAAAAAAGATATGTCTCTGGTCCCCATATCCCCCACAACTGCAGGAGGGGGAGTCTGCAATCCCAATTCTAGCCATATGAGCAGGAAAACAGCAATGACCTGACCTGAGGCGAATGATGGTCACAATCTTTTTCCTGAGCAATTTTAATCTGCCAAACCAAGTACCCTTTCTGTAAAAACTAGGCTGAATCATCTCAGAGTATGTTCTACCCTTAACTCGAACCATTCTCCGAAACTCGTCATCCCATTCTCTCCAAATTCTCGCCCTAAAGTCCAGCCAAAGTTCACGGGGATCGCCCACGAGCCCGGAACTCCCTGGTAAAAGCCTACCCCGGTTGGCCAATCTATCTGCCATATCATTATGCACAATATATGAGTGACTTGGCACCCATAATAGAGCAACATGTAGACCAGCCGTTTTAAACCCTCGACAACATAATCAGCGCAAACTGGCATCTATTGTCCCATCTTTCAACTTGTCAATGAGGGCTGCCGTTTTTTTCCTCGCTAGTTGGCGCCTCTGTTGCGTGAGGTCCTGTCAAAGTTCCTTGTACTGTCATTGATTTATTATTGTTATAACAAATTCATATTTATAAGTGTTCGGTGTTATAAGTCCTGTGAAAAAAGTGTACATTCTATTCCTTGAATACTGTACAATATCGGGAATGCCGCAGGGTTGTGCAGTTCCGTATTGTTCAGAAAAAAGGGAACGATAGGACTGTCCTAAAGCAGCTGATGTTACCCCTTCAAAACATTCTTATTTTCGTGAAAAACATTTCAACCCTGGTTATTATACGTGACCTAACGATCCTAATACAGAAAACCGTGAGTACCTTATAATCTATTACATTATGTTGCTTCAGATACTTTACTTTTACAATTGAATAAATGTAGTTATACATAGTTGTATTACTTGTAATCTACTGTTGAAAATTTTTCAGCTATTCCTAAATTAAAACTGAAATCAATACCTAGCCAATTTTCTGGGTACCAGGAAGGTGAGGACAGATATGGATAAAATATTAGTAGAGAGAGTTCTTGAATGCAGAAAGAAATTTGAAAATGCAAGAATCGTTTCAACTGTAGAGGAAAATCAATATGTAGTCAAGAGAGCTCAACTGATACAGCTTTTTTGTCGGAACTTGAGAGTAATACCTACTTCGAATTGAAAATCTAATTGGTACAATTTTACTCTGGATTTTACAACTACAAACATTTCATGTTTGTTACCAATCAACTCACTAACTCGAGGAAAACATTCACTGTGAAAATTTATATCAAGAACTTGTGTAAATAAATAAATTATCCTTCTTTAAATGAATGATTAGTGATTAGTTAGTATACATTGATCTCTGAGGTTTTCCTTTTCGCACATACTGTTTTTTCCATATATTCACTTATAATGATAAATGAAAGGATTGTGTGAGGTTTTATTGTTCTACTCCAAGTTTTAACACTTTTCAGCTATCACAGGTATCATGTAAGTAGGATAAAAAGCAATTTCTCTTGAAATGATAATCTACTTCTGTAATAAACTTATTTCAAATCATGATAATGCAATTCCACTGAAATTTTCATTCCTATCATAGTATTTGGATCTGTAAAAAAAAAACCATAACTCTAAACTCAATAAATAAGCATACTTTCCGCAAGAAATGCGTATTGAAACTCTGAACAAACTCACCTTTGAATAAGCTCTCCTTTTAGCCCGCTTAATTGGGCAACTATCTTATGTAATACCGCTTTCAAAGCAGTGATATTCATTGATCCGTGATTCATATTTGCTGTTATTAATCTGAATATGTATGTGAAACTCCTCACATCCTCGTAAAGATTGAAAATAAACAGAATACAGATTCACAATTACGTTTGAATATTTGACAATTCAAATTCTCGTGGACCTCACGCAACACTAGCGCCCCTAGCGGAAAATTCATACGCGGTAGCCCTCATTGCACTTCTAAAATCTGTGACTATAACCGAACTCAATATTCTCTTGTCCAGGATTACCCGAAGCGCTCTATAAATCGCGAACATCTCAGCGGAGAACACTGACCAATCCTCTGGCAATCTGCCACAAATTTTAAGGTTGGCAGAAGGGACCCAGACTGAATATCCCACTGAATGTGGGTTGGTGGACTTAGAGGCATCCGTATACAATTGAGTAAAGCCTGAGTACTCCCTTTCAAGCAGGGAGGTAAATTCCTGATCATTAGTTAATGAACCCTTAGCCATATTGGAAACATAAACTGACCTTCTCTCTGATCTAACCACAATGTCAGTCATGAAATAAGGAATGGTAGTAGACCTCCATATTCGCGAGATGTTGCCCTGGATCAACTTCAGCGCCCGCACATATCCTGGAATATTGTCATTAAACCAAAGATGATCGAATCTGGAGGGAACACGGAAAACCTCCAGTAAGGGATGTTGAGAAAATCTACAGATCTTGGACACGAATTTATAGGATAGCCATCTTCTTCTATATTCTAGCGGAAGTTCCCCACTCTCTGAAAGAACGATGTTTGTGGGTGTCGACTTCATGAGACCCAAGCAAATGCGTAACGCAGAGAACTGCACCACATCCAACTTTTTAAGGGTTGCTTTCGCGCATCTACCATAATAATAGATAGCACCAAAGTCCAGGTAAGGTCTTATTAAGCCTTTGTAAACATTTAGAAGGGTAGAAGGATGTGAGCCCCACGATGGTCTACAAATGGCTTTGATGACTCTGCATTGACTAATAGCCTTTGAACACATGAGTTCTACATGTTTACTCCATTTAAGTTTCTGATCGAAGACCACTCCCAGGTACTTAACCTCTTGTCTCCATGGAATGGTTTGGCCATTTATGGCTATGTGTGAAGATGGCGAAGGAAGAAAGTGTTTTGTGAAAGTCATTGCTGCCGATTTTTGGACATTGATTCTCAGATTGCGCTCCAGAAGCCACTCGTTAAATCTGCCCAGGTTATCATTAAGGCATTCAATTATCAGCTCTAAGCCATCTCCCGAACAAAACATCGAGAAATCATCCGCATATTGGAAGAGGAGGACCCTCCTACTCAGCAAAGTTTGTGGAACTCGTGTGTATAAATTAAACAGTGGTGCACTCAGCACTGAGCCCTGCAAGAGACCACTAAGGAGAGTTTCCTCGAATTCTGTCCCAGATTCTCCCTGTAAGGTCACCTTACGACCATGAAATAGTTCATATATTAAATTGGCCTCGTTGAGAGGAATGCTGCAAGAAATCATATCATTCCATAACACATTCAGATCAACACTATCAAAAGCTCCCGATATGTCCAAGAAAACACAAACGGAAAATTGACCCCGATCAAAAGCCGCATAGACCTGAGCAGAGAGGAGAGTGTGACAATCCGAAATGGATCTGTCCCTTCGAAAACCGAAACTCAGGGGTCCTAGATGATGTTCAATTGTGCCTTCTATTCTTTCCTTCAACATTCTCTCTAATATTTTAGTAACACACGATGATATCGAGATAGGCCGATAACTATTACTCACATTCACCGGTGAATTACCCTTCAAGATGGGGACAATGACTGAAGTTTTCATGATGAGATGAGGGGAGCCAAAACGTAGAAGTTTATTAAATAAACCCAGGAGGGTTATTTTGACAGACATAGGGAGATGGAACAAAATTCTGTAATCAATGCCATCCACACCTGGAGCCGAGTCCTTCCGCAACCTTAAGGAGTACATTAATTCTCCAAGAGAAAATTCTTTTATGGTGTTCTGATAATTCAAGGCAATCGTGGAGGATGATACCGATGAGGACAACTTCCGAAGAATATCCCCACAGCACGAGTCTGGAACCGCCCGAAATTTGTTAGAAGGACTCTGAACTTCCTGACCACATTCCAGAAGAGATCTGCCTGATCTAGAGACAGATTCTCACAGAACTGTTTAAATGAATCTCTTTTCTTACCCCTGATCAATTTTCTGGTTTTTGCTACTTGATTTTTATCTGCAAGATAATTTTCCAGACTAGGAGAGCAGTGATATCTCGAGAGGAGAGACCTCCTCAAGTTTACCTCCCTAGCAACCTCTTCATCCCACCAATGAACTTTATACTTAGGCTTTTTACATTTTTTACGCTGTGATAGCGAGGAGTCCGCCGCCGCCTGAATAAAATTGATGAGGTCGGACATATTGTCAACTTGACAGTTGTCAAACTGATCAAAAACTTTCCTATAAAACAAATTCCAATCGGCGTGTTTCGTCCTATACCTTCGCAGAGAAGGTCTCTCTCTTTTGGTCACCCCATCCCCTTCATTAATTCCGATCAATATGGGGAAATGATCACTGGACCCAGTGTCCTGGATTGTCGCCCACCTACAGAGTACCGACATGTTTCCAGTGCAGATTGACAAATCGGGTGCGCTAGGGTTTACCTGAGGGGGGGTCAATCTTGTAGGAGAACCATCATTGAGCAAAATGAAATTATTATCCCTCAAGAAGGCCTGAACCGTGCTACCATTATGGTTAAGAAACCCTGAACCCCATTGGGGATTCTGTACATTAAAGTCAGCCAATAACAAACAAGAACCATCAGAGTACACCTGAAACTGTTCCAGGACAGAAACTGATATGGAAACGTCTGAAGGGATGTATAAACAGACAATGTTGTATCCAAGGCAGGTAAGACCCATGACCTGCATTCTGGATGGAAAATTCAAGGGACTCAGATCCATCTCCCGGAAACACAACCCTTCACGAATGGCCATAGCTATTCCCCCATAACCATCAGCTCTATCCAACCTAAACAGCCTAAAACCAGATATGGAAATGCTCTGATGATCCTTCAAAAAAGTCTCGTTTAGACATACATATTACGTCCGGTTCCAAATTTTTAATCAATACTTTGAGATCGTTAAAATTTGAATAAAGGGATCTTATATTCCATTGCAGGATCTTAAACATATTTCAGGGCTAAAAAAAAGAGATCAAGTGAACTGGAAAAGTGGAAATCGAATCAAAATAACAGAAAAGGGACCATTAAAATATTACATAAATTACGTTAGATTATAATGAGGTTATTTGTGTATCAAATAATCCTCATTATATATAATTTTTTTTTGAATTATTTCTTTCAAGTGATAATGACTGTTCGTTCTGGCTTGGTGGATAAGTGCATGCACTATCTTGAGAAAGAGACTCTGATAGAAAAGATTTGTTAATATCAGCCATCTCTGTCTCTAAGCTGGGGCAGATCTCCATCTCCTGTGGAGATGAAGTAGAGGGAATGTTTGGTGTCGGAGAGCTCCATCTATAATTAATGAGACACTCGTTATGAGCATCCTTATCATAGCCTATCTGAGATGTCGCCTTTCTTTTGAAATTCTGCCTACTACGAGTAGGGGGGGAAGAATATGTGGCACCCGACCTAGGTCGCGAGACTGCACCCGAATAGGTTCGAGGACTAGAAGTATCTTTAGTAACATCTCTACTCTGTAAGGTGGGGAAATCTGATGGAGAGGGTGAGAATTGTTTCTTACAAGCTCTGTCAGCTTCATATAAAGACACATTGTTCAAAGCCATTACCTCTCCCATTCTCACCTGCCTGCCATATTCAGGACAGTCCCTATCAGTGGCCATATGATCTTGACCACAATAAATACATCGATGTTCCGAGTCGCATGCACGCTCATCATCATGATTACCACCACACACATTACAACGAAATCTACCTCTACAAAGGTTTCTTACGTGACCGTACCTCAAACACCTCATACATTGGACCACTGGAGGAATGTACAAATCAACAGGGAGAATATTCGAGTATAATTCAAAAAATTTGGGCAACACAGTGCCCTCCAATGTAATAACACATGTGTTCGTTTTCACTAAAACATTTCTACTATCAGTAACTTTTTTTCTATTGAACCTTCTCATTCTAATCACTTTGACTTCAGGATTGAGACCCTTTCCCAGACTCAATATTTCCTCGTCCGTAATCTCATGCCCCACGTCCCTTATTATACCCATCACTGTGACAAATCTACCAGGAATGTAAACCTCATACTCCTGAGGGTTAAAGTTGTTATATTTTACGAAACAATTAGCTTGTTCTGAGGTTGCGAATCTCACTCCAACCTTCTTCAGGCCCTTTCTATTTATATTGACAATATTAAATTCTTTATATATTTCACTATTGAATAATATTTTTCCAATATTTAAGGGATTAAGATTTTTAATTTCCGCACTGGAACTCTCAACTATTACCTCGAAAGGACCTTTGTCCTTAGCTGAATAGAAACAATGCAGTTTTTTGATTTTTGAACCTCCTTGACTAATTTTAAACAATATATCATCTATCTTGCCAACAATAACTTCATTATTTCTACGATCAGCCTCAACTCTAATAGCAGTGAGTTCCTCTTTTAATAAGTTAACGTTAATGGAGTTCCAAATTTCCCCTTCTAATTGAGAGAGGGCAAATTTGGCTCTCGGAGATAAAGCTCCCAGAACCCGAGGCCAAGCCTCGGGATCTGTTTCATTCATGTTGAACTAGAGATAAGGAGCCTGTTCCTTGATATATAAAAAAAACAACTTCGATAAAGGTTAGGAAAAAAAAGACTATTCTAAATAACAAGGGCCGCAGATGCATAAATATCGTTCAGCACTCACTTCTAGGTAAAGAAAAACTCACCAGGAATAAGGAAAACTCACGAGACACCACAAACAAGGGAAAATTCAGGTTCTCAGCACTCCAGAAAAAACCCAGATCTTGCCCTGTCAACAGCCTTCAAGCGACCAACCAATAACTCGACTTTCGCATACGTCAATCTGACATCTGATGAAAATGTAAACACACGCGGTCTGTCAAATTTCAAATTGTCAACTTCGCCCTGATTGGTTCAAAATCCGTAGGTTTTAATGTAGTCTCAAAGATAACGCGACTGAGCTTCGCTCAGATGTAAAAGGCCACGCCCCCTTCTCCCGAAGTGAGCACGAACGCGAACCGAATTAAACCCGAAGCCATCGCGCGCCGTCCGCTTGTTTGGCTTCCATACGTTTTATATCCGATTATTTACGACATCACATTAGAAACCTCAAGAATAACAGTACTTCTCCACTATTTAATGGATGTTATTATACATATAAACCTTCCTCTTGAATCACTCTATCTATTAAAAAAAACGATGTTATTCTTTGCTTGAGCACAATCCGTACCAACTTAAGACAGAGATCTAAATAAGAAGATCAGTTTTCAAAATATGAAGAAAAAAGTGGACAGAAAACTTTTCAAATTCACGAATTATAAGTGAAATTCATTGAAATTTGCCTAGAAATAATAAAAATATTTTAATTTATTCGAAGTTTTTCAATGAAACGTCAATAATTTATTCTGTTATAACAAATAGATACTGTTTACTTACATCCATATTAAAACAATTTCATTGATATAATTTAGAATCAACAAACGAAGACATCGGAGAAATTTCATTTCAAATTGTTAGTTAATTGCATTTTCACTGAAACTTGCGGTTAATTGCATTATTCCAATTATTCTCTGGAGTTCTAACACTTCCATCCCGCAAATGCTATAGAAATGCTCCGCAGTGACGTCACATCTCGATGCGCGTCGGCATACCGGTGTAAGTGTATCGTGGTCAACACTAAAGCAGAGAGCGGCTTGTCTTCTTCATCCACTTGATCAATTTGAGTTGAATCAACAGAGGACAGGGGCCATAGAGAGGAATCGAGAGACAACCAGTAAGGACCACGCCACCACAATGGGTGATGATGAATGTCTGCAGGCATCAATCCTCTAGAGGCACAATCAACTGGGTTGTCTTCAGCCTCCAGCGATTCGAGGGAATCAGATCCTGGATCTCAGCGACTCGATTGCCAACAAATGTCTTCCACCTGTGACTCTCACCACGAATCCACGACAAGAATCTCAGAAGGCGATGAGATGCTGCAAAACACGAGTGTACAGGTGATGCATGAGTTTGGCGAGAAGATGGGCACTTCACAGTTCCAAGCGAGGTAGGTTTGTAGCCTTGCAAGGGGCAATTTGGACTTTGCCGCCAGGAGAGACACATGGTAATATCCAGACGACGCAAAAGTGCAGCGTAGCCCGATTCAGAGGCATCACAGAAGTCGATCAACCGATGAGCAAAAGAAGAAATGGCTGAGATGAATCGTGGTATGTGAAGCTCTACCATATTGGGGAAATGAATTGAAATTGCAACCATGGGGGCTGAACCCTGAACCTCATTAGAAAGAGGTTGGTCCCATCCAGATGGACTATAAATCAAATAATTAGTCAGAGTTTTCTATTTACTCCAAAAAAACGAATCCACAGTATTTCTAATATTCTGCAGTTTTCTTTGTTCACTAATGCTAATAAGAACACAATATTTTGCAAATAGGTCCAAAACTTTTATAGGTTGAGAATGAACACACAAACTTAAAAGATCGAAATTTGGTTCAATCAAATTGGATCTACCTGGATTTCTGAATGAAAATTTATAATAACGAAATTTCATGAATTGCTGATATATACTAACCATAATTATACCGCTCATTATAATCCCATATGATAAGCGAAATTTTTCAGAAAAAATCGAGCTCTAATTATAATTTCTAAGGTTTCAATGGTGATAATACCAATCAATATTTCTTAGATATCATGGTTTCCAGTTCGATGATACGTTTGAGATAGACGTGGCAACACTGTCGACTTGAAAATATTTTAGGCGAAGAGTTTCTTCATCCTCAAGACTCCACCTAAAATTTCAGAACAAAATATTCACTAGTTCTCTAAAAACGTCTAATAGGCCAACTTAAAAGGAAAACCCTGTATGTGATTACGCAAAAATGATTGTTTCGGTTTCCTCTGCAGTTTATGATGAAGTACTGTAAAATGTGATTCAATTTGAATTAGATCAATAACTGATGTAGAAGAGAACTGAAGAAAGAAATTAATGAGATTTGAAATCATTTATTTACGACAGACAATATCAATATATTTCTCTGAAGCTAAACAACAATTTTCACAACATTCTTTAGTGTAAGTATCTAACATCTGATTATTGAATTTGTTCATTGGATGAATCAAGAATAGGTTCACTTAATTTTTTTGAAATATTTCATTTTTAGCTAAACAGACCATTTTAAGAAATAATTTTGAAACACGTCTATTTTCGATTTTAATTTACCGTATTTTAAAATAACAACCTAATATAGAGGAATAATTACTCTAGCTGAGCGGACTCCAAAAATGTATCACATGTTGATTCCAATTGGTTCAGGGTGAACAAAAATACAGTAGTTTTGTGTGCTCATAAAGTAACATGCTAGCTACAAATACATATTGGAATTCTTTGTTACCTATATCAACCCTGAGTTTGTCTTGACTGAATATTTCCATGAACACGAAAATACTGGTTGACGAGTAGTGAAGCAAGTATAAATACAATTTTAGAAACAACAATAACACAGATGAACCTATTCTTGACTAATTATGTAATATTTGATTATCACAGAAGTATTTTAACTGAGGAAGAACCTCCTTTATTCGAAGCAGGCTCGAAAAAAAGTACACCTATATAGATAGATATAATATCTGTTAATACATAAAATTCATCGATTGGAAGGACAATAGATTATTTGGCACATAATTATAAAAATTAAATTCACAGATCACAGTCATATTCAAGTTATTATTGCGAATCTAATAGATGAGAATTGTTTTCGAAAATGTGCTGAGAAGTACACTGAAGTTTTCAATAGAAACGTGGTTTATTTAGAGAATTGATCAGACGTTTTTCAATAGATTTCAGTGAACAAAATATGTAATAATTAAAGTGAATCACATAAGTAATAACAAAAAAACAATTTAACTTATCCGATAGATGTATTCTATCAATGACAATTCGATGTTTGTTAATTTCTTTGTTGTTTTTATTGCATCATTATAATTGTTTTTGTGCGAATGATTTTTCGATAAATCAAGGAATGCAAGTGAAAATTGTCTATGGAGTGTGAAAAATGTGTGCACACTGAGTGTTCCAAAAAAAAGGCGATCCGTCTCTAGGATAGATAGAAGCTCAAAAATGAACCTGTGTTGGGAGCATGCGTAGACAAGTTTTCAGCTTTTATAAAATAACGAAGGTCTGGCGTTCACGGGCTCTCAGACTATATATTCTAGTGCTCCCCTTCTCTTTGTATAATTCAAGATTGCCCAAAATAGCGTAGCCCAGGTTCTGCTAAGTTTACAAATCGAAATCACAATAATCGTTGTTTTCTCCATCAAATAGAACAAAAACTTCGAAGTATGATACATCGTTACAATGTCACTTATTCACCTCAAGTGACTTTCAATTTGCGTTTTTTTCAGTTGAAGTTTTCTTGAAAGATGTGACGATTTTTCAGATTTTTATCTCAGGAATTGGCCGAGATGGTATTGGAACAGGTATACTAGATCACCTGGTATATCGTTTTTTGGTACCTATAAGATTTTTACACGAATAGACAACATAAAAATTATTTCTTAGAAACTTTATAGGTTTTCACTCCCAGTCTCTGAAACATAAATAATTAAAAAATAACATCAGGAATAGAGACATCACAAGATCACAAATTGCTGATCATATATGTTCAAATAGCGGAGATCATATGATGAACTGGAACCACACAAAGATCCTCATGACGGAACCTGATAATTATAAAAGGAAAATTAAGGAATCTACATGTATTTTGTTGGATGAAGTGAATAATTTGACCAATTGTTCTGTTGGAATAGATCGTATTTGGATTGATTTATTGAGGAAGGAAGTGACATCAGGAAATTTCAAAATCAAATAAATCAACATCTCTATAGATTGACAACTATCAATGTCAATCAGATTACAAATGAGAAAATACACAATTCTGAAGAATTTCAGAGTTTGTCTGAAGAAGGTGTCTGATGTAGCCACCGAAACGTTACAATATCCTTTTAATTTGTTTCATTTTTCAGTTTTACTGTTAGGCCACAATTTTTTTTCAAGACCAATTTGCTCCTGACAAATAAGTGCAAAGATTTTCGCAGGAGCACTTAATCAAACATTTTTTAATTATTTATGTTTCAGAGACTGGGAGTGAAAACCTATAAAGTTTCTAAGAAATGCAGAATCCTCCCAGAGTATATTTCAATCGATAACATAAAAATTACTCAATTCGAAATAAATAGTACACATTGTGCTGAAATTACCCGAATAATGTTAGAAAGGCATATAACTTCATGGTCTATTATCACACCAATATAAAAATTTGGAGAAATTAAAAATAGCAAAGAAATTAAAAGGAATATAAATAGATGCATATTTACATATTGATTCGATATAAGTCATTGATGGAACAAAATCAAGATGAAATAACAATTAACACTTAATATATGTAACGATTTCCATACAAGTAATACATGTTCTCATAGAAATTGGAAAAATATATATTCTAATTATATTACATCTTTCGTTCAGTTCTGGACATTATATTACAGCAATACAATAAGAGACCATTTTACATGTAGAAAATGAGTTTATTCGTTATCAAACTTATTTATGAAAATATGTTGCAAATATTTACATTTGAAATTTGTGGTCAGTGGTGAACATTACAAATAGGTACAACACCAATATCTTCTAGCTTTTTTATGAATACGTTAGAGTGTATTTTTTCAGGTCAATGCATTTATGCGTGTATTAATATCTAGTGGAAATGAAAAATTATATTGGTGAAATAAAAAATCTTCTAAACAGTCTTCGAGTTTTAGAAACGTAGGTATAGTAGAGTGACTGTCCCAACTAAAACTACAATTATGAATTTTCAGATAAGACCACTGTTAAGGGATAGTTTACACGCAAAGGAGAGGAAAGCTGAGAATGTTTCCTAAAGAAATATTGAAAAATTCAGTTCCTGTTATGGACCGACAATCGAAACAAAACGATCTAACAGAATAACTCCTGTATATGGCAAATAGTCCGGTCTATTAAGACCAAAAAATGAGAGTGAAGTTACATAAAGTCCCAACAAGCTGAATTTCTGTGAAGTTGTTCAAAACATAATTATAAACAATGTCTAAAAGTTCCTCATCATTCCCCTGTGAGAAAAAAATTTATTCCAGGTCAAATGTCAAAAAAATTAGTTTTTCGCGATTTTCAGCAAAACGGTAAGTTTTATCATAAAAGTACCTCAAACAAAAATTGTAGCTCATAAAATTATCTATAAAAAATGTATCAATACTTTTTTTCTTACGAGCCACCCTTTCTGAGATATAACGATTCAAAAAGTTATAACTACTCGCTAAGTACATCGTTATATCTCAGAAAGGGTGGCTCGTAAAAAAAGTATTCATACATTTTTATAGATAATTTTATGATCTACAATTTTTGTCTGAAGTACTTTTATGATAAAACTTACCGTTTTGCTGAAAATCGCGAAAAACTCATTTTTTTGACATTTGACCTCGAATAAAATTTTTTCCTCACAGGGGAATGATGAGGAACTTTTAGACATTGTTTATAATTATGTTTTGAACAACTTCACAGAAATTCAGCTTGTTGGGACTTTATGTAACTACGAATGTCTAAATAGACAGGACTAAAAAGTGAACTTGCAGTATGGCGAAAGTATTATGATGGCTGTTGCCATCACATTTTCCTGATTTCCTTCTGAACAAGGATAATTAATTGGCTATAGCTAATAAACCCGATGAGTTCATTCATTGTGCATTTCATGAAATAAAATAAATTTCATTTTTATTTTCAACATGGCTTATTGATAGGCTATAGCTAATAAAACCCAAAGGATAAATTCATTCTATATTTTATGAAATAATAGTTATTTAATCAACTAGGTTATTAAAGACAACGACTAAGTAATTGTGGAGCGTCAACATCCAGTTCCCGAAGAATCGCTCAAGCTGTGACAATCAACAAAGATCTAGAAGTTATTCTACAATGGGGTTCTGACAATCTGGTTGAATTCAATGCCTCTAAGACCCAGGCTACTCTGCTCACAAGAAAAGCATCGACAGTCGCACCCCAACTAATAATGGACAATAAAACCAACTAATGGACTTAAGCTTCCAGGGGTCAATATAAGTCCAAATGCAACCTGGCATGAGCACGTCTGCTCAGTTGCCAAGTCAGCTGCACAGAAGCTTAGCTATCCAATTCGTGCGAGGAAATTGTTCACTCCAAAGCAGCTTTTATTACTTTACAAGGCTCAAGTGCGTCCAGCTATGGAATATTGCTCTCACCAGGGGCTCAATTTGATCGACAAACAAGGCTGGCCGATAATAGCCTTGTTTATGTAACTCTAGTTGTCCAATGAAGTGTAGTTCGGGGAGTTAGCTCACAGAGGGAGCTTTGGTTTAGATGTGCCCATTCATACATTCAATTTGAATTTTACTACGAATTCATTGCGCGCGAATTAAGAAAGTCAAATGTTGCTAAATAGTGTAGACGAAGATGGGGATATATAAAAAAGAAGAAGCAATAGTGAAGTTGACCAAAACTCCCTCTGTGAGCTAACTCCCCGAACTACACTTCATTGGACAACAAGAGTTACATAAACAAGGATAATAGTCACCAGTTTGCCGTGTATCTTTATACAGCTAGGACATCGGGGTATCAGAAGGCTTTTCTTTACCGAACTGCAAGGCTATGGAATACCCTACCTCAAGATGTAGGTATTCCCCCTTGGTTACAACTTACAGCAGTTTAAGACACGCACAAACCGATTTCTTTTAAATTCATCTCGGGGCGCTTGAAAGGGCGCTATAAGCTCAGTCTTTTCGCGAGAGATGCGTATAAAAAAAATGCGTGAGCGGAGCGAACTCGTTAATAGTTTGAGATCATTAGTCGCTCGATTAATAACCGAGTTGATTACAAGATTTTTCCGACGATCTCAATATGATTTGTGTATGAATTCTTGATTGAAATACATTCCCATTTTGCACAAAACTTACTTATGACATGATGAAATATCTATGTTCCATTACAGTTTCGATTTTTCTCGTAGTGCTTCTGAATAATTTGTGAACGGTTGCAATGTGGATTGCACATTAACATAGCAGAAAAATTGAGCATTAAAATGGGTCATTAATGATCGATTTCGTACACATTAAAATCATCCTATATTTTGAGGTCGGCGGAAAAACAAATTTCATTTTTATTTTGAACAAGGATAATTAATTGGCTATAGCTTATAAAATCAGATGGATTCATTCATTATTTATTTCATGAAATAAAATAAATTTCATTTTTATATTCAACAAGGGTAATTGATTGGCTAATAGCTGATGAAACCCAACGGATTATTTCATTCTGTATTTCATAACATAAAATAAATTTCATTTTTCTCTAATCTTCAATCTTCACCAGAATTCTAATTTTGTGTTAATTTTTGGCACTTCCATTTAGTTCAACATTTCGGTTCTGAATTGATCATCATTCAATATTGAACAGACTAAATAACCCCAAAAATACAGGATTTCCATACAAAAATTTCCTTTTTCTACAAACGTCAAAAAATGACAAGGTTCGCGCATTGGCAAGAATATGCGAAGTGACCCTTTTTTTCATTTCCTTCGTTACTATGACACCGTGCGCGAAGTAGTGTGCGAAATACTTACTTCGCACACTGCATGTAAACTATATGGGATTTTTATATTTTAACTTGGTAAATTTCTTGAAATCCACGGTTTCTTTAACATTGAGTGTTGCTTTCAACATAGAATATATTGCCCATAGTTATAATACCTAATTACTTGATTTGGAAAAACAGTTCGAACCAGTTCAATATTTTTTTTCATATTAAGCTGAGCGTTTGTAGAAAAAATTTTGTTTGCATCTCATGCGCGAAATACTTTGGTGATCTCGACTATTTTTTTTAACTCGGCTGCGACTCTTTAAAAAAATCAGTTCTCGATCATCAAAGTAGCATTTCGCGCACTAGATACAAAAATAACTATATGAGGAGTAGCATGTGTGCTACTTTCCTCAAAATTTGTTCTTGAAATAAAACGATTTTTGAGCGAAAAACGTGAGCTGCACGAAGTTGAATCGAAATGTGAAATCTGTTCAGAAATTAGTGAAAATTTTAAAATAATATTCAATTTTGAAAGGCAACAGCATCGAACACTTTTCTGCCAAAAATTTTCAATGCAAAACCCATTCCGACGACCCACGGGTTAAAATTTCCATTTTTTGTACGTCAAAAATTGTATCTTGATTCAGTAGAAACCCTCAGTGTTTTTTCTGCTGAAAGAGAGATCTGATTGATGTGTTGTTTTGTTCTATTACCTCTATCTTGGAGCAAACAACTCGCTTTGTTATGCAAAAATTTTAAATGATTCTACGAGATTCTTTTCTCGTTTGATATAACGCGATTATATTCGAAAATATAACTTGACTAAATTGATGATTTCCTAAAAAAAGTAATAATTATATCCACTCCTTTGATGCTTTAAAAATGACCTAGATCTCAACAAGAATTTCACCCTGAGAGATTTATGTTGATTCTGAAAATACTTACTGCATACGGAATGATTGAGTTTTGTTGGGACAGTTCGAATACATTATAATAATCTTGATACTATAGATAAATGAAGTTCGAAAAATTCCTTGTACCTATGTCAAATGAGAAAGTAATATCTGATCAGATTTAGTTCCCTGAAAAGTTTAGATAAGTCTCACAGATTTGAGGTACATAGAGTTGGTAGGTAGCTTTAGTTGATTGCAATTGATTAATTCAAAGCAGGAAATTATTGAACATACTATGGTATTACCTAATGTTTGTATTTAAAGATTTTTGAGCCGTAAATGTTTACGAAAGGAAAGTTCTCGATCACCGATGAGAAATAAAAATGATTTTAACAAAATTCTGCACAAGTCTACGTATCAATATTGAACCGATAAATATGAAATTTTCACCTAATTTCACTTCCTCTTTTGAAATATTCGAAATTTTAAATTTCAAATCTCCATTCAGAAACCATTTGATAACGATGGAAAGTTCTTGTTTTTGGAAATGTTGAGAGAAAATATTATTCATTAAATATCTGATACGTGAATATTTTCACACAGTGAAACTCATCAGAATGTTGGAAAAATCGTGAATCAGACGTATTCTACTAACAGTGGCGACGCTAAGCATGGGCCAGGAGGGTCCTGGCACCCCCTAAGTTTTTGCTGCACCCCCTAAATGTTTGCTGCTTCCGCCTGTAATCTAGGCAATGTTTAACGAAACTGTACATATAGTCCGTTCACGAAAGTTCGAGCGCATCGTAGGCGTTTGTTTATTTATCTGAAGTTGGCAGTATTTGCTGTCATAACGTAAAATAAAGTCAATGTTGCCGAAAGTACCTGGCCTCGTCCGACGAGCTTGCGAGTAATCAGAAAACTCTATGCAATTTTGACAATATTTCGTATCAATCTGACAAGAAAATAAACAACATAACCTAAAATTTCAATATACACAGTGGAATATGCCAAATTTTCATGGCCAACCGACGGCTCAACTTTTCGTGAACGGACTATATTCATTCATTCTGGCACCCACTGAAAAATCCTAGCAACTCACCCGCTCCCCCTTTTATTAAAATACTGTAGTCGGTGTCGCCACTGCTCACTATAAATTTAACGTCACCGTCAGTCGAAATCAGAACGAATCTACTAGGAAAATTTTGAATTTTGTGAAGGAGTTTGAATTGCTGGGAAGATGCAGCTCTAGTAAGGTAAAGCACAAAATATCTCATTATTCTAGTGCAGAAAGGCAATTTCTAAAAACTTTATAGGTTTTTACGCCCAGTCTCTGAAACAGAAATAATTAAAAAATTTCAATTATTGTGTGTGAAAACCTAAAAAGTTTTTGAGAAATGCAGAATCCTCCCAAAATATATTTCAGTCGATATCAGAAAGGCAATCATTGTTTCAATATAATTATAGAATAAGGAATAAATATTAATATTATTGTAAATACTAGTAAATTCAAGAAATCTGTGAAAACAATGATAACTCTTTTTATTCTTACCAGGAATATTATGTTTGTCAGTTCTGTAGTTGATTGCTGTGATAAATTGTGATTTATGTTACTTTGCGATTTTGTATTTTCACATTTATATAAGATTTGACTGTAGCTTATACTTACTTCTAAGTATAAGTCTTATAAGGAAAAAGTGTAAAATAAATAAATACATTTTTCCATACCAGTAATTTTTGACCAATCAAAACGTGTATTTCTGACAGATCACCATCGCCATCTTAACAGATGAACTTTAATGAAATATTTTTGCTCGTGGGTACCCCACAGAGAATTATACTGTAAATTTTTTGGTGTTTATAATGACTTGGAATGGAACGGTCTATGTCCAATGAAACATATTAGCACAACAAAGTCAAATTATTTCCGGAAATTTGTCCTCAACTCGGGATATTTTTCAAAATATATTCATAAGCTCGAAAATAATATGACCTAGTGACGAATTACCAGTGAATACAATAAATTTCCCTGTTCATTTTCTGAACAAAAAATAGAATTGCAGAATATATACTTTACCAAAATTCACAATTTCGTTATATGAGTGTTTAATTTTCTCGAAATAATTCGGCAATTTCATTTGGATTCGATGTACAAATTCAAAACGAATGAAAGCCTATTTTCCCAATGATAGATATTCATACAGAGCAGTGTGATTATCCATCAGATTAAAAAGTGAACTTCTTATTCTGAGGGTTATTCTGTATCAAATTTAAGTATTTCATCAATTGCCTTTTTCGAAAAAAAAATACGAAACCAATTGAACCTTTCAAACAAAATTTTCACTACCTTTTTCTCTATGTACCTCGTGTAAAATACCAATCAAAATTGAGGGTATCATTTGTACAAATATCATTTGGGACCCAACCATATCTTCAAAATACAAGCTCAATTTAAGGCATGCCAATTCGGTAGTAGTTGACCACCCCTATAAACCGAATGATTCTTACAACACTATAATAAACTGTCTCACCACCACCTGCCAAAATGGCGCCCCACTCACCATAAGTACCATAGTCAAAGACCGAGTGGTTGCAAGAAATCAAGATGGCCAAGTCCAACGCTGGCGAGTTTGGGCTGTAGCTACCAGTCACATACAAGTTTTTTCTTCTGAAAAAAGGTTAATATTTGAATTTTTGGGTCCAGCAGATATCGATCAGATTTTAGTGTCACTGTAGGGGAAGTGTGCCCATGTTGGCACCCTTAACGAATTATTCACATATTTCATTAAGGAATATTTCTCTATTTCATCGGGTATACAGATTTACTGCTACTCGTATGTAGTATGCATTCTTATATATAGTTTCAATATAAATTGTTAAAAATTTGGATTATAGCACTTTTTAAAATCTGGCCACGGGTGCCATCATAAGATCACGTATGTCCTTTGATGGCATATAACTTAAAATAAAATGTTATTATTTATTGAAATGTTTTATTGAAGAAAATAGCAGTCCTATTTCATTAAAATGAAAATATAAGTGTAAATAAACTACATTACATTCTTTGGCATCGTCAAAATATAATTTTTATACGCACAATTCACGTACGAATATGATTTGCACTAGCACACTCGGCATGGCACCAGCTGGCGCATTTCTGGCAACGCAACCAATTCTCCCTTGGTCGAGACATGGACAACAGCTTATAACAATAAAGACAAGCGGCATCTGAATCATCGTCATAATGTCTTTCTTCATTTTCCTCATTTTCTTCTACGACTTTAATCTGTCTTTTGACCTTTCTAGCTAGCTTCTCTCTCTCTTTCTTTGTCTTCTCTTCTTCTTCCAACTTCTTTTCTTTTATGTCATGGATTGTATTGAGGATTCCAACTTTTCCTTGTTTCTTCCTCTGTTCACTGCTGATTCTGCAACGGCAGTTGGAAGTGGTGAGAGTTCTTGTATGATTTTCAATGATTTCGATACTTCACTTGAAACCATTCTCATTATTTTCGGATACCTATATAATTTCTTGCATAATACCAGGCTTTGGAGGAATCGTCTCTTGATCTTGATTCTTTTTCTTATGATGGCACCCTATGCTATCATAGGAACACTCTGGCTATGCCATCATAAGCATAAGTAACATATATTTTTCACAAAGCGAAGAAGGTACTAAAAAGACGAAAAAACCTAAAAATTTCACAGTAATGCATTGTTATAGAGTGATTAAAGGAAAGTTTAATCATTTTTTACACAGATTTTTTGAATATCCAAATAAAACGAAAAAGAATGAAATAACTATCATACATCAACACTTACCCAAATGATTGAACTCTTATAACAGTCACAAATTGCCACATATTCAAGGTGTAACTACGTATATCAAGCGTAAATGCCATTTGGCGTACAAACTCAGTAAATATAAGTTTGTTCAGTTGATGTTAACAGACTTCTTCGAAGTGTGCCATCATAAGCAGGATGCCATCATAGGCATACTTCCCCTATTCATTTTGGTTTCCAGAATAATCTGGAGGATTCTGCATTTCGAAAAATTTTTTATAGGTTTTCACTCCCAGTCTCTGAAACAGAGATAATCAAAAAAAAATTCAATTAAGATGAAGCGCGAAAATCTTTGTACTTATTTGACAGGAGCAAATTGGTTTTAAAAAAATTGTTGCCTAACATTAAAACTAAAAAAGGAAATAAATGGAAAGGATAATGTAACGTTTCGGTGTCTACATCAGACACCTTCCTGAGACAAACTTATGAAATTTTCGGAATTGTGTGTTTTTCATTTGCAGTCAAATTATCAACACATTGATTTAATTTTTAAACTTCCTGATGTCATTTCTTTCTTCCTTAATCAATCCAAATACGATCTATTCCAACAGAACAATTGGCCAAATTATCTACTTCATCTGACAAAATACATGTGATTCCTTAATTTTCCTTTATAATAATTATCAGGTTCCGTCAAGAAACACCAAATTTGTTGAACGTCATTCCTTATATTCCTCCTGGCCTTTCAGAAAAAATAAGAAGAATTAGTTCCAAATTCAACATAAGAACTGTTTTCAGAACACAAAATTATTTGAGATCCATTATAACCAGAACGAAACCAATGAATGATTCACAAAAATCAATACATTGTGTTTTACAATATTCCCTGTATACAGGGTGTTTCTGATTTGTTTCCGACAAACTGAAATGGCTGATAGATCACATCATTTTAAGCAAAAAAGTTCCTATGAACATGGGAAATGCTTCGTTTTCGAGATACAGGGTGTTAAAGTTGAAAAAATAATTCGCGTTTTCTTCCATATGTTTTGACTGTTTCGAAATCCTTTCATGAAATTTCGTATACAGGCGTTTTTTGGGACGATAAATTCAAATTTGTGGTTCATTTAGGTGTATTTTTTAGACGGCGCGACCGGCAACCAATTCAACCCATGTAAACCGTTGCAACTTCTTTGTGCTACCCTGTACAACATTTTGGACTTAAAAATCGATTCTCTCATTCTTTTCAATTGAAAAAGGTACACTTCTTTGAAGTTGCTAGGATCAATCGTTTCAGAGAAAAATGCATGTAAAGCCAAAGGGTCCCAAAACCTGTCTGAAAATTATTCCCATTCAAATATTTAATTTAAATTAATTTTGAACATTTCTAAGGCTAAATGCATGCGGATTTTCAATTGCCCTCTTACAAGTAGAAGTGGTAGGTTATGTAATTGTTGTTTTTAAGTGTTCAGAATATTCTGTTTCCTGAAATATGTTGTTGGGAAAGATAAAAGAACGCGAATTATTTTTTTCAACTTTAACACCCTGTATCTTGGAAACGAAGCATTTCCGGACCATGTTCATAGGAACTTTTTTGCTTCAAATGATTAATCTATCACCCATTTCAGTTTGTCGGAAACAATCAGAACATCCTGTATGTGGAAAATCTTATACAGGAGCATCAAGACCTTTAGAGATAAAAAACGGGAACATAAGAACAACATCAAAATAGAGACTTACAAGATCACAATCGCTGATCATGTATGTTTCAAATAGCGGCATCATATGATGAACTGGAACAACACAAAGATTCTGATGACGGTACCTGATAATTATAAAAGGAAAATTAAGGAATGCACATGTATTTTGTTAGATGAAGTAGATAATTTGGACCAATTGTTTTGTTAATATACACTACTGGAAAAAATTAAAGGATCAAAAAAAAATTCCAAATTTTTCGGCAATTTCAATGTGTGTAGCGTTATTTTTCCTGAAAAACTGAAAAGTGATTTTTGGGTTGCCTATATTAATAATTTACAAATATCGAGAAATTATGTTTTCTTTCCTTTATCGATGACGACACATATGGTAACAAGATAATTTTATTCTTTGTTCGATTCGTTTCTTTTCATTCTGAATAAGAAGTCTAATGCGATATAGAAATTCTTTAAATAATTTCTTCGTGGAAAATCCAATTTTGGGATAATAAGCATTTCTATAATTTAAAATATATTGCTGGTTTGTGTTTGATTAGTATAAAGCATATATATACCCTTGGGGATTTAAAAAAGCATTAGATCGAGAATTAAGGCCGCCCAATATCACAGTAAGTCCTACAACTTTCTCCCAGGAATAATTTGTTTGTAATTTCTATTTCCATATTTTTAGGGCCTTTTTTTTTTATGTTTGCTTATTCTTTCTGGTCGCGTATCTGGGAAATTCTATTTCGATCACCCCCTTTTGTGGTGAACATTCTACAACCTGATCGAAGCTAACAGTTTTGTGTACGATAATTCAACCAACCCTGGCTATTTGACGTTATTTTTGGTGGAACATAGGACATCAGGAAAAACATTAGTTTATGATATAGTAGGAGATTGAGGAATAATTGGATATTTTGAGGCTATTTTTCCTGGTATGTAGAAGACCTTTTTTTTGCCATCGCCATTGACGTCAATTTTCCATCTTTGGACTCCATTTTTATTTAGCTGTTATCATCGGAGTTTGCTCAGTACCTACAGTTATATACGTCATTTCAATCCTAAAATTTTTAATTTAACATATTTATAATTGACATATTCTTTGACAATCTTATCAATTTTTCAATTATCAATCAATCAATCATCAAATCAATTTTTCATTTTTCTTCATAACTTTGTGTGTTACTTTGTGGTTGAATTCAATTCATATTTTGCTTGTCAGATTTGAAATTAAATTATATTTCATCGTAGAAATTAAACAATAAATTTATATCTATTACTGCTATTCAAATAAACACTCTCCTTTTTAATACAAGAGAGTCAAAGAAATATTCATCTAAAAGTAAAAATTATTCTAAAGATTGGTATTGAACTAAAGCGAGTATCTTTTTCAAATAAGAGTTTTTTTAAGAAATGGTTAATCTATGTACATACTGTGTGAAAACTAAGCTTGATCAGGCATAGTGGGATCTAATTCAAAAGGTGTATATCATTTTGATAGTGATTTTGAAATATTTTATGTAGAGGGTGATAAATAGAGTTGGTACTTATTGAAAACTTTATTATTATTTTTCTTTTTTTTCTTGATACCTACTTATAGAGTGAATAAAGTTAAAACTAACAACTTTATTAACTTTATCATCATTATTTCTATAATACTTCTGGAATTTGATCGGTGTTTACGTATTTGAGCCGAAACAGATTGCATTGAGGTATATTTTTTTTTATTTTGTTTTGAGTTGCTGGGACAAAATACGTTGGCGCCCCTTTTTTCCATCTTTTGAACTCACGCCGTCTCCACTGATAGCGAACCGAGGTCGTCCCAACAATCTCTTGTTTTTTTTGTTTGCTCGTTTGCATTTAGGTATTATTAGTAATTTTTTTATATATTCACTTTCTACACTTAGAAGCGCTATAAATTTTGGCGCCCAACGTGGGGCCAGAAAGTCCTCAGGGTATTTTTGAATTTTTTTTTGAGGGAATTCTATTTTCAAAATGTCAGGTAGATTAGTTGTTAATAGATTGAATCAATCCCAGTTGATATATTTGTTGACGATTCGAGGTTTGCCAACGGGAACAGTTGATAATATGCGGAAGAGTTTGTCTAGAGCGTTGAAATTGGAGAAGGAAGGATCGTCAATATCCTATCCTAAATATCCGTTCACTTTTGAGGAAGATAGAGTAGCGATTGATGAAGTAATTGCGGAGGTTGAAAAGAGTATTGCCGATATAGAGTTCTTAACATTGGGAAGTAATCGATATGTTGCAAATGAAACGCGTCTGAGGTACGCGTTGATACGACTAGATCATCTGGCCACTACATCAACCGATGAGGAAGCATACAAGAGGGAAATTTTTGCAAAGGTACTCAGTTTGCTTGACTCTCTTGAGGAAAAAGCATCAGGTCCCTCCGGGAAATGTCTCAGCGAAGAGAACTCAGAGACTGAGGAGGTGAATCATCCAGTGGGTGATGATGATCGTCAAGGTGAAATTGATGAGAAAAACTTGGCAACTTCAACTCCACATGTACTGTCAGCGCGTGCTGTTAACACAACTTTTGGCCAGGGAAAATCGATTCCGGTGTACAAATGGGGTATACGTTTTTCAGGTGAAAAACAGGGAATGTCTGTTCATGCTTTTTTACAGAGAGTTGAAGAATTATGTGAAGCTAGGGGAGTGACTAAGGTCGAGGTTTTGAAATCTGCAGTAGATTTGTTGGAAGGCAGAGCGTTAATTTGGTTTAGGGCTATCAAGGACTCAATCGTGGATTGGGATTCTTTCGTTGAAAATCTTAGGGCTGAGTTTGAACCGTTCAATTACGATGAAAAACTTTTAGATGAAATAAGAAAACGTACTCAGGGTAAGGATGAACCTATTGGTATTTATTTGGCTACCATAAAATCATTATTTAATCGTTTGCGTTCTCCTCTTGATGAAAAACAACAAATTAAAATGGTCCTTAGAAATATTCTACCCTTCTTTCAGACACAATTGGCCTTGGTTAACATAGATTCTTATGTAGATTTGAAAAGGTTATGTCGCCAATTAGAAGAACGACGTGAGTATGTCGAGGCTTATTCACCACCACCCAGGAAATCACAGTCTTGTTTGGAGCCCGATTTAGCATATACAGGTATCGAGGAAAAGGTTGAAGAGATTCAACTAGTTGAACGCCAAACTCAATCTGATTCCAAACTCGGAGAACTATCAGTCATATGTTACAACTGTAACAAGCCAGGTCATAGAGCAGTAGGTTGCGCTGCGCCAAAAACGTTGCGCTGCTTCAAATGCAAACAGCTTGGGTTCACTGTCAGAACCTGCCCAAAGTGCAATTCTTCGGGAAACGGATCCAGTCGTTGACTACTGGACCATTTTCAACGACTCCTGTTCATAAAGGTCCAAATAATAAATTTCAACCTGTACTTAACTATATTTTGGATAGTGTTGTTGGAGATGAGAGACCTTACTTACGTTTATCAATTTATGGTAAGGAATTTCTAGGTCTTTTAGATTCTGGTGCATCTCGCACTATCATTAACGGTGAATGTTGGTCAGTTCTGCAGAAATTGGGTGTTACTTTGGAGTCACATGATAAGGTTACGTGTACTGTAGCTAATGGACAGATTTGTTCTAGCATTGGTAGCTGTAGGTTGCCGATAAAGGTTGAGGATAAGGTTGTGTTAATTGAGGTTCTCATAATATCAGAATTACCTCGATGATTTTACTCGGGGCAGACTTTTGGAAAGCTTTAGGTATAGTACCGAATTTGCGGAATAAAGAGTGGTTTTTTTCAGCTGAAACTGTCGATGTTCCTTCAAAGGATACCCACTTGGATGTCGAGCAAAATAAGAGATTAAGTGAGTTGGTCGAAGGAATTTTGGATTGATGGCCGATGACACTATAGGGTGTACCAGTGTAGTCGAGCACGAAATTTTGGTAGAAGGTCCCCCTATTAAGCAGAGATACTATCCGGTATCCCCTGTACTACAAAAACATATTGACGAACAACTGAATGATATGTTGCAACAAGGCATTGTAGAAAGAAGTTCAGCCCATGGTCTAGCCCAGTCATAATGGTTAAGAAAAAGGACGGTTCATACAGATTCTGCGTCGACTATCGAAAGGTGAACGCAGCTACGAAGAAGGATAGTTATCCCTTACCGTACGTATCTAATACTTTGGATAAGTTGCGAAATGCGAAATACATCAGTTCTCTAGACATAAAAAGTGCCTTCTGGCAAGTGCCAGTTAAAGAAGAATCGCGCCAATACACCGCGTTTACAGTTCCAAACAGGGGACTTTTCCAATTTCGCAGGATGCCCTTTGGGTTAAGTAATAGCCCAGCTACTTGGCAAAGATTGATGGATATCATTCTGGGAAGTGACCTTGAACCATATGTTTTCTTTTATCTCGATGATGTAATTATTGTTACAGAAGATTTTGAGAAACATCTCGAAATATTGGAGGAAGTATTGCGTAGACTGCATGAAGCAGGGCTCACTGTTTCCAGGGAAAAATGTCAATTTTGTAGGAGTGAGATGCGGTATTTGGGTTATGTAATAAATAACAACGGGCTTCAGGTCGATCCAGAAAAGGTAAAGGCTATGGTAGAAATTTCTATACCTCGTAATGTGAAAGATGTGCGTAGTGTTGTTGGAACTTTCTCTTGGTATCGTAGATTCATCCCTAATTTTTCTGAACTCATTTCACCCTTAACCAATTTATTGAAAAAGAATAGTAAATTTCTGTGGACAGCGGAATGCAATGAATCGTTTAATTTGTTGAAGCAAAAGCTTGTTTCTGCTCCAATTATGAGCTGCCCTAACTATGATCTACCTTTTCAAGTTCAAACAGATGCATCAGGACATGGATTGGGAGCTGTGTTGAGCCAACCTGATCCGGAAGGAGGCGAGAAGGTGATATGTTACATCAGTCGGTCTCTGACGAGACAAGAACAGAATTATTCGACCACGGAGAGAGAATGTTTGGCAGTCTTGTGGGCCTTGGAGAAACTACGTCCGTATATTGAGGGAATTAAGGTAGAGGTCATTACTGACCATTACTGTTTGGTGTGGCTACAGAACATTAAAGCTGTGTCTGGTCGTCTGGCGAGGTGGATTGTACGACTCCAACAATTTGAATTCAATGTGACACATCGTAAAGGTTCGGAACATCATGTACCAGACCTTTTGTCACGATCTGTACCTAAGCTGGATTTGGTAACTATCGATGATTTCTCTGACATAACCGACACATGGTATTTGAGAATGCTTGAGAACGTTAAGAACCGCCCTGATAAATTTCCTGCCTGGAGGATTCATAACAATTTTCTATATAAGTGTTTAATGTCATCTGTGAGTTTTCCCGATGAAAGTTGTTGGAAGTTGGTTGTACCCAAACAACTGCGTACTAAGGTTATGCAAGATATGCATGATTCATGTACATCTGGTCATATGGGTGTATTCAAAACCCATTCGCGCTTATGTGAAAGGTATTTCTGGCCAAAGTCTCGTTCAGACGTTGCCCGTTACATAAGAAATTGTCAGGTATGTTCAAAACATAAGTCGGATTCCAAAAAACCCGCTGGTTTGATGGCATCTCATTATCCCGAAGCTACTAAACCCTGGGAAGTTGTAAGTTCGGATCTGGTGGGTCCTCTTCCTAGATCTAAAAAAGGTAATTGTTATATATTTGTCGTTACTGATTACTTCAGCAAGTTCTGTTTGACTTTCCCTATGAGGAGGGCTACTTCTGCTGCTGTGTGTAAGGCTCTTGAGGAAGGTGTATTTTTGATTTTCGGTGTCCCACGAATCATAATTTCTGATAATGGTCCCCAATACAAAAAGGAGTATCTTAAACTATTAGAAAAATATAAAATTCGTTCTAAGTTCAATGCAAATTTTCATGCTCAAGCCAACCCCACTGAAAGATATAACCGAACTCTAAAGTTTCTCCTTTCAGCATATGCTTCTGATAATCATCAGAAATGGGACGAAAATTTGGCGGAGATCACTTGTGCTATGAGGACATCTAGAAACGAAACAACAAAATATACACCCTATTATGTCAACTTCGGTAGAAGGATGATGTTGTCTGGTGACGATTATAATATCACTCTGCAGGAGGATGGTGATATAAATTCTTCAGTTGAAACTAGGTCAAGAGGCTTTCAGAAGATCTTTAGTGAACTAAAGGGTCGACTCAAAAGTGCAGCTGAAAGAAATGCTCACTATTATAACTTAAGGAGACGAAATGAGGAATTCTTGGTTCATCAGCCCGTTTATAGGAGAAATTTCGTACTGTCTGATGCTAGTAAACACTTTACGAAGAAATTGGCGCCGAAATGGATAGGGCCATTTCTGATTGCTAAAAGGTTATCACCTTGGACTTACAGATTGCAGGACAATGCTGGGGTTGATAAGGGGATATGGCATGTGAAAGACCTGAAGTCATGTCCTAATAAGGATGAATTATAGTCTTGATGGATAGGAATGCTATAGGTGAGCGATTTCGGACTTTTCTAGTTGTTTTCTCTCTGGTTGATCTTTGTGTCATTATTACTGGAATTTTTAAGATAACTTTTTTTTCTACCCCATTCAGTGACCGGCTTATATTGAGTATCTTGTTTATTGTCGAGCTTGCGTTGGCAACATGATAGTTTTTTTGTCTCTATTCCACTTTCTAGTTGTAAATTCGGACATCATTGTTATTCTCTTGGTATTAAGCAGTCGTTTATTGTCGATGAAAGTATTACACAAAAATGGAAAAAAAAATTGACCATCATTCAATTTTTTTTTTTTTTGAGGAAAGGGAGGAGTTGTAGCGTTATTTTTCCTGAAAAACTGAAAAGTGATTTTTGGGTTGCCTATATTAATAATTTACAAATAATCGAGAAATTATGTTTTCTTTCCTTTATCGATGACGACACATATGGTAACAAGATAATTTTATTCTTTGTTCGATTCGTTTCTTTTCATTCTGAATAAGAAGTCTAATGCGATATAGAAATTCTTTAAATAATTTTCTTCGTGGAAAATCCAATTTTGGGATAATAAGCATTTCTATAATTTAAAATATATATTGCTGGTTTGTGTTTGATTAGTATAAAGCATATATATACCCTTGGGGATTAAAAAAGCATTAGATCGAGAATTAAGGCCGCCCAATATCACAGTAAGTCCTACAACTTTCTCCCAGGAATAATTTGTTTGTAATTTCTATTTCCATATTTTTAGGGCCTTTTTTTTTATGTTTCTGGTTCTTTTCTGGTCGCTGTATCTGGGAAATTCTATTTCGATCACCCCCTTTTGTGGTGAACATTCTACAACCTGATCGAAGCTAACAGTTTTGTGTACGATAATTCAACCAACCCTGGCTATTTGACGTTATTTTTGGTGGAACATAGGACATCAGGAAAAACATTAGTTTATGATATAGTAGGAGATTGAGGAATAATTGGATATTTTGAGGCTATTTTTCCTGGTATGTAGAAGACCTTTTTTTTGCCATCGCCATTGACGTCAATTTTCCATCTTTGGACTCCATTTTTATTTAGCTGTTATCATCGGAGTTTGCTCAGTACCTACAGTTTTATACGTCATTTCAATCCTAAAATTTTTAATTTAACATATTTATAATTGACATATTCTTTGACAATCTTATCAATTTTTCAATTATCAATCAATCAATCAATCAAATCAATTTTTCATTTTTCTTCATAACTTTGTGTGTTTACTTTGTGGTTGAATTCAATTCATATTTTGCTTGTCAGATTTGAAATTAAATTATATTTCATCGTAGAAATTAAACAATAAATTTATATCTATTACTGCTATTCAAATAAACACTCTCCTTTTTAATACAAGAGAGTCAAAGAAAATATTCATCTAAAAGTAAAAATTATTCTAAAGATTGGTATTGAACTAAAGCGAGTATCTTTTTCAAATAAGAGTTTTTTTAAGAAATGGTTAATCTATGTACATACTGTGTGAAAACTAAGCTTGATCAGGCATAGTGGGATCTAATTCAAAAGGTGTATATCATTTTGATAGTGATTTTGAAATATTTTATGTAGAGGGTGATAAATAGAGTTGGTACTTATTGAAAACTTTATTATTATTTTTCTTTTTTTTTCTTGATACCTACTTATAGAGTGAATAAAGTTAAAACTAACAACTTTATTAACTTTATCATCATTATTTCTATAATACTTCGGAATTTGATCGGTGTTTACGTATTTGAGCCGAAACAGATTGCATTGAGGTATATTTTTTTTATTTTGTTTAGAGTTGCTGGGACAAAATACGTTGGCGCCCCTTTTTTCCATCTTTTGAACTCACGCCGTCTCCACTGATAGCGAACCGAGGTCGTCCCAACAATCTCTTGTTTTTTTTTGTTTGCTCGTTTGCATTTAGGTATTATTAGTAATTTTTTTATATATTCACTTTCTACACTTAGAAGCGCTATACATGCCGTAACTTCGAGAGGAATGGTCGTACAAGGAATTTAAAAAAAGGAAATTGTAGCTCCAAGTGTCTAGTTTTTGATTAGAACTTCAAGAATTTTAAGTTTCAGTGGTTTTCGAGTAATGATAGAAAAATCAGCAACAAAAAAATTCTCAAAATTTACCACTTTTTTTTTCTTGTCTACGAGCGTGGAAATTTTATTTTTGCATAATCGTTATAATGATGGGATACTTTGTTAATTCAGCTTTAATTTATTTTTTTATTGACCCCAATACGTCCACTTCTCGCCGAGATATCGGTCTTCAAATGGAAAACAGGGGTGGCAATACCCGTTATTAAATTAATAAAAATTTTATTTGTTAGTTTATTTTATTTTTTTTCTGAAATTTATGTACTATCTGCAATTAAAATGTGGAAAAAGCTCGAGAAATTTTTTTTTTGTACAACTGTCAAAAAAACTTGACTTTTCTTCATCACTATGGATGCGTAAAATATTACTTTTTTCACCGTTAAAAAAAGTCTTTTTTCACCGTTAAAAAAAGTCTTTTTTCACTGCTGATAACTAAAATTAGAACAACTTAAAAATAATGAATATTTTAATTACAACTAATTTCACAAAATTATAATTGTATCTGTACCTTATAAAGTAAATTAGTTTCGTCATCAGCATCTCTGAGAAATTTATTGATATTATCCCTCCATAACACTTTAGATTTCTTTCCTCGGTATCCGACGCTTTTGTTCTTATAAGCGGAACCAATTTTGAAAAATTCCTTATATCAATATTTTCCTTGACATTCGATGTTTTTTTTAACATTGAGCTCCATAACTTGGAAGGTTTAAAAATTTTTGATTTTCCTCGAAATAGCATGTGAGCACATTTTCAGAAACCTTTTTACGTTGTTCTTGTTGCGTCATTCTCGAAATTGGTTATATGTTTTCTCATATTATTAGCTTTGATTTGGCTGGTAACATATAAGATACAATTGTATTTGCTTCTTCAGCCATATCTGCGGGGTTATCACTACCACTATCATATTCAACATTCATCTTCTTTAAAATGATTCGAAATTGAAACAACTACGAGCAAATACTGTCAAAGATTCAAACAATTTCAACAAACTGTTTCTATAGTTACGACACAGACAGATCACTGGATTCATTTAAATATTGTACTGAAAGCATTATCTTCGATGATCATACGTATTTCAGACGATGTAAATTAACATTCACAGTTGTACAAAAAATGTTGTTTGTATTTCGTGCGTATAAAATTCGTGTTTTCATGGCACATTCGAGTGAATTTTTGGCCTCGACCTGCGGTCTCGGCCAAAATTGACACTCTCATGTGCCATGAAAAAAACACTCATTTTACGCACTTAATACAAAAATAACTATTTTGCCATATAACTATTTTGCCATTTTTAAAGATTATGAGCTTCTCAGGGAAAAAAAATTGTGATCCTCATTTTTTCCAAAAATTCAATCGAGTCAAACAAAAAAACGGCTCGCTGAATTGAGTTGGCTCTTCGTAATGTTTTCATCAACATATTGAACTGTGAAAGTCACACTTAACCACTTAACTTCCTCAACATTTCCGATCCAGCGGTAGATTTTCCAAGAAACCACCAAAAGCCCTTTTTTTGTTGAATTTTTATATTGATGCGACATGAAGAAAAAAATTTCTAGGAATAAGCAATGGTTGTTCATTAATGGGAGTTCATTTAAGGTCTTGAATCCCTACTTCAATTTTCTGTGCGATCATTGGTTGCTGAAAAATCGATAATCAAAAACAAATGGATCCTTTTCCATTTGATGTTGAAAATAACCTAAAAATTTGGAATTTTTTTTTGATCCTTTAATTTTTCCAGTAGTGTAGATCGTGTTTGGATTGATTCAATGTCAATTAGACTACAAATGAAAAATCACACTATTCCGAAGATTTTAAAAGTTTGTCTGAAGAAGGTGTCTGATATAGACATACTGTTAGGCAACAATTTTTTCAAAACCAATTTGGTCCTGACAAATAAGTGCAAATATTTTCGCAGAAGCACTTCATTTCAATTGAAAAATTATTTAATTATTTCTGTTTCAGAGACTGGCAGTGAAAACCTAAAAAAAACTTTTAGAAATTCTAGAATAATATTGGTAAAACCAACAGGTGGCGTCTGTCTCAGTTTAAAAAATTTGGCCTCCTCAAGTTCTTCTTGAATTGATTCTTTGCGATTACGAAAATGAGAAACAAATCATTATTTTATGTACAGGGTGATCCAATATTAACGAAAATAGAAAGAGTCTAAAATTTTTCTAGTTCGGATCTGATTCATTCAATTTCAGAAATATTGATAGATGGCAATCATGAAAGGTGACAAAACTTAGTCCGGTCTATTTAGACCAAAAAATGAGAGTGAAGTTACATAAAGTCCCAACAAGCTGAATTTCTGTGAAGTTGTTCAAAACATAATTATAAACAATGTCTAAAAGTTCCCCATCATTCCCCTCCCTGTAAGGAAAAAATTTAATTCAAGGTCAAAGGTCAAAAAAATTAGTTTTTCGCGATTTTCAGCAAAACGGTAAGTTTTATCATGAATGTACCTCAGACAAAAATTGTAGATCATAAAATTATCTATAAAAAATGTATCAATACTTTTTTTCTTACGAGCCACCGTTTCTGAGATATAACGATTCAAAAAGTTATAACTACGCGCTAAGTACACTACTCATAGGTGGCGTGGAAACGTGTGCATATTATGACGATAACGACTTTTATAACTTTTTGAATCATTATATCTCAGAAACGGTGGCTCGTAAGAAAAAAGTATTGATACATTTTTATAGATAATTTTATGATCTACAATTTTTGTCTGGGGTACTTTTATGATAAAACTTACCGTTTTGCTGAAAATCGCGAAAAACTCATTTTTTTGACCTTTGACCTTGAATTAAATTTTTTCCTTAAAGGGGAATGATGGGGAACTTTTAGACATTGTTTATAATTATGTTTTGAAAAACTCCGCCTCGGCTTGGTGTTTTTGTCTAACATCTTTCAATTACATGTATATTTTTGTATACTATTCTGAGAGAGAAAAATAAAGGCGATTTATTATTAAATAGACCGGACTAACTACAGAACTTGGAATTATTCGGTCGATCAGTTCAAGAGTTATTGAACTATAAAATTTCATTCACAAGATTAATATCACCCTCTATATCTCAAACGAAGGCCGTCAAGCGATCAAAACTACTTGATGGGAGTCCTTCCTGATGTTCTCGATTTGTGGTATGCGTTTTTCGCATTCTTCCGGTATACCTGTATATAAAAATTAATGGGGCGAAGTTTTAGTGGGAGTAACTCCGGAACCAATGAACAGATTGTAACTGTTTATGGGAACCATTCAGACATGTAATTGTCCCAAATCTTAAGTGAAAAAAGTTCAAGACAGTAACACGTTCGGTTCGAGTCTCGAGAGTTAAAGCGACCAGGTGCCGTATTCTCGACAAGTGATATTCGAAAACGTATACGAACTTCATTGCGCGGTGTGCATTTTTACAGGTAAAACAGGGACTCGCACAATGAAGTTCGTATACGTTTTCGAATATTACTTGTCGAGAATGCTATGTCGATTTTCCAAATGTCTGTAATTCTCTAATTTTGAGCCGGAAATGGTCTCAAACGATAGGGTTCGATTCGCTGATGACTAATCGGTGGTCAAATTCAATTCTGTCCGTGAGGCCCGGTCCGTCCGTCCATTAGCACGATAACTTTCGAAGGGATTGTCCTAGAGACTTGAAATTTTCAGGGTGAGTTCAGTGCCCAAATGCCTCGGTTAAGTTGGTAAATAGTCAAATCGTACAGGGTGTTTCATGAAATATGGCCATTCAAAATTTTTGTTCTCAATATCTCAGAAAAACAAAAACCACTCGAAATTTAATTTCTGCTACATGCAAGATGCTCATAGCTAGTGAATCTCATGCAAAATTTTGTGGCCATAGTAATCTGAATCAGAGAAAATTCAATTGGAATACTTCATATTTCCACATCAAGCTATCCCATTCCAGTTAAATTTATTTTGTGTATGAAGATTGATATACTGAATGTTCATGCAGAATTTCAAGAGGATCGCATCATCAGAACCATATAATTTAATTTTTCTAATTGTCATGATTTCGCATATTTCAGTTTTTGAATAAATTCCAGAATATTAATGCTGAAATTTTGAATTCATTAATTTAATATCAATCTCAGGTCCTATACAAAATGTTGAGGTGATAGCCTCATTGCTCCACTAATGAACGATCGCTCAAAAGTACCTGCTCAGGACTTCCTCAAATTTTTTAAATTGCTGAAAGCACGTTCCTAACGACATTCCGCAGAAATTCACGCCTCGTTATTATCCTTTAAAATAGAAAATTGCAAAATAATCGGACGTGTAGTTTCGATCAACTCGATAAATCGCTGAATTTTGTTAATTCATAAATATGATATTTGGAATCCGATTTGATTAAACTCAAGTGTAATGTAAGAGAAGTAAGGTCATACGGAATCAATCACCAGGTTTGAATTTCAAGAAAACTTGGCGTACGTTATTTCATACAAGGTGCCAAGAAAGCTGTTTTTTACTCTAATTTTGAAACCAACCCTCGAGAATTCCAGTTGTTCCACCATGTGATTTCTTATTTTATCACTAACCATTAACTGGTATTCTCGGGTAAAAATAGACCCAGCACTCAGCCACTCAGCCTATCGAAATCTAGCCGTTAATTTGTCTATTGCACCTAGAGGGTGGGGTCTCCGTGACTTTTCATACGATAATCAGAAGAATCCATAGATCAGTTCGAGCATAAGAAGTGTCACATTGATACGCAGTGTTGTTAATAAGTCATAGAGTTCTCTGATAATTCGGAAGCTCGTCGGACGAGGTCGGGTACATTCGGCAACGTTGACTTTATTTCGCGTTATGACAGCAAATAAACTGCCAACTTCAGATAATTAAACAAACGCTAGCTATGCGCTCAAACTTTCGTGAACGGACTTAATGTTCTGTTCACGATGCGGATTATATTTCACTTGATGGTAAGAAGTAGGTATACATCTGAACAAGTGCAGGCAGTTGTTTCTAGAGAACGAAGATGACGGTGACATTAGTGATGCGCCTACTATCGATATTGATCACGATTCCGATTGAAAAAGTGATATAGACGATGGACGTAACTGAAGATAAAGGAATTAAATAGGTGTTCCTTGATATTTTAGACATGGGTGCAACAATTTCTGAAGGAAATCAACCTTGCATCAGTTCAGATGTAAGAGATTCATCGATGTTACCATCAATATCACAAAATGTTTGTGGAAAGAATAGATACAAGTGGTCCAAAAAAGCTCCAACACTGCATCGACAAACATCATTACACAATTTTTTATACTTTTATCGTTCGAAAATTTTTTTATGTTTTTTCATTAATGTTTTATACAGGTGGACTCGCATCTAGAAGCTTTAATCGTTTGAGGGCCATCGTTTGGTATATACAGGGTGATATTTATCTGAATGCTGAAATTTCAAAGTTCAATAACTTTCAAACTATTCGACCGAATAATTTCAAATTTGGTAGTTTTGTCACCTTTCACGATCGCCATCTTTCAATATTTAAGAAATTGAATAAACCAGATCCGGACTAGCAAAATTTCGGACTTTTTCTATTTTATAAATATTGAAACACCCTGAACTTGAACATTTTGTTTTTATTCCATTTCCGTATCCATAAAGAATCAATTAATGAAAAAAATTCAAAATGTCTGATTGGTATGGTCATACAGGTCGATGAAGAAGTGATCAAAAAACATTACCTCATGAGTTAAATTTCAAAGTTCAATAAATCTTAAATTATTTGACGGAATTATTTCAAATTTGAAGTTTTGTTATTCTTCACGATTGCCGTCTTTCAATATTTCTGAAATTGAATTAATCAGATCCAGACTTTAAAAATTTTACACGTTCTCTATTTTCGTTGATATTGGATCACCCTGTAAGTGAACATTATGTTTTTCTTTCAGTTTTGTAACCACAAAGAATCAATTAATGAGAAAAAAATTTAAATCTCTGCTTGCCATTGTCAAATACCATTCGGGCATCTAATTTTTCCTGTGAAGAAAATCGAAAAAACACATTTCAAAGTAATATTTTTTAACAAAAGCATTCGTGCAGGTGCAAAAATCCTCGTCTTCGACTCGGATTTTTGTTGCCACCTACACTCATGCTTCTTGTCAAAATATTACTTTGCAATGTGTTTTTTCGATTCTTTCGGAAAATTAGATGCCCTTATGATATTACTTACGAAAAATGTTTTGAATTTTCAATATTCCAATTGAATTTTCTATGTTCTATTAAAATTATGGAGACGGAACTTTGTATGACCATTCAGAATATCGATCTCCATTAAAAAATAAGTTCACTCTAATCGGATACTTTTTATGGAAACATGAAATTTCTTTTTTCAATATTCCAATTGAATTTTCTATGGTTCTGTTCGCACTATGGCCACAAAATTTGCATGAAGATTCAGCATATAATTCTTTATTCACAGAAAAAAATTGCACGAGGCTTGTTCTCAGCACATTGAATTTGGCGATAACATTTCATTCCGATTGGTTTCGTATTTTCTGAGATATTGTGGAACAAAAATTTTGAATGGGCATATTTTATGGAACACCCTGTACGATTTGGCTGGTTAACTAACTCAACCGAGCCATTTGGGACCCGAACTCATCCTGAAGTTCAAGTCTCTAGGACAATCCCTACGAAAGTTATTGTGCTAACGGTCGGCCGGACGGCCCCACGGATAGAATTGAATTTGACCACGAATTCATCATCAGGGAGTAGAACCCTATAGTTCGAGATCATTTTCGGCTCAAAATTCGAGAATCACAGAAATTTGGACAAAACGATTCAGCACTCGTCTGAGTAAAACGAGCGCTCAATAAAATGACATCAAAATCTGGTCGATGTCTGCTGGACCCCAAAATTAAAATATTTACCTTGAAAAATTTTCAATACACCATTTCGGATCATCACTAACCACGACAAACACCACGTTTCGATACTTCCTGTCAAAATAACTCATAGCAGAATCATAGAACTTCTTATCGGCTGGTTTAATTCCGTGCTTCAAGATGAGGAAATTCTTGTAGTCAGTCCTTCTTATGTGTACACACAACGTAAGTGCAGTTATTTCTATATCTAGAGGCTATACGCAAATGTTCTGTGCCTTGTTGAGGAGTTTTTTCTTGATAGCAAACTCTTGTTTGATATCTTGGACCCATGGCAATACCAGATCATAATGAATGATGTACTTCGGAAGAATGATGCTTTGATTGGTGTAGTTCCACTCGTCTAAAGATCTAACGAAAGTGTTCATCTCAAAGGGCAATGGGCTATTTCTTCGAATGTTGGCAATGATAACGAATTGAAAACTTTGTTCTAATTTCAACTTAATACAACGTGGTACGTAGGGCTCCAAACCAGTTCTTCTTGCAAGTGCCCAAACAGAAGCATATTCCCATATCTGATTTCCGATTCTACCACCTTGCATTACAGTTACTATTCCGTAGTTGGGACATTTGGCTTTCTTCCACGTCTTGTGGTGTCTAATATTGTTCATACACAAGGATTGTTCGAGAGCTTGCAGGGTTTTGACCGTGTTTTGTTGTGCATCCAGCCCATAGAGTGGAAACAGAAATATGTGCACTGACGATATCACACACAGAGCTAAGATGATGGCTTTGAACAAATGTTTATTGTGGGAACTAAACATATTTCAAAAGCACTTCACACTACTAGCACTACTACGAATAATTTTGAGCGATTAGGCACTACATTTCTGTGCATGAATGCTCTCGCTACTGAAATGTGGGAAATGTCGGGAGGTATGCAACCCACAAACACATCTCTGGATATTGATTTTCATCTCGATGTCCCTTCTCTCGTCTCTTTCTCTGGAGATTGGAGTGGGAAGGAGGAATTCTGTCTGGGGTTTTGTCATTGTACAGGGTGGATCTTTCTTGACATCCATCTTAATTGAACTATTGAAAATTCATTTTTACTGTATAATCTGAAGTTACGAAAATCTTTTTAACAGTTGGATATTTTTGTCAGTCGGTCAAAGTTTATTTCTTACACATACAGGGGTTTCCTTTTAAGTTGGCCTATTAGACGTTTTAGGAGAACTAGTGAATATTTCGTTCTGAAATTTTTGGTGCAGCCCTGGGGGGTGGGGGAACTCTTCGCCTAAAATATTTTAAGTCGACAGTGTTGCCACGTCTATCTCAAACGCATATCTACTTTCTTATTTCAATGGAACTACCTACATTTTCATTTATGTATCGATTCAATACCAAATTTGCAGTATAACCCACTAACAAAAAATTTCTCTGCTATGCACTGTTGCCAAGTTATCACAAATTCCTGGAACTTTTGGCATTTGCATTGCCAGTCTGGAAATGCAATATCTCGATTATTTTTATGCGAACGGAACCAAAATCAGCAGTCTCATAGTAAAGACTCCATGCATTCAGGTGGTATATTCAGTTTTTTTGATACATCGTAAGGTTTTTCGAAGATATTGCTGCGAAAATGTGAAACTCAAATTGAAATATTTCGAGATTTTCAAATGGCAACCCCATATTTATTTGACAGCATTCGATTCGAAATGAAAAATGAATGGCAGTCTCCTTTTACACTAATTATTTATTTTGGATAGTTTTCGAATGAGATGAAAAATACTGAAAATTTTCAGTATTCATGATCTATGGTTCTGTTTACGATGAAATGGTTCTATGATTATGGCGTGAATTGTTGAAGTAGATTCTATGGTGAAATCATAAAAAGTATTCGATGATCATGGATGTCATAGAAAAAAGTTTACCCATATTATTCAAACACGATTCGGGTTGTTTCACAATTCACGGAAATGCCTTTAAAAATCGTTATTCACATTTAGCAAGAATGACTTGAAAGAAATTCCGAAAATTGTTTGGGATTTCTGTAATCCTCAGGAAAACCCTGTATTTCATTATGAATATGAGTTTTTGAGTTTAGTCTTAAGAATTTGTTATAGCTTGTTCAAAATATAAAAAAAAAGATTCTATGAGGTCACCTTTAAAAATGCACAGTTTTCGAGATACAGGTTGTGTGAACTGAAAAACGGAATCGTTTTTGAACGCACGTTCTACGTAAACGAGTGCTTTATCGTTCTGCCGAAATGTCTGTAATTTTCGAATTATGAGCCGAAAATTATCTCAAAAGATAGAGGGTTCTACAGCAGGATGACGAATCCGTGGCCAAATTCAATTCTATCTGTCAGGCCGTCCGTCCGTTAGCAAGATAATTTTCGAAGGGATTGTCCTAGAGACTTGATATTTTCAGGGCGAGTTAGGTTCTCAAATGCCTCGGCTAAGTACATTAACTAGCCAAATCGTACAGTGTGTTCCATAAAATATGACCATTCAAAATTTTTGTTCTTCGATATCTCATAAAAAACGGAACCATTCGAGATGCACTTCTGCGGCTACATGAAAGATGCTCATCATAAGCCGCATGCAGAGTTTTGTGGCCATAGTGTAAACAAAATCATAGAAAATTCAATTGGAATATTGGAAAAAAGAAACTTCATATTTCCATAAAAAGATATCCGATTCGAGTGAAATTTATTTGTGTAAGAAAATTGATATGCTAAATGTTCATGCAAAATTTCAAGAGGATCGCATCATCAGAACCATAGAATTTAATTTGTATTTTAATTGTCAAGTTTTCATATACTTTATCATTTTTTGAATTATTTTCAGCATTTTATTCCGATCGTGCTGAGATTTTGCATTTGTATATTCAGTATCAATCTCAAGTCCTGTACCAAATTTCGAGGTCATAGCCTCATTGCTCCACCAAAAAACGAGCGCTCCAAAGCACCTGCTCAAGGCTTTAGAATATCCCAAAACCTTTTCGTACAGAAGATAGCTTTCGTGTGCATTTTCCAATAATAATAAAATAAGATATGATTGGTGCGATCTTTTTCATTAAATCTCAATTGGTGAAGGTCTTAAAGGGTTATTTGGTGTTTTCCCCTACGCTTATGAAAAAACTACGGTTTTTAGACGTCCATTTGAAACACCAATTTTATATACACAAGAGAATTATTTCAAAAAATTTTCCATGGTTTTCAACATAAAATTGTACTACTACTACTGTTGGAAACGGTCGGCTTTAGAGCCTATGACCAAAACTACCTTTTTTATGTAGAAAATATTAGTGTTTCAAATGGGCGTCTCAAAAACTGTTGTAATTCCATTACCGTATAAAAGTTGAGGGGAAACACCCCCCACTTACCTTTTTACAACCTTAAAAATAAAAAATTGAGAAAAAATTCAGCACAAAATATAGCTTATTATGATAAGAAGTGCTATCGAAAGCTGTTTTCTGCACTATAAAAGGTTCCGGAGTAATTTGCAAAAAACGGTTCATCTTTCTCAATTTCAAAACAGTATATTCAAGAGGTTGAGTTAACAGATTCTTCTTGTCATACTTTCGGACGAAATAATAACATCCTGAAGGCTTGTATGCGCTTCTACACCTTGGAATGTATTGCTTGTTCCTAGAGTAGCAACTTCAGTCGGCTATTTTTTTGCCTAAATGTCAGTGAGTTTCGAATTTTGAGCCCGAAGTTGTCTTAAGCGACTCTGATGAACTCACTTATGTAAGGGTGTCCCAAAATTAACGCAAGATTTGAATTTGCCGCCATTTGTGCAGTGAAGTGTTGGCAACCCTGAAAAAAAACAATTTGACAGCTAACAGTATAGGGTTATTAAAAATGGAGCGTTACACGATAGAACAAAGTGTCTTCATTATTAAAGAATATTTCAAAAATAGTGAAAGCTTGGCGGCTGCAGTCGGAAAATTTCATACAAAATATGGTCGGAATAGTGTTTAACTTCGTCAACTGTGAAGAGATTAATTGAAAAATTCATGGAGACTGGATCCGTTAGAGACGCCAAACACACTGGTCGTCCAAAAACAAGCCGTTCAAATGTGAATGTCGAAGCAGTGCGTGAGAGTGTTGCTGACAATCCAGGAACCTCAATTCGACGTCGTGGACAAGAATTGCAAATTTCAAGAACCTCTCTACAGCGTATACTCGTCAAAGATCTTCATGCTCACAAATTCAATTAACACAACAATTGAAGCCTAATGACCACGGACAGAGAAGAGAGTTCGTTGAATGAATTATTGAACATCAACAAATGGACCCTGATTTTTCGAGCAAAATCATCCTAAGCGATGAAGCACATTTTCATCTTGATGGCTTTGTCAATCGCCCAAATTGCCGCATTTGGGATTCGGAGAACCCACATCTGATTGTCGAAAAACAAATGCATCCACAACGCGTGACTGTATGGTGTGGATTTTGGGCTGGAGGCATATTGGGCCATATTTTTTTGATAATGATGCTGGTCAAGCAGTGACTGTTACTGGTGCTCGATATCGCGACATGATTACACAGTTCTTTCTGCCAAAATTGGATGATATTGATGTGTCCAATATGTGGTTTCAACAAGACGGTGCCACACGTCATACAGCCCGTGAAACAATTCAATTACTGCATGAGACATTTCCAGGTCGTGTACTCTCTCGTTTCGGTGATCGAAATTGGCCTCCTAGATCGTGTGATTTAACACCATTAGACTTCTTTTTATGGGGTTATTTAAAATCACAAGTCTATGTCAACAAGCCCACAACCACCCGTGCATTAAAGGAGGAGATTCAACGCTGCATCAACGAAATTCAGCCACATTTATGCAGAATGGTCATGGAAAATTTCAACAAAAGAGTGCGCATGTGCATGCAAAGCCGTGGAGGCCATTTGTCCGATGTGTTATTCCATACATAACCCTATCCTATGAACTTTACGAGTCAATAAAAATATAACTATCAAAAGACTAAAAACGGCGTTTTCTATTTAATTCAAATCTTGCTAATTTTGGGACACCCTTTATAATTTGAGATCAAAAACAATTCTAGTCGATCGTCTATCTGTATTCTCTCATACTTTCGAACGGAAGCAGGAGACGACATTTTCAAGGTGAATCCATGATATAAGAATGGATCGAAATAACTTGAATAGTTCTCGTTCCCGAGTTATGAAGAGTGGGGTTTATGGTTTCAAATATTTTTGAATGAAGAATTTCCTATTTTTTGTTCGAAATTTCCAAAAAATTGTGTGTGCGATGTAAACCAAAAATATTCTGGTCACTGTCGAACGGAATTGAAATTTTCAAGGAAGCTTTGAGATATCGACATGTCTATACATGTATACTTCATAAAACGACCAAATCATTTGATTCGTTTGTAGTTACTGCCATTTGAACTTCTACTTTTTGATTTTTCAATATCAGCGAAATTACAGATCTCATCAATGTCCAAACTTGATATTTAGAACTATGACAACGACGTGTACATCTTAAATTTCGTAAGAATCGTATCAAGATTCTCAAAAATACTAAAAATTTCGTTCGACTGCTCATCTGAACTTGAATGATTATAACCTTCGAGAGGAAAGACTTGTAGACTACAGGCCCGTGTTGAAAATGTATGGGTCATTTGAACCACCAGGGGCCTATTGCACCAAATACTTTGCAACTTTCCACTTTGCACTTTTCACTTTTCAAATGAATTGAGTTGCACCATACGCATTCAAAATTGAAAAATACAATGTGAAAAGTCAAGTGCATAGTGAAAAGTACTGCGCAGAAATTAAATGTTGGAAGAAATGTTGTGCAACATAACTAATTTTCTCTTTTGAAATTTGTCAGAATGCAAAGTGCGAAGTGAAAAGTTGCAAAGTATTTTGGTGCAATAGGCCCCTGGTGACCTATCAAGAACAATATAAGAGCATAAAATAATAAGATTCAGCACTATGCCGTCACTTGTAAGCCGTCCAACTAAGTGCAGGTGAGAATTCGAAAGTACAGGTAGAGTGGGTACATTTTGGTCACATGTTTTTGTACGGGTTTCATACCATCGATAGATCCGTGAAAAATAATAAGAAAACGCGTAGCGCCGTAAAAAAATGTGGAGCCAAAAAGTCGAATTTTTTTTTATTTTCTGACAATTACCAGGCTAAATTTGGTCCTTTGATTTTGTACGGCATCTGTGTCATACTATTTCAATACTGCTTCTAATCCATTATTCCACAACGCCGTACGAAAATCATGCGACAAGGAGAAAATATCTAGGGTTGCAATCCCCTCTCTTTCCGTAGTCCAGGGGGTGATTTGACACAACATGAAATAAATTTATTTTGAAAGTAATTTATGCGAAGATAATATTTTTTCATATGCCCTACATTTTCGTTGGTTCAAAGGGGAAAAAAAGAAAAACTCCATTTATTCGTACCAATTTCCATAGTCTTTTCTTGATTCTAGGTTCCTAGTTAGAAACTATGTTGAATATAGGTTTGTATTCTATCCATTTTTACCAAAATATAGACATATTGTCATTAATAATTCCAAAATGCAACATATTTTTGAGAAGTACTCATGACACTGAAGTTAGCAGACCCCCTTGTCGCATGATTTTTTACTGCAAACTTCAATGTCATGAGTACTTCTCAAAAATATGTTGTGTTTTGGAATTATCAGTGACAATATGTCCATATGTATAAATGGATAGAATACAAACCCATATTCAACATAGTTTCTAACTAGGAACCTAGAATCAAGAAAAGACTATAAAAATTAGTACAAATAAATGGAGTTTTTCTTTTTTTACCCTTTGAACCAACGGAAATGTACGGCATATGAAAAAATATCATCTTCGCATAAAATACTTTCAAAATGAATTTATTTCATGTTGTGTCAAATCACCCCATGGACTACGGAAAGAGGGGGGATTGCAACCCTAGATTTTTTACCCTTGTCGCATGATTTTTGTTCGGCATTCCGGAATAATGGATAAGAAGCAGTATTGAAATAGTATGACACAGATGCCGTACAAAATCGACTTGTGGCTACATTTTTTTACGGCACTATGCGTTTTCTTATTATTTTTTCGGATCTATCGATGGTAAGAATGCCGTACAAAATATGTGACCAAAATGTACCCCTCCACCTGGTACTTTCGAACTCTCACCTGCACTCAGTTGGACAGCTTACAAGTTTCGGCATAGTGCTGAATCTTATTAGAGAGAGAGAGAGAGAGAGAGAGAGAGAGAAAGTATATTTATTGCTTGGAAAATGGCTAACGACTTGCGTCTTTCTGCCCGTGTGAATTACATTTTGTGTACATTAATACAAATGGAAAAATAATTAAGATATTCTGATTTGACAAAAAAAAACGGAATACATGTGTTACAGAAAAAAAAAAAGCAATTATATATGTGAATCTTATTATTTTATGCTCTTATATCGTTCTAGAAGGCATTCTGGTTATTCAAATGACCCATAATTTTTCAACACGGGCCTGTAGTCTATTGAAATTTTCAAGATTGATATGAGACCTAATTATTCCATTTAAGTTCGTTAGCGGGCCAGATTGTCCGGGTAGTTTTGAAGTAATTACTAATTGTCACTGGAATATTTCCCTTATGTTTCCCAACATTGCTGATTTCGTCGATTTAAATTCAGTACCTGAATGCGAATTGGTGATTTTCTCATGTCTGCAAAATTCCATGGACATTGTATAGTTTGCACTATTTTCAAATCTCTAAATACAGTCGAAATCATCACGAGTCAGAAGCCTTTTCACGTTTATTCGTAATTGAAGAACCATAGATTATTATTCTTTTAAAATCTAAAAAATGGGTAAATATTTGAATTTCGGGGTCCAGCAGATATCGACCAGATTTTCGTGTCATTATGTTCACCGAGGGTTCCAGAACAACGTTAGTTAGTTTTTCCGACGATTGTCGAACAGTTAAATATTCACCAAGAACTTATTCCTCTCCTCCTACTGTACGGTGAACCATTAATCTATGTGTAATTTGAATAACGACTTAATTATCTTGTAATTTGTAATTGTGGTTGCTTTATTGGTACCTAAGTACTGTTTGCAACCTAAATCTCTAAATAAATAAATAAATAAAAAACAGGTGGCGGTCTGTCTCAGTTTAGAAAATATTGGCCCCAAAAGTTCTAATCTTCACGTCACTCTTTCTTTTCCCTATAAAAACACAGAATTATTGCTTCATTTTAGTCTATAAATTACCTTCGAACAATCACATAACGATTCTACTAGTTTTATTTCCAGTATATTCAATAATTAATTCGAAAACATCGAAATTCTAGTGGTAAAACATATCCACAAACTCGAAAGAAAACCCACCGTTTTTAATGGTATTCTTGGCACTGCCGCAGATTTTTCGTGCGAATATGATACGATGTCTCCCTGTAATTTCCGCAATCATTTAATATGTCACTCGCCGAAGACGAAGCAGTGGTGCCAAACTTACCATATAGAACGGCGGGCATATTTTGTGGATATGTGATACCTCTAGAATTTCGATATTTTTGTATAAATTATTGAGAATACCTGAGATGACACTAATCGAATCGTTATATGAATGTTCGAAGGTGGGTTATAGTTTGAATATAAAATCAACTAGCAGACCCAACAGACGTTGTTCTGTATACACGAAAATTCATTCAATTCGATCCAGCCGTTAGTGCATAGTAGATGAATAACCTAAATAACGACTAAGCGCTATCTGTTGATCTGATGGTGATCATAAACATACTGGCATCAGGCAATCCAAATACATTCATACATTCTCACACTTCGGTATCTTCTCCTACCCGCCCTAGTGCCTACCTCGGAGACGCATTTTGGTGCGATTTCATCTTCAACTGCCATATCTTTTTGATGTATTCATCATAATTGAATGATGATGTAAAAGGCAATTCCGTTCTAAATTGAATACTGGGTATGAACGACGTATTTAATTGGATAAGGTTCAATAGCGTATTCATAAAAAAATACTCCCAAATAATGTATAATTTTGAGAGAAACATTTTGATACCTTTAAAAGGTGATACCGAGTGAACATTGAAAGATAGATATTATATGCTATAGCGGACTTTTTTGTAGAACTATTAAAGAGGTACATTTCCGTCATACATTGTTTCCATGTACGTCTTACGGTTTTTGCAACGCACCTGAAAATAGCTGATTTTGGTACTAAGATTATTATCATTGAAGTTATAGTAGGTTTCTTATTTTCTCGGGTGAAAAGTATGAATGATAGTGTGAGCATTCTAGGGTGAAAGAATTATTGAAACCGGTGTAGTAGCTTATGAGTTAACTCGTATCAAATCCACAAACCACACAAACCTACAAATCTTTCATCTTATTAGTATAGATTGGAGCAGTAACTCTCTATTTTTAAAGTGAAAAAAGTGACGTGAAGATGAAACATTTTTGCAAAAAAAGATCCATGGATCTTTGGGTGTCCAAATTTTCTAAACTAAAACAGACCGCCATATGTTGGTTTAACTAATGTTGTTAAGGAATTCTAAATTAATACAATGACACCATATTTTGGTCGATATCTACTGGAATTCATGAATTAATAGAAAATAGAATGAAACAAATAGCTCTAAGGAGGTTAAAATTCGAATGATCATTTTCCAAAATGAACAAGAACGCAAAAGTTTCTGACTTTTTGTCAGGACTGTCTTCAATTGTTTTCAATATGAATAAGCAAAATCCTTTAACATACCAGACAATGAGATCGTTTGCAAATTAGAGTTGTTTTTGTTGAACCAGTATTAACTGGATAGGTAACATCATTTCCATCCATATTCATCCCATCACAGAAAAATCCTAGTACCGCACAAAAAACCCACCGTATTTAATTCCGGCAGTTATAGGTTCAATTCAGCAAACCGATCTTGCAATGCGAGTACTCTTAAGTAATTCCGCATTACAAAATAGATCTCGGAATTAATTCCCGATTAGTCAGCTGTGCTAGTTCCGCTTCTACCTCAACTAGAACGACGATCAGCGTTGTTCTTGACCTTCCATAAATTGTAACACGAAAATTTCAAATGGTAACATTTCGTAACATCAACAGAGTTGACCCATGATAAGATTGGTAATCTTGGTTGGTGAAGACCTTTTTTGAGCGCTCGGTCTACTGAAACGAATGCTATATCGTTTTGCCCAAATATTTGTAATTTTCGAAGTTTGAGTCGAAAATTGTCTGAAACGATATAGACTACAGGCCCGTGTTGAAAAAATTATGGGTCATTTGAACCATCAGGTGACCTACCTATCTAGAACGATAAAAGAGCATAAAATGATAAGATTCACCACTATGCCGTCACTTGTAAGCTGTCCAACTGAGTACAGGTGAGAATTCGAAAGTACAGGTAGAGTGGGTACATTTTGGTCACATATTTTTGTACGGCATTCTTACCATCGATAGATCCGTGAAAAATAATAAGAAAACGCGTAGCGCCGTAAAAAAATGTGGAGCCACAAAGTCGAAATTTTTCTTTAATTTTCCGACAATTACCAGGGTAAATTTGGTCATTTGATTTTGTACGGCATCTGTGTCATACAATTTCAATACTGCTTCTAATCCATTATTCCGCAACGCCGTACAAAAATCATGCGACAAGGGGAAAAAATCTAGGGTTGCAATCCCCTCTCTTTCCGTAGTCCAGGGGGTGATGTGACACAACATGAAATAAATTTATTTTGAAAGTATTTTATGCAAAGATAATATTTTTTATATGCCGTACATTTTCGTTGGTTCAAAGGGGAACAGAAGAAAAAATCCATTTATTTGTACTAATTTTCATAGTCTTTTCGTGATTCTAGGTTCCTAGTTAGAAACTATGTTGAATATGGGTTTGTATTTTATCCATTTATACCAAAATACAGACATATTGTCACTGATAATTCCAAAAAACAACATATTTTTGAGAAGTACTCATGACACTGAAGTTGCAGACCCCCTTGTCGCATGATTTTGTACTGGAAACTTCAGTGTCATGAGTACTTCTCAAAAATATGTTGTATTTTGGAATTATCAGTGACAATATGTCTATATTTTGGTATAATGCTGCTGAATCTTATCATTTTATGCTCTTTTATCGTTCTAGATAGGTCACCTGATGGTTCAAATGACCCATAATTTTTTCAACACGGGCCTGTAGTCTAATAGGGTTCGACTCCCAGATGAAGTATCGGTGATCAAACTCAATTCTGTCCGTGGAGCCGGCCGTAAGCACGATAACTTTCGGAGGGATTGTCCTAAAGATTCTTAAGAGTTTGGTTCCCAAATTCTGCTGTTAATTTCGTTGACCAGCAAAATTGTAGAGGGTGCTCCATAAAATATGGACATCCAAAATTTTTGTTCCTGAATATCTCAAACAAAACGAAATCAATGGAAATGAACTTTAGCGGCCACATGCAATATGATCATAATAAGTCTCACGCAAAATTTTCTGGCCATAGGGTAAACAGAACCATCGAGATTTCAATCGGTATATTGAAAAAAAGAATCTTTTTATTTCCGTAACAAGATACCTATCCGATTTGGGTAAAATTTATTTTTTGAATGAAGATTGCGTCAGTTTACTGCCAAAACTAGATAAGTACCGGGTATTTCACTATAATTTGACCCCCCCTTCAACTTTGTTACTAAAGGAGATACAAAAAAAATGTCTCGTATAAACGTTTCACGAAAGCAACTGAGGTTTTTCGATATGAGTCCAGAAACTGAAATATATACATGGTGGCCAACATATTGATGGCAACTTAATTTTTTCAAATGGAACACCCTGTATATCTTTCCTTGTTTATCTAACACTTTTCGTCCTGATGTCGAATATGTAACTGTCTCTTTTATTCTGAGAACCACAGAATTTCAAATTTTAAGAACCACCTGCCAAAATCATTTTACTAGTGGCAGAGTGCGTTTACTGAAAATGCTCATTTTTGGAGTTATAATAACGTCAATGGAAAAACATACAGAGTGAACAATATTGAATGCAACAATATTTTTTCAAATGGGACACCCTGTCCTGTATATTCTTTCTTTTTTTGATAGGCTATTTCCTCCTGATCTTGAATATAAATGCGTATGTGGATGTGTCTCTTCAATTTTCAAAGTTTCAAAGTTTTGAAATGATGATACCGATTAAAAAAATATGTGAAATACATACGAAATTCATTATATCCAAACAATCTACTTTGAAGTATTATTTTACAATGAATACTTAATAATTACTTAACCAATGAAAAATGATAAACTAAATGATCACCTTCATTCAATACACATAGTTCATATGGTTGTCTCAAGTTGTTTAAACTATTTTTGATAGCATTATTATGGCTCTGATTCAAGTCAGAAATTAAAGCTTCAAAATTTGTTTCTAATCATTACAATATTATCATTATTCTTTGTGCGTTGACGGGATTAGTTCCAAATTACGGGTTTGATATTGGTTGATTTTATATCATTATTATTATTGTCCACTTTCATTGATTCATTATTGCTGAAGTAAATTTTTTCCTTCAGGAACGGCTATAAAAACGTGTCCAACGGTGTTAAATCGGGACTATTTGGTGGCCATAAAATGGGTGCGCCATTACCAATCCAAAGATCAAATTGGCCACTTAAATATTCACGAACTTCCAAAACGCTATTCCAGATGGTTATTGAAATTTTAAACTCTGTGGTGCTCAGAATAAGAAAGATAGACCAATATATGTTGCATATTCGAAATCAGGGGAAAAGAGCTAACCAAATATGGAAAAATATACAGGATGTTCCATTTGAAAAAATGAAGTTGCCATCAATATGTTGGCCACCCTGTATATATTTCAGTTTGTGGAGTCATAACAAAAAACCTCAGTTGATTGCGTGAAACTTTTATACGAAACATTTTATTGTATTTCCTTCAGTAACAAAGTTAAAGGGGGGGTCAAATTATAGTGAAAAACCCGGTACATTTTAACCATTTCTGCATGTATTTTCCAAACTATATTCGATAAATAAATGTACTGCATAAACCAGATAACTGATGTACAGCGAAAAAGTGCTGAATCTTGAAGGCTTTGTTTTGGAAATAATTCATTTAGCTGAACACTGAACAGCCCAAATAAGTTGAGTGCGCAAAAGCCACAAAATATTACTTATCCGGCTTTTGGCAGTAAGCTGACAATTGATATACCGAATGTTCATGCAAAATTCCAAGAGGAACGCATCATTAAAACCATGAAATTTATTTTTTTTCCAAATCAACTTTCTTCCAATAATTCAGAATTTTTCGATTCGATCTAGCTGAAATTTTGCAGTAAAATGTTCAATACCAATTCAAAGCAGCACGAAAAATTCGTGGGAGTTGCGTTAATATCGTAGGTAAAAGTCGGTCGTAATATCGAGAAAAAATTTTATATTCCCATGAAAAAACTTTCTATCGAAATGAAATCGAGTTTGATGATGTGAGTTAGCAAAGTGAATGATCATGCAAATTTCAACGGATTGTGAAATCAGAACCAATTTTGAATTTTGATATTGTCACTAGTCGATTTGTTACATATTTGATTTTTTGACTGATTTTCAGAATATAATTCCTATCGTGCTGAGATTTTCCATTCCTATATCTAATATGAATCTCGAATTCTATGCACAATTTCGAGGTTATGGCATTATGGCTCCGCCAATGATCGAAGATCGAGTGCTCAAAAGAATCTGCTCGAAGCTTTTCTTACTTTTTTTGGTTGACCGAAGTGGAAGTAGTCCATTTTTAAGGAAAATGGGATGAAATAAAATTTTACAGAAGCTCAAAATTTTAAATGGGATTTGATATTCATACCAAATACAGGGTGTCCCATAATTAGACCGACAAACTTTTAGAGGACATTATAGATTGTATTTCAGACAGATTCGACCCAAATCATATAATGCAGAATTGCTTCGTTAAGGAGCTATTGCCCTTTGAAGATGACGTCCTGTCCACACTTTTTGCCACATATTCGCAAAACGGAGTCACATAAAGTGCTGAAAGTTTACACATTGGCTAATATCAAAAATACGCATCGATTAGATTGAGTGCATTTCTTTCATGTCAATTGTCAAGCACAATCGTATCATTTGGGGGGAGGAGGGCGAAAGGTAATTTTTAGTTGAAACTCTGATGTTTTTTCATGAATAAAAATGCTCTTGTATAATAACGCCCAGATGCACCATTTCTGAAAAAAATAGATTTGAAATTTTCTCTCTTTTCTTTAGAGTTAGTTAAATGATAAAAATAATTTTTTTCTCAAAAATGCTGCATCTGGGCGTTATTATACAAGATCTTTTTTTTATTCAAGAAAAAACATCAGAGTTTACGAATATGATGTAAATCTCGCGAAATAATAAAAGTTAAAAAAGTTTCAACTAAAATACCCTTCGGCTCCCCCCTCAAGTGATACGATTGTGCTTGACATGAAAGAAATGCACTCAATCTAATCGATGCGTATTTTTGACATTAGCCAATGTGTAAACTTTCAGCACTTTATGTGACTCCGTTTTGCTAATATGTGGCAACAAGTGTGGACAGGACGTCATCTTCAAAGGGCACTAGCTCCTTAACGAAGTAATTTTGCATTAAGTATATGATTTCGGTAGAATCTGTCTAAAATATGATCTATAATGTCCTTTAGAAGTTTGTCGGTCTAGTTACGGGACACCCTGTATATGAATGCAGAATCTCAGCAGAATTTATTATATTCTGGAAATTATTCAAAAAATGAAATATGTAAAGAATGAATAATTAAATGAATGGAATCCTATGGTTCCTCTTGAAATTTTGCATGAACATTCAGTACTTATATCAATCTTCATTCACGAAATGAATTTCACTCGAATTGGATATCTTGTTATGGAAATATGAAGTTTTTCCTTTTCAACATTTCAATTGAATTTTCTATGGTTTTTTTAACACTATGGCCACAAGATTTTGCATGAAAATTCAGTATAACAGTCTTCATTCACAAAAAAATTCACTAGAATCGGATATCCGGTTATGGAAATATAAAGATTCTTATTTTCAATATTCCAATTTTGAATTTTTTATAGTTCTGTTAACACTATGGCCACAAAATTCTGCATGAACATTTAGTGTATCAATATTTGTTTATGAATAAATTTTATTCTAATCGGATATTTTTTATGAAAATATGAAGTTTCCTTTATTTTCAATACTTCAATTGAATTTCTATGGTTCAGTTTACACTATGCGCACAAAATTTTGCATGAAGCTCAGTATGAGCATTTCGCATTTGGCCGCAACATTTCATTTCGATGGGTTTCATTTTGTTTGAGATATTGAGGAACCAAAATTTTGAATGGTCATATTTTATGGAACACCCTGTACGATTTGGATGGTTAACGAACTTAACTGAGCCATTTGGGAACCGAACTCACCCTGAAAATTTCAAGTCCCTAGGACAATCCCTTCGAAAGTTATGGTGCTAATGGCCGGACGGACGGCCCCACGGACAGAATTGAATTTGACCACGAATTCGTCATTAGGGAGTAGAAATTTATCGTTTAAGACCACTTTCGGCTCCAAAAAGCATTTATCCTTTGTTAAATTCAGTCAGAACAGCTAAAAGCAAATAATAACACTTTTGCTCAATTATAGAATTGTACGTAACACGGTAACACCCGAACTGAAATGTAACACAAATGTTGCAATTGTAACACCTGTAACATCAGTGCCAACGATGAGTGTTCTCTTCCGAAATGGGGATTCCCGATATCCCCGTACTCTGACCTGTAGCTAGGTCTTCCCCCAATCCATGACGTAGCTCGAGAAAGCACATGGCTGGAGTCATGTCGACGACACATTTGAAAAACCGTCATCGCTTATTCTCCTTACTCACTTACGAATTTTCTTCATCCTGGATTATTTTATTACTTTTGTTATGTCGTCGGAGTTCATAAGTTGATGACGGTTCTCTTCTTTAATATTTGGCATGTGTGCTTGAAATACCTATTGTGAAGTTTTTCAATATGAAGTGACGGAGTTCATGACAGGTGAGTGGTAATAATTTTTCAATTAGGATTAGGAGGTTCTGTATGTTCTCTTGAGATATTGGCGCACAAAAATTTTTGTATATCATACAATATAAAATGTGTATTTCACAGTATTAGCTGATAAAAATGTTGACGGGCACCATTAATTTCTAAATATGATACAAAGGCACAGATATAAAAAAATATGATATAAAATGAAAATTAAAGAAAGCCCTGAGCATGTGCTTTCGAGCACTCGTTCGTTGGTGGGGCAATGGGGCTATTACCTCGAAATTTTGTGAAGGACTTGAGATTGATAATAAATTTAAAAAATGCAGAATCTCAGCACAATCGAAATGATATTCTGTAAATCATTCGGAAAATGAAATATGTGAAATTAAATAATTGAAAAAAAATTCTATGGTTCTGATGATGCGTGCTTACGGACGGACGTACGGCCCCAGGGACAGAATTTAATTTGAGCACGGATTCCCAAACGATAACGTTTGAGACCATTTTCGGCTCAAAATTAGAAAATGACAGACATTTGGGCGAAACGATATAACACTCGTTCAATTAGAACGAGCGCTCAGAAAAATATGTAAAAAAATGAATAATTAGAAAAATAATACTTCTATGGTTCTGGTGATGCGATCCTCTTGGAATTCGCATGAACATTCAGTATATTATTCTTCATTCACAAAATAAATTTTACTCGAATCGGATTAACTGTTATGGAAATATGAAAATTCTTCTTTTAGATATTCCAATTGAATTATCTATGGTTCCGTTAACCCATAGCCACAAAATTTTGAATGAAAACTCAGTATGTCAGTCTTCATTCACGAAAACAATTTCACTCTGATCGGATTTACCTACTGTTATGAAAATATAAAAATTCTCATTTTCAATATTTCAATTGAATTTTCTATGGTTCTGTTAACACTATGGCCATACAAAAGTTCGCATGAACATTCAGTATATCAATCTTTATTCACAAAATAAATTTCACTCGAATCGGATATCTTTTTATGGATATATGAAGTTTATTCTTTCTCAATATTTCAATTGAATTTTGAATGGGCATTTTTTATGGAACACCCTGTACGATTTGGCATTTGGGAAACGAACTCATCCTGAAAATCTCAAATCTCTAGGACAATCCCTTCGAAAGTTATCATTTACCATTTCCTCGATTTAGATGATGGAAATATCTCAAATAATATTTAACTCTCGTTGTTCAAATTATACAGGGTCTTTTCAAAACATGCGGAAAAAATTCAGGGGATTGTTCCTTGGACTATTCTGAGAATATTTTGTCCTTTGATGATTTTTGAAAAACCTCTTTGTTTCGAAGATACAGGGGAAACAAAATTTTAGATAATAACATTTTATTATGAAAAATTACATGAAAATTCAACTTAACCTACAAACACTGTTGAAAATGACCACCTCTATAGCGATTCATAATAGTCAAAGATAAAATGTTATTGTTAATACATCACAAAACGGATTCAAATGAAAACCGTGTTAATCGTTTAATCTGTATTCCTTTACCATCTGAACTTATCAATTTTAAGTCAAAAAACTGGCCGTTTTTAGTAATTGGAATGTTGTTAAACAAATTTAAAAATAAATGTACCTACTTAAGTAAACACAGTGCGGTACGCATTTTTATTCAAACTATAATATTATTAATTTTAAAAATATGAAAAATGTTGTTCGCCCTGTATCTTCGAAACAAAGAGGTTTTTTCAAAAATGATCAAAGGACAAAACATGCTTAAAATAGTCCAAGGAACAACCCCCTGAATTTTTGTCGCATGTTTAGGAAACACCCTGTATTTTGACTTCGTTTCGTGAGTAGGTACTTAAGTACTATCGTTACGCCATTGTTTTAACAATGGTTATACTAACTGATCTTGAAGTATCGATGCAGTTATTTCGAAGCATCATTAGTTTGTCGCAATAAATTTGTCACGCTATTTCAATAGAATGTGGCTGAGAATTCTCAAATGTGGAATTACTCAGCATAAATTAATTCGAATTATCGAATTATCTCTGTAGTTATTAGTGGAAAAAAAACCGATCTTTTGAATTAATTACCAATTGTATGTATAAACCAAATAAAAATCTTTTTTCAATTACCTGGAAAACTACCGATTAAAAAGTGTCTTATCAGATGAAAATATTTTTTAAATGAATAAACATTTGGCAACTCACCGTATTTAAATGTTTCAAATTTTTGTACAATTTAAAATAAGAAATACAAATATTCTCGCATGTAAAGAAATCTTTAATGATACTAAATTCGTTTTTTTTTCAGTTGGAATACCGATGACACATACGAAAATTATAAGTGAACTGGGATATATTACAAACAGAATACTTATGAGGTATTTTCAAGATACCTTAGCCAGGAAATGTAAGTATATTCATAATGTAATTAGGTACATAAATTGCGAGAAAGATTTTAGACCAGGGCCGAAACATTCAAAAATGGTAAAAACTGAAAGAAAATTGCAGTAGGATGAAACCCATTAGAAAGGAGGGGAATATGACCAAATTAAAGGAAAATAAATTACGGTCGATCTGAGTTCGGAAAGTGGAAGGGTGAGTTTTTAAGGGTAAAAAATGGTTTTCCTTGATTTTCGGCAAAACTACAAGTACTATGGAAAAAAGTTGTAGGTGATGAAAAGATCTTCAACTTTTGTATCTGCAATTTTTTCACATAACCTCAAAATTTAGGTGAAAAATTCAAAAAACCAAGTTTTTGGTTTTTTATTTATATCTTTTTGAAAAAAAAAATTTTTTTACGAAATTTCATGAAAACTTTCCTTATTATGTTCCAAATACACTGTAATTTATTTGATTTAAAATTCTCATGTTTTCGTCTTATTTTAACTTAATATCAAAAAAACAGCCCCATTTTCAATCGAAAATTCTGACGTCAAAATATCAGCTTTTTTCAAAAAGTTTGAGGGCTTTTTGTTCGTTGAAATATCTACTTTCTGATGGTGCAAAAAAAATATACATAACTGGAAATGTTCTCAGAAAATGCAAAAAATTCTCAAATTCGAAATTTTTTTATTATTATTATGTACAATTTTGAGGTATTTATTAAAATTCACTCTTTAATTACTCAAAAAACGTAAGATTTTCTGTTTCATTTATAAACGAAAAAATTGCAAATTGAAATATACTTCTATATTTAACAAAAAAATAAGTTAATATAGTTAATAAGACATCTACAATATTTTGAAAAAGCTGCAGAATCTTGTTTAAATAATATTTTTATTATTAATAATATATTGCTGTTTTAGGATAATTCATATACCTGAGTGGCCTTTGGTTAATTTTCAACCTATTGTAAGTTATTTCATAGAGAAGTGGGGACCGAGTTACTCTAATGGTGGGTTTCATAAATCGTTGATTCTGAGAACACTTATAGTAATGTATATCTTTTTACACCATCAGACAGTAGATATTTCAACGAACAAAAAGCCCCCAAACTTTCTGAAAAAAGCTAATATTTTGACGTCAGAATTTTCGATTGAAAATTAGGGTGCTTTTTTGATATTGAGTTAATATAAGACGAAAACATGAATATTTTAAATCAGATAAATTACAGTGTATTCGGGATAGAATAAGGTGAGTTTTCACCAAATTTCGTAGAAAAAAATTTTTCTTTGAAAAAGATATAAATAAAAAACAAAACTTGATTTTTTGAATTTTTCATCTAATTTTTGAGGTTATGTGAAAAATTGCAAATACAAAAGTTGTAGATCTTTTTATTATCTACAACTTTTCTCCCTCACTTTTTTCCATAGGACTTTTAGTTTTGCCGGAAATCAAGGAAAACCATTTTTTACCCTTAATAACACACTCCCTCCCACTACCCGGACTCGGATCGACAGTAATTTATTTTTTCCTTTCATTTTGATCATATTCCCCTCCTTTTTTAATGGGTTTCTTCCGACTGCAATTTTTTTTTGTTTCAAAAATTATCGACCCTGGTCTATTTAATCTACGATAGTCTCGAGTTTCTTTGTGAACGAGTGGAAATACAAATTCGAATGATCGTTTTTTCAATATTAACAAGGGCGTAAAATCCTCTGACTTCATATATCATAGAAACAAACAAAATTGAAATCTAAAAATTTAGGGAAAGCCCTGAGCAGGGCTTTTGAGCGCTCGTTCATTGGTGAGCAATATGCTATTACTTCAAAATTTTGAATAGGACTTGAGATTTATGCTAAGTATCAATGCCATCTTGAAAACAGACCTGTCTGCTTTTAAGATGGCATTGTAAGTATACGAGCATCTGAGCATCTTGCATGTGGCCGCAAAATCTCATTTCAATTGGTTTCGTTTTGTCTAAGATATTGAGGAAAAAAATTGAATTGCCATATTTCATTAAAAATGTTGTAAGATTTGGCTAGTCGACTAACTTAACCGTGGCTTTTGGGAAACGAACTCACCCTGAGAATCTCAAGTCTCTAGTATTCGCTTCGAAAGTTATAGTGCTCACGGCCGGACGGAATTGAATTTGAACACGAATTCGTCATCAGGGAGTAGAACCCTATCGTTAGAGGGTTACAGACATTTGGGCAAAACTAGAATTCCGATCGACTCAAGAATTTCATATTAGGAGTTCAACTTCGATATAAAGACTTAGGAATGGTAATAACCCCTAAGGACTTCTCTAAAAGATAATCAAAAAAGCGGAGTGGGAGTTTTCGAGCAAGTCTTCCGATATTAATTAGTTCAAGATTCGAAAATTCATGATAGTTTCATAAAATTTAATACGACTCTCAGAATTTTGAAATTTTAATAATCGTTTTGTCAATATGAACAAGCAGACGAAACCCTATGATATCATGTATGGGCTCTTTTCTTTCTGTTTTAAACCAAGCAATAGAGCTATCGAAAGGTCGATTTCGTGACAAAAATACTACCTGAAATCTGATTGTGCAGTCATGAATAGGTAGTTTCTACATGTTTTCCATGATAAATCCACTCCTGAATCGTCTTAGGTTTTTTTTGAGAAGCGAAATAAGCCAAAAAAATCCAAAATTTAGCTTTTTCGCTTATAAAACGTGAAGTATTGATCTGATCGAAAAGCTGTTCAGGCACTTTTTGTAGAGAATTAAAAAAAAATGGGAGGTGACACGTCTCAGGCGGATAATTATTTTCCGAGAAAAGTTCAAAAAACTGGAAAACAACATAAATTTTTCGAAAATTCATAACTTGGTCAATTTCTGAGATGAAGCGTTGTTGCTTTGAATTTAAGTAGTTATTAACATATACTTTATTGGTGCAACATTACAAAGCTGTCGGATAAATAGTTTTTGCACAATCGCAGTTTTCCGAATTCGACCTACTTTTTTCAAGAAGGTCGTGATACTCGACTACTTGTCGGATTTGAATTTTACAAAAAGCATTTAAAAGAAGAAATAAAATTCTTCAAATCGTTTATTATCTCGATACCAACCGATAATGTTTAGTGGGTGAAAAACGGCGTCAAACAGGAGCAAAAAGGCTCGAATGCATCAAACTAGTCGCGGAGTGGGAGTCACCCGCTACGCGAGAGAAAACTGTTTTACCTTGTATCTTTCGCTCGTCGCGTAGCGGGCGACTCCAACTCCGCGACTAGTTTGATGCATTCGAGCCTCTTTGCTCCTGTTTGACGCCGTTTTTCACCCACTAAACATTATCGGTTGGTATCAAGATAATAAACGATTTGAAGAATGTTATTTCTTCTTTTAAATGCTTTTTGTAAAATTCAAATCCGACAAGTAGCCGAGTATCACGACTTTCTTGAAAAAAGTACGTCGAATTCGGAAAACTGCGATTATCCAAAAACTATTTATCCGACAGCTTTGTAATGTTGCACCAATAAAGTATATGTTAATAACTACTTAAATTCAAAGCAACAACGCTTCATCTCAGAAATTGACCAAGTTATTAATTTTCGAAAAATTTATGTTGTTTTCCAGTTTTTTGAACTTTTCTCGAAAATAATTATCCGCTTGAGACGTGTCACCTCTCATTTTTTTTGTTTCGAATTCTCTACAAAAAGTGCCTAAACAGCTTTTCGATCAGATCAATACTTCACGTTTTATAAGCGAAAAAGCAAAATTTTGGATTTTTTGGCTTATTTCGCTACTCAAAAAAAACATAAGACGATTCAGGAGTGGATTTATCATGGAAACTCAACGAGGTAGGCAAGAAAAATAAGGTTTTTTTAATCTGGGTTCCCGGCCACTCGGGAATCGAAGGAAACGAAGAGGCCAATACACTCGCCAAAGAGGGCGCACAAATGTCACTCTTAGGCCCAGAACCCTTTTGTGGTATATCTAAATGTACCTATAAGAAGGAGTTTCTGGAGAAGGAGAAAGCCGTGAGGGAAAAGCTCTGGCGGAATCTCCAGGGATGGATCATTCCACTGATTTCCTTCGGAACTTCGAGACAGCGGGATCCAAAAGATATCTGGATCTTGGTAAGAAGCAATTGCACCTCCTCACTGGCCTTCTTACAGGACATTGTCGCCTTAGGAAGCACCTGTTGAGGATGGGATTGTCGGACACTGACGAGTGTAGGTTCTGTGGGGAGGAGGAAGAAACCCCCATTCACCTAGTCACGGAATGCCTTGGCATTACGAGCCTGAGGAGGAAATGCCTTGGACAAGAAACTTGTAAGAGTGAGGAACTAGCCTCGTTGAAGTCTTCACAGTTACTAGATTTCATTAGATCTCTGGAACTGGAAGGCGAGCTGTGAAGGTTTTTGGCCAGAACAGCTCTGCAAGGGGGCACAATAGACCTTAAGGTCGCAGTGGACTGTAACCCCTCTGTAAACTATCAACTATCAACTAAACTATCATGGAAAACATGTAAAACATACCCTATTGCATGACTGCACAATCAGATTTCAGGTAGTAGATTTCTCACGAAATCGACCTTTCGATAGCTCTATTGCTTGGCCTATTTCTATCCGAAAACATCAAGATTTCTATGTTCCTTTCATTTCAGTTTTCCATCATATACAACAACATAAACAACTAATGATTATGGAAACTCGAAAAGATTCAAACAAAAGTGCCAAAAAAGTCTTCCATTCCGTAAAAGATCTCATAACCTATCTACCATAGAAGGAGGTCAACCAGATACTCACCAAATGGCCAGTTGTACTTCAATGTCAATCCAAGTGAAAAAAACAATGCATCAGTATCAACAATAACACCATCGCTTGAGACTCAGAAGACTTTGGTTTCAGCATCTAGAATTGCCTGTGATACAAATGATACTCGTAGTTTACCAAATGAACAAACAGATGAATTTCCTGCAAGAACTAATATTCAGGCAGATTTTGAAAATCTCCATTTATTGGCAGAAGTAACCAGTGATGGAGAAAGGATGGGAGACCCGGAAGAGTCCATACCAGTAACTGTTACCTCATTACCATCTTTCAGTGGTAGTTCAACTAAGAAAACTCCCCTCAAGTGTTCCCATTGTAGCAAAGAGTTTCATCACAAAGGAGATATGAACAAACATTTGAGAAAACATACCAAAGAGCAACCCTACAAATGTACATACTGTCCCTCTAAATTCTCTCATACCTCTAATTTACATAGGCATCTTCGAATACATACAGGGTGTAGACCTCACTCTTGTCAAAATTGTAATAAGACTTTTTCTAGGATAGATAAATTGCATGTACATCAGAAAAACGGAGTTTGTACGAAGAATAAATCGAATTGACTTACTCCTTTTATTCAATAGCAATCCGAATAAAAACAATATCACCTATGACTTCCCAATCAAGTAGGTATCAAAAATTGTCTGCTCCTTACAGCAGTTTTCATACGCCTGTAATATACCGGGTATTTCTATGGTTCTGTGTAGACTATAGCCATGCATGTGGCTCTTGTCATCTTGCATGTGGCTGCAACATTTCATTTCGATTGGTATCGTAATAATCAATTTCAAGCGGATAACCGGTTATCACTTTGGTTAACCAATTGCATTCAAGCGGTTTTGGTTCAAAGTAATGACGTCATGAATTAGCCCTTCGAGGTCAATGATTTGAACCGCAAATGACCAGCCTCAAGAGAAATTCCAAAAGTTGTTGACTGACGAAGCATACTTGAAGAAGATATGTAGGTATTCGTGAGCTTATCCACATATCCACTTAACGATTTATATTGAGAAAACTATTTCAACAATTTCAATTATCTGCTCAGTTTCATTCATTTAGGAAATAAACTTATCTATTGAAATCTATAAATTAGGTTCGGAAATTAAAGCATCCAAAAGCTTTTGACTTGTTAATATTTCAAATAGAATTGTCCGAAGTTCTCAAAGATTGCTGATATTGTTTGAGTATAACAAAACATTCTTTCTTTACTTGGATAATGGAAAAAGCTTCGTGTTACAATTAATAGCTCTCGACTGTTAGAAAAAATTATGTATTTGTGTTTAAGTTCCCAAAAAAACTTTTATTAATAGCAAACACTGTGACTTGTGAAATGTAGCCAAATACCACAGCGATATCGATACATGTGAATTTAAATCTATTGGATAGTGTCCTCCTGTATATTGTTCGGCAATATTTCCTCTTCGAATCATTTCTGTCAGAACAAAAAATAGTACATTGTTTACCGGGTAGGAAAAGCTTAACATTCCTGGACGACTGTGAAGATTGCTAAGTCGAGGCGCAAGCCGAGACTTAGCAACACAGAGTCCAGAATTGTGGCTTTTCCTACGAGCTAAACATACTATTTTTCCGCAAATCGTTTAAAATTCGACAGATATTGATTGATTTAAAAAAAACGCGATAATTTTATTCCCAAATAAATGGTGCTTTGAAATTCCTAATAAAATTACTTGGGTTACTATGGAAACGTATTGAGGTTGAATTGTCAACACTAACACTGTACGGAAATATCATTTCCTTACAGAAAGGAAATGACATTTTCTTACAGTAAGGAAGTCCTGACTTTTTCTTCAAGAAATTTTGACAGGAATGTCAAAATTTCCTGCCGATTGCGGAAAAAATCTTTTTTCTCCAACCATCAAAAAATGTTGACATTTTTGTACTGTTTTCAGGTGCAAAAGTCATAAATTTCCTTACCGTACAAAATTCACTCGTTACTTAGCACACTTTTAATCCTAGGATTAAAAACGCTACTTTTAATCCTTGGATTAAAAGTAATTGCATTTGACGTCTAGTTGAAATCAGTGTCATTAGTATGTGTTCAAATTTATAACCAAATTATTAACGTTTTTGACTGAACCAATTTATATTGTAATTTTGACTTGGTTGGAGAAAAAATAGTATATATTATTCGGACTAAAAGTGATTATTTTAACTCGCAATTTCGCATTCGCTCGGCTGCGCCTCGCAACTGCAAATATTGCTCGTAAAAAAAAGATGCACTTTTAATCCTTATAATATAATATACTATTTTGTCAAGCGGAACATTCTGAAAAACATATGTTCATCGTTACATTGAATCCACGTTTCAAAACTTAAAATTTTCGGATGCATGGAGTTAAACTTAAAGCATGATAATTTACATTTGCAGATCTAATTTTGTATTTATCGCATGAAACATAAAAAAATTTTAATATAACGTATATTGACAATTGACAAATAACCAGAAACCGCATTCAAGCGACGAGAGCCAAGGGCCGGTTATTCGTTCTAGGACAAAAAGGGAATAACCAAGGCTGAACCGATGAAAACCGCAGTTATTATTGGTTATCCGCTTGAAATTGATTGTCTGAGATATTAAGGAACAAAAATTTTGAGTGGCTATATTTTAGGGAACACCCTGTACGATTTGGCTGGTTAACCAACTTAACCGAGCCATTTGGGAAACGAACTCACCCTTACAGCAGTTATCATACTCCTGTAATATACCGGGTATTTAATTAAAATTTGAGAGCCCTGAGAAAGTGCTTCTGTGCGCTAGTTCTATGGTTCAATAATCAATAAGGCTACTGCCTCAAAATTTTGCATAGGATTTGAGATTGATACATATATGTGGATGCAAATCTCTGCACGATCGGATCATATTCTGAAAATTTTTCAAAAGATGAAATATATAAAAAATCGATATCTAAAAAAAGAATGATTCTGATTTCACAATTGTAATTTTCTCGATATATTAACCCAACACACTATTTTACATATCTTTATTTCTTGACGACCAAATACATAATGAATCAAATGGACATCAAAAAAGCATATATTATACCATATTTATGATAAGAACAGAAAGTGTATTTCACATTTTAGACAAATAAAAGTCACATTCTATTAATGTATATCGTTCGTATACATCACATATCTCCCCCTTAAAATTTTCGACACAGCGAAATCCTTGAAAACCCAAAAAGTTATATATTATAATCAAAATTTAAGCTCAAAAGCAAAATCTATCTGGTTTTCTCCTAATTCTCTTAGATTTAACATCATTAACCTCTTCCCTTTCTTTTAAATCAGGAGATTTAAAAAACTCATCCAATCTTAAATCCTCTATACTAGATATACTATCTTTCTCTGAAACATTTACTTTTATATTTTCTGAGATATCTTCAATAGAGATATTGCTAAAATCTAATATTCGATTCAGATGCCGGTGCCAATATTTGTTCGGTTCTGGTATGTAAATTAAATAAGTTCGCGGTCCAATCTTCTCCTTAATTATTCCCTTGATCCATTTTGATTTAAGACCACGAAAATCTCTTGCAAGAACTATTTCATTTATACCGTATTTCCTAATTCTAGTGCCCTTATAATATTTTTTCTGTAAACTTTGCTTTTGTTCAATATTTTTTTGCAAATTTCGGCATCCACCTTCTTATTTACATTAGTGGGAGGTACAGTAAATCAAGTGAATGCCGCAATTTTCTTCCGAACAAAAGTTCAGCAGGGATTTACCAGTGGTACAATGCGGAAAACATCTATAATCGAACAGAACATTTTCTAAAAATGAACTTAAATTGCTGTCTCCCATTTTACCTTCTAGAGCTTTTAATAGTGACAACTTAATATTTTTAACTGAGTTTTCAGCCTGTCCATTAGTAGCAGGATGATACGGAGGTCCTTGTTTCAATTTAATTCCATTTCGATTTAAGTATTCTGTAAACTCCCGTGAAGAAAAATAGGTTGCATTATCTGATACTAATGTTAAAGGAAAACCAAATCTCGCAAATATGCTTCTAAGAAGTTTAATTGTGATGAGACTGCTTGGATGTCCTACTATAAATGACTCGACCCATTTTGAATATGAATCCACAAGAACAAATATGTTTTTACCCTGAAATGGACCCAAATAATCGACATGGACACGTTCCCATGGGCCGTTTGGACATTTCCATACCTCAAGGGATGCCTTGGTGGGGCATTTCTATATTTTAAACATGCCTCACACGACTTTACCGAAACTTGTATATCATTATTTAATTCCGGCCACCAAACATACGAACGTGCAATACCTTTTGTTTTTACCATCCCCATATGGGACTTATGCAAGACTTTTAATACCATTCCTTGTAATTTTCTGGGACTACCACTCTATTACCGTGCATTAAACAATCGCTTACAATGTTCAAATAGTTTCTATTGACATAAAATTTTTTAAATCCGATGTTATTTTATTCGGCCAACCGTTCTTTGTAAAAAAAATTACTTTACGTAAAAGCGCATCATCTAATGTGTGCTTCGATATTAAATTGAAGTCGATGGGTATTTCCCCATTGTTTGGATGAAACTTATTAATAATGTGTTACTTTTATCACCATTTTCATCATCTTTAATTGGCAATCGAGAGAAGCAATCAGCTAAATTCTTTGGACTTCGTGAATTCAATTTCATATTGAAAATTTGATAATATAAGAGCCCAGCGCTGAAGTCGATTTGCTGCATAAACTGGTATTCCTTTTT
>CM024243.1:66735647-66803419 GCA_013421045.1 Propylea japonica | reverse complement strand
AAGAATTTCATATTAGGAGTTCAACTTCGATATAAAGACTTAGGAATGGTAATACCCCTAAGGACTTCTCTAAAAGATAATCAAAAAAGCGGAGTGGGAGTTTTTTCGAGCAAGTCTTCCGATATTAATTAGTTCAAGATTCGAAAATTCATGATAGTTTCATAAAATTTAATACGACTCTCAGAATTTTTGAAATTTTAATAATCGTTTTGTCATATGAACAAGCAACAAACCCTATGAATCATGTATGGGCTCTTTTCTTTCTGTTTTAAACCAAGCAATAGAACTATCGAAAGGTCGATTTCGTGACAAAAATACTACCTGAAATCTGACTGTGGCAGTCATGCAATATCATGAAAACATTTAAAACTCCTGAATCGTCTTAGGTTTTTCTGAGAAGCGAAAAATACCAAAAAAAATCCAAAATTTTGCTTTTTCGCTTATGAAAACGTGAAGTATTGATGTGATCGAAAAGCTGTTGAGGCACTTTTTGTAGGAATTCAAAAACAAAAAAATGAGAGGTGACCGTCTCAAACGGATAATTATTTTCCGAGAAAAGTTCAAAAAACTGGAAAACAACATAAATTTCTCGAAAATTCATAACTTGGTCAATTTCTGGGATGAAGCGTAGTTGCCTCTGAATTTAAGTAGTTAATAACATATACTTTATTGGTGCACAATAAAAAGCTGTCGGATAAATAGTTTTTGCACAATCGCAGTTTTCCGAATTCGAAGTACTTTATGCGGCGTTCCCATGAGGCGTTATTAACGACAGTGAACCACGCTTTCCGTGAAATAGCACTTCTGTGTGAACGCATTCCTCACGAAAGCAAGTTTAACGACTATGCGTTCACACAGAAGTGTATTTCACGAAGCGTGGTTCACTGTCGTGAATAACGCCTTGTGGAACGCCGCATTATTCAAGAAGTCGTGATACTCGGCTACTTGTCGATTTGAATTTTACAAAAGCATTTTAAGAAGACATAACATTTTTTTCTTCAAATCGTATTATTATCTCGATAACCGACCGATAATGTTTAGTGGGTGAAAACGGCGTCAAACAGGAGACAAAAAGGCTCGAATGCATCAAACTAGTCGCGGAGTGGGAGTCGTCCGCTACACGACGCGCGAAAGATTCAGTGCCGTTTCACATGGAGCGTATCATCAATCGCTGACCATCCGGACGGATACCAAGTACCATGCAATAATTAGCATTTCACATGAAGCGCGGATGATCGGAGCGGTTTGATTCCATCCGACGGCCATACGACGAGCCCTTGCTGACGGCGTATGTCGGTTAAACGCACGAGCCATTATTGGTTATGAGGATTTCACATGATTCACTGACGACCAGTTGCGTACCAGCTTATATTGCTTTCTGTGTGGCCGATTGCCGGCAGATTATTAGGTTAGGTGACAACTGACCACGGAGGATTCCGCCGCATGTGAAGACACACATCGTATCATCAGCGCTGACTGTCATCATAGAATTCAGCGCTGATGATCCGTTTGGATGTGTTGACTTCACATGCGGCGTATCCTCCGTTGTCAGTTTACTCAGTTGTAACCTTACCTAACCTAACTGCCGGCAATCGCATTACAGAAAGCAATATGAGCTCGTACGCAACTGATCTTCAGTGAATCATGTGAAATCCCTCATAACAATAATGGCTCGTGCGTTAACTGATATACGCCGAGAGCAAGGGCTAGTCGTATGGAATCAACCGCTCCGATCATCCGCGCTTCATTTGAAATGCTACATTTATTGCATGTACTTGGTTATCCGTCCGGGATGGTCAGCGCTGATGATACGCTCCATGTGAAACGCACTCAAGGTATACAGTTTTCCCCTCGCGTAGCGGGCGACTCCCACTCCGCGACTATTTTGATGCATTGAGCCTTTTTGCTTCTGTTTGGCGCCGTTTTTTCGCCCCTAAACATTATCGGTCGGTATCGAGATAATAAACGATTTGAAGAATGTTATTTTCTTTCTTTAAAATGCTTTTTGTAAAATTCAAATCCGACAAGTAGCCGAGTAACACGACCTTCTTGAAAAAGTACTTCGAATTCGGAAAACTGTGATTGTGCAAAACTATTTCCGACAGCTTTGTAATGTGCACCAATAAAGTATATGTTAATAACTACTTAAATTCAGAGCTACTACGCTTCATCTCAGAAATTGACCAAGTTATGAATTGTCGAAAAATTTATGTTGTTTTCCAGTTTTTTTGAACTTTTCTCAGAATAATTAGCCGCTTGAGACGTGTCACCACTCATTTTTTTGTTTTTGAATTCTCTACAAAAAGTGCCTGAACAGCTTTTCGATCACATCAATACTTCACGTTTCATAAGCGAAAAAGCAAAATTTTGGATTTTTCTGGCTTTTTTTCGCTTCTCAAAAAAAACCTAAGACGATTCAGGAGTGGAATTAATCATGAAAAAATGTAGAAACTACCTATTGCATGACTGCACAGTCAGATTTCAGGTAGTATTTTTGTCACGTAAAAAACCTCTAATGCTTGGCCTATTTCTATTCCGAAAAGATCAAGATTTTTATGTTTCTTTCATTTCAGTTTTCCATCATATACAACAACATAAACAACTAATGATTATGGAAACTCGAAAAAATTCAAAACAAAAGTGCCAAAAAAGTCTTCCATTCCGTAAAAGATCTCATAACCTATATACCATAGAAGGAGGTCAACCAGATACTCACCAAATGGCCAGTTGTACTTCAAATGTCAATCCAAGTGAAGAAGACAATGCATCAGTATTAACAATAACACCATCGTTTGAGACTCAGAAGACTTTGGTTTCAACCTCTAGAACTGCCTGTGATACAAATGATAGTTTACCAAATAAACAAACCCATGAATTTCCTGCAAGAACTAATATTCAGACAGATTTTGAAAATCTGCATTTACTGGCAGAAGTAACCAGTGATGGAGAAAGGATGGGAGACCCGGAAGAGTCCATACCAGTAACTGTTACCTCATTACCATCTTTCAGTGGTAGTTCACTAAGAAACTCCTTTCAAGTGTTCCCATTGTAGCAAAGAGTTTCATCACAAAGGAGATATGAACAAACATTTGAGAAAACATACCAAGGAGCAACCCTACAAATGTACATACTGTCCCTCTAAATTCTCTCATACCTCTAATTTACATAGGCATCTTCGAATACATACAGGGTGTAGACCTCACTCTTGTCAAATTGTAATAAGACTTTTTCTAGGATAGATAAATTGCATGTACATCAGAAAAACGGAGTTTGCACGAAAAATAAATCGAATTGACTTACTTCTTTTTATTCAATAGCAATCCGAATGAAAACAATATCACCCATGACTTCCTAATCAAGTAGGTATCAAAAATTGTCTGCTCCTTACAGCAGTTTTCATACGCCTGTAATATACCAGGTATTTCTATGGTTCTGTGTAGACTATGGCTATGCATGTGGCTTATTATGAGATTCTTGCATGTGGCTGCCACATTTCATTTCGATTGGTTTCGTAATGATCAATTTCAAGTCGATAACCGGTTATCATTTTGGTTAACCAATTGCATTCAAGCGGTTTTGGTTCAAAGTAATGACGTCATGAATTAGCCTTTCGAGGTCAATGATTTGAATCGCAAATGACCAGCCTCAAGAGAAAAGAAGTTGTACGCGGCAAATTCCAAAAGTTGTTGACTGACGAAGCATACTTGAAGAAGATATGTAGGTATTCATGAGCTTATTCACATATCCACTTAACGATTTATATTGAGAAAACTATTTCAACAATTTCAATTATCGGCTCTTCTTCTTCTTCGCGCGGTGCCTTCCGATCGAACTGAAGCCTAGTGGCCCATTGTTCACCCGCATCGTTCTATAGAGACTCAGCTCCTCAGACACAAAGACAGAAATGTCGCGAGTCTGCCAGAGTGGGCCCTCTCACCATAGGAATAGTAGGTGTTGGATTACCTAGGTGTGTTGACCTTAACTCAGGGAGGTTGCCACAGTTGAACAAAATATGCTCAACCGTTTCATCGGTGCTCCTGCACCACCGGCATAGGGAGCAGCTCGTTAATCCCATTCTCTTCAAATGTTTGTTAAACAGGTGACCAGTCAATGCACCAGTCACCAGACCGAGTTGTTTCCTCTCCACCAACAGAAGTCTATTGACCTCAGGTCGCGAGGACGGTATCTCAATGAGAATCCTCGACCACCTCAAGCCCACCCCCGCGCTCCATTCCGAGGAAATTCCCTGTTCAGCCAGCTCCTGAAGAAGCTTCTGACAGATGTACGACAGATTGGCATCGCAGGCTCCGGACCAACAAATGCTAATCTGGCTCCCCGCCTAGCCATTCATCTGCCTTGACGTTACCAGGTATATCCGCATGAGCCGGACACCAGATTACTTTCAAAAAGTTATCAGAGCCCAGCCCACGCAGAGCTTTCCTGCATTCTTCTACCAAAAGAGATTCAACCCTAACATCAGATAGAGATTTCAGAGTGTGCTGGACAGAGTATCCCCTGCGAATATTTTCTAGTGCGCAGGCAAGAACCGCAAACAGCTAAGCCTGCACAATGGAACAGTCCTTCCCCAGAGGGATAGCCTAATTGAAGTAAGGACCCACGATTCCGGCACCAGACCCTGTTGTTGTGACAGAGCCATCCGTGAACCACGTGGGACCTTCAGGACTAAGAAGCCTGTTTGATGAAGACCATAGGTCTCTGTGAGGAACAATTACCCTGTAGGGTTCGTCGAAGTAGAGCTAAGTGCCCGCGCGGTCACGCTAGAGGAGCGTGAGCATCCTTAACCATTTTGAGGGCCTTTGCGTGCCCAGTGAAGAGTCCTCCTTCGCGCCATTGTCCCTGTTCCCAGATTCTGAGAGCTGTCTTCATAGCTACCTCCTTCACAACGAGGTGCAAAGGTGGGAGACCTAGCAGACATTCTATCGCTGCTGTAGGGGTAGACCTCAGAGCGCCTGTAATACTTAAACAAGCTTTCCTCTGGCATTTAGTCATAATATTCTGGTTGACGGCCTTCTCCATAGAAGGCCACCACACCATAGAGGCATAGGTCAGGATAGGCCTCACTACGGCAGTATACAACCAGTGCATAATGTGCGGTTTGAAGCCCCATCCATTACCTAGCACCCTCCGAGTAGACCAGAATATAACATTGGCCTTATTCGTTTGAGTCTCAACGTGTTTGTTCCACAAAAGTTTGCGGTCCAATATCACCCCGAGATAACGAACATGTTCGGATAGAGTGAGCCCAACTCCACACAGACTGGGAAGTCTTATGTTGCTAGGCACCCTCTTCCTAGTAAAGAGAACCATCTCTGTCTTACTAGGATTTACCGAGAGCTCGTTTTTCAAGCACCATCGTTCAAACCCGTCGCAGAGCATTCTCAATTATCGGCTCAGTTTCATTCATTTAGGAATGAACTTATCTATTGAAATCTATAAATAAGGTTCGGAAATTAAAGCATCCAAAAGCTTTTGACTTGTTAATATTAATTAAAATAGAATTGTCCGAAGTTCTCAAAGATTGCTGATATTGTTTGAGTATAACAAAACATTATTTCTTTACTTGGATAATGGCAAAAGCTTCGTGTTACAATTAATAGCTCTCGACTGTTAGAAAAAATTATGTACCTATTTGTGTTTAAGTTCCCAAAAAAACTTTTATTAATAGCAAACACTGTGACTTGTGAAATGTAGCCAAATACCACAGCGATATCGATACATGTGAATTTAAATCTATTGGATAGTGTCCTCCTGTATATTGTTCGGTAATATTTCCTCTTCGAATCATTTCTGTCAGAACAAAAAAAATCTTTTTTGTCAAGCGGAACATTCTGAAAACATATGTTCATCGTTACATTGAATCCACGTTTCAAAAATTATATTTTCGGATGCATGGAGTTCAACTTGAAGCATAATAATTTACATTTGCTAATCGAATTTTGTATTTATTACATAAAACATAAAAAAAAATAAATATAACGTATATTGACAATTGACAAATAACCAGAAACAGTATTCAAGCGGCGAGAGCCAAGGGTCGGTTAATCGTTCTAGGACAAAAGGAATAACCAAGGGCTGAACCAATGATAACCGCAGTTATTATTGGTTATCCGCTTGAAATTGATTGTCTGAGATATTAAGAACAAAAATTTTGAGTGGCTATATTTTAGGGAACACCCTGTACGATTTGGCTGGTTAACGAACTTAACCGAGCCCTTTGGGAAACGAACTCACTCTTACAGCAGTTTTCATACGCCTGTATGTAATATACCGGGTATTTAATTGTAATTTAAAAGCCCCGAGAAAGTGCTTCTGCGCGCCAGTTCTATGGTGAATCAGTAAGGCTACTACCTCAAAATTTTGCATAGGATTTGAGATTGATACCAAATATGTAAGTACAAAATCTCAGCACGATCGGATCATATTCTGGAAATCTTTCAAAAGATGAAACATGTGAAAAATCGATATCTGAAAATATAAATAATTCTGATTTCGCAATCCTCCCGAAAATTTTCATCATTCACTTCGCTTATTTACATCCTCAAACTCGATTTCATTTCAATCGAAAGTTTTACGATGAGAATGTTTTTTCGATATATCAATAGAATTTTCTATGGTTGTGTTGGCGCACCTCCCATAAATATATGGGTTTGTGTACAAATTCTAAATTATTCTGAAGAATAGATGATCACCAAAAACTGAATTCTATGGTACTGATAATGCGATCCTCTTGAAATTCTGCATGAACATTTAGTATAAGATTCTTCAACCACTAACCAGGCAATGAAGGGTATAGTAGGGTTTCAACTTTGAATAAAGAAGAAGAATATTCTCTATTCTGTGGGTTTCAATGGCAAATCTGCCCTCGAGGGCTTTTCGATTCATATTGAGGGGATCGATTAGACTTTGAATGAAAATAATTCAGCCTTTTTGCGATTTTTTTTCCATAATAAAATCCAAAATTCTCGAATGATGATTACTTTCTTGATTCTTTGCTATTGAAAGAATAAACGTATTAATTTCTTTATGAATTTCAGCTGAAGAATCGATCTTTAGAAAATATAACTATAGCCATTTGTTTTTCGTAGTTCTACAAAAGTGTTCACCGCCATTTTCTGACATAATATGTCTTTTTTGCTCTTTTATACACTGAAATATTTTCACATTTTCAAAAAAGGGGGAACAGTATGAAAAGAAATTTGAACTTTTTGAATATTCGGATTCAGCAGATATCCATCAAATTTTAATTACGTTGTATTCATAGTGGCTGTCTGAACAATATATGAGTCCCCAAAATTCCAAAGATATTTTTCCTACGAATCACTCTTCCCCTACGAAAATACTGAATTACTATTGAGTTTATATCCCTTCAAACATTTTGATTTTCATCTTCATTCAACATAAAGATTGGATGCATTTTCTTTCTTGTATATTCAATAATTATTCTTCCTCTGAGGTTACAGCACTCGTTTAAGTAGAACGAGCACTCAAAAAGAGCTGAATAAAGAGTATACGAATAATTTGTAGCAACAATATCATAATATTGACGTTCTAAACCGCATGGTTATACAGGGTATTTTATTGGGAAACTGAAAGAAGTGGACGATGAATGAAGCACCTCTAGGTTTTATGAATCTTACAAGTTTCATTGCGAAGATACGGGTTATTATAACAATTTGGCTGATATCTTTGCGTGGCTATAACTTACGAACCGAGCAGAATATTTTTATGTATTAAACTATTAAACTATAAAATGATATTAAACTTTTTCTGCAAGAGCAACCTAACTATTTATCACAAATTAAGGCTGGCTAACAAAAATTGTATATGCTTTCGAATCCCCAAAAAATTACCCAGTGTTTGCTACTTTTCAAATAGGGATTTCAAGTCTCGGGATCACTGGTTTGACGAACGTATACGTTTGTGAAATTTTGAGCAAAGATTTTAGAAAATGGTAATAATTATATGCATTCGAAATGAACGTACACTTTCGTCGGAACGAGTAGTTGACAATATGCTAGAGCATATCGGACATTATCATGACAATCTCCAAAAATCTACGCTCAAAATTTCACGAACGTTCGTTGAACTAGTGATCCCGAGAATCGACATCAGGGTTTTTTTGTTTTGGAGCAGCACAAAAAACTGAAGCAAACTAGTGTACTTTTCATTTGTGCGTATGTTCTTTATCTACTATTTTCAGATCTTCGCATTTCAGGTTTATGCAATTTGATCGCAAACATTTGATGATTTTCTACTTTAAGTGGTCATATCTTACTAACAACGCGGAATATTTTTATGATATTTAGTGTAAGTACACACATTCTAGTATTTCTACCCTAGCGACCGACGTTTCAGTTATTAGAAAAATCCTGCTTCTGTTCAACAAAGATTGTAAATTCGTATAAATACCCCAAAAAAACACCATGTATATTCACAGCTTCAATATACATATATATATTTCGATATTTGGAAACAACACAAATATCTTAAACGTACATTTTCCAATCATGAAATGCAATAAACCTAAAATTCAAAATTGAACAAAAAGTAGATACAGAAAGTGGAGTAATGAAATGGACATAGTTCATTTCTGTTTTTCTGTTTCGGAGCATTAAAAGATATTTCGAAAATTCCAAAACACAGGGTGTTTTCTGAGCATTATAGAACATTCACAGTTTTTATTAATAGGGACCTGAATTTTATCAGTGACTGAAACTTAGGTCGGTGGTGATGAAATATAGTATATTCGAAACTACCTTGAGGTACGCTATTCATTGTCCACTCCTTTCCGTTTCCCAATGAAACACCCTGCATTATTATGATTTTAATATTGTCAAAATTTACAGAATATTTCAACGTAACCTCAGCAAATTATCTTTCTATAGAAAATAAGGAATATCTCATGATATTTTCTTCAATTCCAGACATGTGCGCAAAAAAATTTAATGAGTTCCAAATATTTGTAGGAAAGTTCTCAAAGTTGCTTTTCAATTGGAAACGGCTACCTATTTAAAAATATTTCAAGGTAAATATCATTCTTTTGCTAGTATTTCTCTTCCTTCTTATTAACTTCATATTGAAAAACACAGTAGAGAAAAAGGTTTATTTCAGTAAAAAAAATATACAAAAATTACAAGGTTTACATAATCCTCATCATACAATAATATATCAATAAATGATATAAGTAAAGATAAGAATTTTACCAATTCTCACTTCAAACTCTACAACTACGAGGAGCAAGCATATGACAAAATCACTAATAATAAATACTTATCACAATAATTTGTCACAGGTTAATTTTGCCAGAAAGGGAAACACCTTTACTGTTTTGCATACTGCTACAACATCTTAAGTGAAACTAACTTAGTCGAGAACAAATTGGGTAGGTAAAGGATTTTATTATACCGCATAAATACTCCTATGTCATCAACTCAAAGTAAATATGGGAGTGCCGAAGAAAATTCAATACTCAAACTCATAGTTGATGCTCCGTCAGATCTCGTACTTACGAAGATCTTAGGCTCGTATTCATAGTACGCCCTTGAGGGTGAGTGAGAGTTTGTATCGCCCTTATGAATACGATACAAACTCTCACTCACCCTCAAGGGCGAACTATGAATACGAGCCTAAGATCTTCTTGAGTACAAGATCTGACGAAGCATCGACTATGAGTACGGGCATTAGGTCTCTTTAGTCTGGTTTCCTGGTCCCTCAGGAGTCAAAGGAAACGAAGAGGCTTACACACGACCCAGAAAGGGAGCACTAACGCCAATTGCTAGTGTAGAACTTTTCAGTAGTATAAGTAGAGCACTAGAAAGATAGGTCTGCCAGACAGGCTGACTGGGTCCAACCATAGACTCGAAAATTACAGATGGTAATGTCAATTTCTCAGTTATTGTGCTCTATTGTTAGTTGCGTGCTTTTTTTGAAGAATAGTTAATAGAAAGTATTGATTTTTTATTCAAAACAATAAAGTTGGAGACTAGACAGGTAAGCATAAGCATTTATTCGATTACAACATAGACAAACTAATAAAATAGATGAGCCACTCGTATATTCCGCGACATCTGTCGCAGGAGGAGACTTATACACGAAAAAGTTATTTTCAATTTGATAGTTAGATGTCGTTGCATTCATGGAAATCCTATCAAGAAAATAGTAAGTATGTAAAATCATTATTATCAAAAAACCTTTGAATCGCAACTGACACAAGGAGTAGTTTGACACGTTCTTTTTGAAATATAATAAATTTCGATATGCCTGCAAGAGTGAAGACGTGGATGTGAAAATCGAGATGGAAGAAGGTAATTATAAAATTTACATGTATATTCTTTTAACTATAAGAATTAAGATACTCGTAGTTTTCAAAAAAGATTTTCATGTATTGAATAAGTTTAGTCGGTAAATACTCATATTTTGTATGTATTATTGAATTCATTAGTTTTAGTTTTTGAGAATGTTTTCAATGCAATTATTAGTTATTAATTAGATATTTATGAAATAAATCTGTATTTTCAATTGGTGATACCTATTTCAGTTAATACATTTTTATTCTATCCAGAATTTGATTATTGATCCTCATTTCTCGATTCCAAAAGAAAATCAGATGAAAGTTCGTTGCAGGTATTATTTTCATGAAAATAAATTTCCTCATTCATCGATAACGAGCACGAATCCATTTCCGATTTCCTTTTGGAAATTGAATTTCAAAAAACTTTGTGCCTCTTGTATATGGGTGTACCTACCTATTCAAAAGGTGCACTACAGAATTCTTTTTGAGGCAGCTTTACGATACAGATTCCTTTTTCAATGGAGCTTTTTTCACGAATTAGTAATGTTGTACAAAAAGATGGCGTTGAAGCTTGTTCTACTAGTGTCTCATCTATTCTCCGTTTAGTTAGGCTATGGATTACAGATTTCATTTCATTCGAATTGTTCTGTAATTTTCGAGTCTGTGGTTGGACCCAGCATGGCTGTCTGGTATACTCCCCTTTTCAGAGCTTTAGTATAATCAAATGCTATGCTAATATAAGATAAGAGTTTTTGGAGAAGGAAGAAACAGAAGAAGCACTCTGGAGAAACCTCTCAGGAATGGATAATTCCAAAAGTTACTTTGAAAATTTAATAAGCATTTGATGAGAAGTGGCTTAACAGAAATTGACGAGTATAGATTCTTTGAGGAGAACTGAAACTCCTGTTCACTTAGGTACAGAATGCCCCGCCATCGCGAGCATGCGCAAATAATCCTTTGAACAGGAGAAACGCAGATGTAGCCCCATTGAATCTCTCTCAGATACTGGGGTTCATTGAAACTCTGGAATTGGTGTGCGAGCTGTAGCGCACTTGCGAAAACAGCTATCGGGAAAGGCACAAAAGACCTTATGGTCGCAGTGGTGTGTAACACCCTTTCTAGTCTGCAACCCCTTATTGAGAGATTAATCCCTGTGGAGCCTGAAGATTGAGATTCTATTTACATTTTCATCAGATCATTCTCTTTTCCCAATTGTTTTCGACTTCTTCATGCAGGATTGTAAGCTACAAAAACGTATTTGAAATACTTCTAAAAAAACTGAAATCGGGTTAATCGAAGTATTCATCATGAGCATAATACATTTGATTTCAATCACATAGTAACTAAACCTAAAGAGAGAGATTTTGAAAGATGAACAGGTCTTTGGTTGTAAATTTTGTTGTATTGGTTAGCAGTATGATTACCAGAATTAAAAATGAGTATTTGAATTGAACGATAGAATATAATGAATTAATTTCAATATTGTCTTATTAATTTTTATGACTAGAACAATTGAGTGAAACATTTTATATATCCTATGAAAATGAAAAGTTCAGACTTCATTGAAAATAGGGCATCCTTAGAAAATAATATGGTATTTTTTTCAAGTTATTAATTATACTCACTGCAAAATTTGCCTACATCGATAGAATAATACCTATACACGTCCTACATAATTTCGTTGAAGAGATTTTTCGCACCGTTAAAGTTTTTTCGTGAAGAATTATCATTCTTAATTTTTCCATTCGGGATCACGTATTCATAGTTGTATCAATAAGGCTATAAAGGACATCGAGATATTTTAATGCAAGAGCGGAGCGAACGCGTTAATAGTTCAAGACCATCAGTTCCTAGATTGAAAAACGAGTTGATTACAAGATTTTTCCGTCGACCTTATTATGAATTGAGAATAAATTTTAATTGAAATACATTCTTATTTTGCATAACATACATTTGACATTATAAAATTTCTTATGTTCCTATGTTCCAGTAGAGTTATGACATTACACGTATTGCTTCCGAATGCTTTGTGTTCGGTTGCGCATGACAATTGCACATTAAATAGTATAAATTAAACATTAAAATGGGTCATTAATGTTCATTTTCTCACACATTAAAATCACCTCTTATTTTGAGGTTTGTTACTCATTGTGTAAGTGTGAAGAATGAAAGAAATAATTACAAACTACAAAGAAGGCGCTTGACAAGTAGGCAACGTTGTAACGTTTGAACCAATCAAGAGGAGACGTTACAGTTAGCCGCCATTTGTTCGAATAAATTTGATATGTCATTTTTACATTTTATGGTTTTTTTTCTGGTGAACCGAGAATGCCTATATCAAAAGGTAAGAGTAGTTCGGAAACAATTTCTTAGAAAACACTCAAAATGCTTCAAATTTCTATAATCAATTTTTTCATGAGTAAGGTCCTACTGATTAGGTATCATGTTCACATTAATATTACTTAGATCAAAAGGTTATCAGTTTCATGAAATCAATCCTGTTGAACACAAAATAAGAGATTATTTCACCGCGAATAAACTGATCAAAAATGACACGTTTTAATGCATGATAACCCTTATTTAATCAATGATTGTCACGGGTAATGTTATAACTATTTTGAAATGTAAAAACAAGAAAAATCGTTTATTTATCTAGTGATTAATAAACTAGTAGATTAAATAACTATTTGTATTTATAGGTAGCAGAAACTATTTCTTTTCTTTCAAGCACCTAGTAAGGAGTTTCATTCAAGATAAATAATACCAATTTTGATAAATATTCACTCATTCTGACCTAACTTAAGAATCTAGGAATTGACTCATTTAGATTCAGGTATTTCGATAGAATCCAATGTAACGGGTGTCCTAAATTCGTTGTCTAGTGGGGGAATCACATTTTCGGGCTCGATATTTGAGAGAATTCATTTGGCGAAAACAGCATCCTTCTAAGTCAAACTGTTTTCGAGCTATTAGAGAAAATTGGAAAATGGCATCAAATGAAAAGTTCTCATAACTTCGTTGGTATTGACGAAGTCTTAAACATGAAACTAAAACATTATGCAGGCACTTTTTTCGGTAGAATTCATTGAAGTATTCAATTTTTCTTCATTACATTTCGTTCTAGCTCATCGGGTTTCACTAGACAACGAATTAAGGGACACCCGGTACAGGGACAAGAAGGGAAGGTACCTACATATATCTAAATATCAGCTGTGTGGGGAACTATAGTATTTACATCATAGATGTCGCTCCGTCTAATTTGAACTTGACACTCGCTACAAACAGTCGGTAAAATGATTGCGGTGCCATACGAATTCAAGTCGTCTATGTCTATGGCAAGCCCCCATTGAATAAGCTTTATCAAAGAGTGCTTCAATGGAGTGCTAGGTTGCTAGCAAAAACATTTAAATTATCAGATTATTAGAATTAGATTATATACTGAGTATCACGGTTTTTTCTGAGTGTTTTCCTCTATTAACTTTCCTTCGGAGCCCTGAATTTCAATTCGTTCTGAACGTTATGAATACTATCACATAAGTCTGAGTAGAAATAAATACCTACTCAAATATAAAATCACAAACATTTAAATGGTGAGATCCTCCCAATCTTCCATCTCTCTCTGGGTTAGTATTATCCTTATGTTTGAGCAACGTTCTAGTTCATTTTGACAGTTACGTGTCAATGGGTTATTAGATAAATCTACTGACTCTATCGAGGGGGCTGCTTGCAACCACTGTATTTCCACATCTGAAAAAAGGGTAAATTTATTAGAGAAATTATTTCGCAATTATTGATACATAAGAGATTCTATACAGAGTGTCTGATATTCCATACAGTTAATATTTCGATCATCAAACAGAAATTCTATCCCCGAATCCGTCGTTAAAATTTTGTTTCTGATTACCACTAAAATAACTATCCTCGGATATGTTTAAACATTTTTTTATGATTTTACGTAGATTCAACTGTTAAAAATATTAGTAATAAATTGTGGCATATCCACATAGTTTTATTTTGATTACTTCTTTAATTTGATTGTTTCGCTTATTAAGTTATTTTATTTAATTATGTTTCAATGTGTCACCAATGTGACACCAAAAATGTTTCGCCATAACACGCAAAATGGCGAATGCGTCACATTTTTGAAGTTTTAATTTCTGTGTAGGTAATCATTTTCGTGATGTTTCAACGTTTCAACATTTTTTTCTTTCTCTGGATAATCGTTTAAAGGACAGAAATATTAGAGTGGAAAAAATATATCTGGAGGTGTTTTTTCGAGTTTTGATTACCACAGGAACAAAATTTCAACGACAGATTTTGATGGAGCTGAAAAACCGCCAGGGGCAAAATTAGGCAAATATGCTGGAGCGCTAGGAACCCCCCCGGAAGAAAAAAGTATGGGCCAATTATTCCAACTTGTGATAGTGCACACCAAACAGTGACTTTCTGAATGGTAGGGGACGCTAGTGAAATTCTCTGGGGTTTCAGCACTCCAGCACAGTCGCCTGAGTTAGCCCCTTGCGGTTTTTTATGCGGATATCACATGTTTATAACAACCTTCCTAGTACTCTGAGCCAAAATTCTCGAATATGCCATGGAAACACGAATTTTATACGCACAAAATATAAACAACATTTTTTTTCTACAAACGTCAAAAAATGACAAGGTTCGCGCATTGGCAAGAATATGCAAAGTGATCCTTTTTTTCATTTTCCTTTGTAACTATGACACCGTGCGCGAAAATACTTACTTCGCACACTGCATGTAAACTATATGAGATTTTTACTTGGCAATCGAGGGCTAAATCTACTTTCATTACATCAATTGAAGCAATGTTCATCATCAATTATACAATGACAAGTTTTCCAAAAATTTCCCATATGTCAACTTGAGTTTTCCACAGTTGTAATAGAAGGGTCTTGTCACGGTTAAAATCCCCGTAATAGTTATTTTTTCATATTAAGCTAAGAATTTGTAGAAAAAATTTTGTTTGCATTTCATGCGCGAAATACTATGGTTATCGAGAACTGATTTTTTTAACGAGGCGCAGCCGAGTTAAAAAAAATAGTCGAGATCACCAAAGTAGCATTTCGCGCACTAGATACAAAAATAACTAATTTTCTACAAACGTCAAAAAATGACAAGGTTCGCGCATTGGCAAGAATATGCGAAGTGACCCTTTTTTTCATTTTCCTTTGTAACTATGACACCGTGCGCTAAGTAGTGTGCGAAATACTTACTTCGCACACTGCATGTAAACTATATGGGATTTTTATATTTTAACTTGGTAAATTTCTTGAAATCCACGTTTTCTTTAACATTGAGTGTTGCTCTCAACATAGAATATATTGCCCATAGTTATAATACCTAATTACTTGATTTGGAAAAACAGTTCAAAACAGTTCAATATTTTTTTTCATATTAAGCTAAGCGTTTGTAGAAAAATTTTGTTTGCATCTCATGCGCGAAATACTTTGGTGATCTCGACTATTTTTTTTAACTCGGCTGCGCCTCGTTAAAAAAATCAATTCTCGATCACCAAAGTAGCATTTCGCGCACTAGATACAAAAATAACTATTGTACAACTGTGAATGTGAATTTACATCGTCTGAAGTGTAATTATCAAAGATAATGCTTCCAACACAATATTTCTCTACATTCAGAGATCTTTCTGTGTCGTTACTGAAAAAACGGTAAAGAGAAGACTTTTTGAAAAGTAAAAAGAAGTAAAGTCTTTTTTTAACGTTGGAATATGATTATTGAAGGTAATTCCTTCAATACAATATTTTTATACACCCAGTGATCTTACTGTGTCGTTACTAAAGAAACAGACATTTTTCAACGAAGAAAAAAGTAAACTCTTTTTCAACGGTGAAGAAAAGACTTTTTTTAACGATGAAAAAAAAATCATTAACGCATCCATGGTGACGAATAAAGGTCAAGTTTTTTGGCAGTTGTACAAAAAGATTGATATTTGCATAAGATTTTTTTCAATTGAATTCCTAAATCAATATGTTTCCTGACCCACCCTGTTCTTCGAACCAATTAAAAAATATCGTTATACCGTATACAGGGTGCCCAGGCGATGGACGTCAATAAATTATTTTTAGATTTCCCAGACCTCAGACTAGTTGTAAAATTACCTATTTTGGAATAGAAAAAAGACACAAAATACTAAAAACTACTATTTAATTCAATAATCCTTCAAAAGTCGTGCCTCCAATTCGAATACATCGTCGCAAACATTCTAAAAAGTGGCGTGTGAATTGCCTGAAGCTACTCGAATTTTCTTGTTTTATTTTTCATCCCACTTCTCGAAGTTTTTCACTCAATTTTGTTTCGTTGTTTTTTTTCCTCCGCTTACACCAGCTCTTTGTTAAACCTCCAAATAAAAGAGACGCTTCCAGAAAAATGGATTTGGTGTGAAGGGTTCATCGAATGGGCTGCGCGTTCGCCAGACCTCAACCCCATGGATTTTTTTATTTGGGGATTTTACAAAGATCTGATGAGACGAAGAAACGAAACAGGAATGAGTTAAAAACTGTCAGAAATAAAAATGAGAAAATTCGAGAAGCTTCAGGCAACTGACACATTCAAATTGAAAGCAAGCATTCTGAAAAATTATTTAATTGAATAGTAATTTTCAGTATTATGTGCCTTTTTTGTATCCCAAAATGGGTAATTTCACAACTAGCAATTCTGACGAATGTTAACATTTTCCATCAATGGTAAGATCAAAATTTTTGTATAAATTATACGACCTACATTTGTTTCACAGAAATTTCAATTAGAATCCATTTTAAATTCCATTTTTAAGTTTATTCTACCATAAAAATGAAAAAAGAAGAAAAACAAAGGGTATAGCCGAGTTTCAATGGTAAATCTGCCCCCGCGAACTTTTCTATTTATATTGGAGGGATCGATTAGGCATTGAATGAAAATAATTCAGCCAACTTTTCATCTTTTTATCTCTAGTCATTTTCGAGATATCTGTAAAAAAACTTTTTCGTTTTTATTTTTTTCCCTTGTGAAATACCTACAAAATTTTTGAATGGCGATTTTTCTCTTGATTCTTTGCTATTGAAGGAATAGACGTATAATTTAAATTATGAATTTCAGCTGAAAAATCGATTTTTAGCAAAAAAATACAATTACAGTTAGTGCAATTTCGGTGTTCTTCAAAAGTGTCCACCGCTATTTTTTTGATAACAAATGTCTTCTTTGGTTCTATACTCTGGATTTTTTTTCACATTTTTAAAATTGGTGGAACATTTTGAAAAAAATTCAAAACTTTTTAAATGCAAGGATTCAACAGATATCCATCAAATTTTGTTGCCATTGTATTCATATTAGATCCCTAAACAATATTAGTGAAAAAATCAATTAGCGATCGGTCTTAGTTTGGAAGTCACTTTCCTCACTAAAAATACACTGAATTACCTCTTTTTTAAGTTTAAAGCCTCTCTGAACATTTTAATATGAAGATTTGATTCATTTTATTTCAGATATATTCAACAATTATTGCAAGAACATCGAAAACATTCGAGGAAAAGCCCGCTGTTTCTTATGGTAAGTTAAGAAAAAAATTAATGACGTCAATCGTGTGGATACCCTGCATAGGTTCACGATTCATAAAAAAGTGATCAAGTGCTTATTGGAAAACCCTTCAGTTACTCACCAGTTATATGATTATTACTAGCATTCAACTCCTTCAAGTTGGGTATTTTAAAAATGCTACTTGGCAAAGATATGAATGAGTTATGCGATATGTCAAGCCTACTCAGCGACCCCAAATCTGCAATTTCCTCTGGCAGCTTGGCCATCTGGTTGTGCGATAAATTCAATCTCTTGATAAGGCTGAATTTTTCTACAAATTTTGGTGGAATTTTGGTAATGACGTTGTCGCTGAGATCGCAAGATTTGAGTTCGGTATGTCTCATTAGGTGGTAGACAGCGTCTGGCACTTGCATTAGTTCACAGCGTGAGAGATCTGCAAAGTAAGAATTTATATTAATCAAACATTATCGAATAAACAGGGATTTTCTTAGTAAGTATATCAGCGATCAGCCGTCCGTTAGTACAATAACTTTCGAAGGGATTGTCCTAAAGACTTGAAATTTTCAGGATGAGTTCAGGTCCCCCAAAATGGCTCGGTTAAGTTCGTTAACCAGCCAAAGTGTACAGGTGTTCCATAAACTGTGGCCATTCCAAATTTTTATTCCTCAATATTTCAGAAAAGACGGAACCAATCGAAATGAAATGTTACGGCCAGATGCAAGATGCTCATTACAAGACTCATGCAAAATTATGTGACCATATTGTGAACAGAATCATAGAAAATTCAATTGGAATGCTGAAAAGAAGAACTTCATATTTCCATTAAAAAATATCCGATTCGAGCGCATTTGTAGATGAAGATTGATATACTGAATGTTCATGCAAAATTTTTGGCCATAGTGTTAACAAAACCACAGAAAATTCGATTCGAAAATTGAAAAGAAGAATCTTGATATTTCCATAAGAGGATATCCGATTCGAGTGAAATTTCATGCAAAATTTTGTGGCCATAGTGTTAACAGAATCATAGAAATTTCAATTGAAATATTGAAAGAGGCAACTTCATATTTCCATAATAGGATATCCGATTTATTTTGTGAATGGAGATCGATATACTGAATGTTTATCCAAAATTTCGTGGCCATAGTGCTTACAGAACCAGAGAAAATTCAATTGGAATATTGAAAAGAAGAATCTCTATATTTCCATAACAGAATATCCGATTCAGGTGAAATCTATTTTGTGAATGAAAACTGATATACTGAATGTTCATGCAAAATTCCAAGAGGATCGCACCATCAGAGCCAAAGATTTTATTTTTTTCGATTTATACAGGGTAACTAAATAAGTGTAAAATATTGAGGAGGGGATTAGTCATCGAAAAAAAGATAGGATAGGGTCTTTCATATAAAGAAACTTCATTGAAGCATCCCTTGTTAAGACACAGCCCCTCAAGGGAGTACATAAAATTTGTATAACAATTTTTTTCACAAGCACCAAAACAGTTACAATATTAAAATTAAACTGACAGCGTTATACCAATTTAATTGTCGCTATCGCTAAAGTGTCCTACTAGATAGATTAGTTTCGCATTTATGACGATCTATCTCTGTAGTTGTTGGTAAAATAATTTTTTACTGCGAACTGGTTTATTTTGGGCGAAAAACTCAAGAGACATTTTTTGTTTAGAATGAAACAGGCTATCAAAATAAAATTTTAAATAGTAAACAAATAATAAGACAAAAGTTACATTGGAAATAAACTTTAGGGGTTGCGTTTCCCACCCTTACAACCATGAGGTAAACCAAATAAATAACTGGATAAGTGTCTTTTTGCTAGTAGGAAACGTCAGGTTAATTTCAATATTGTAACTTTTTGGTGCTTGTGAAAAAAATTGTTATACAAATTTTATGTACTCCCTTTGAGGGGCTGTGTCTTAACAAGGGATGCTTCAATGAAGTTTCTTTATATGAAAGATCCTATCTTTTTTTTCGATGAGGAATCACCTCCTTAAATATTTTACACCCTGTATTTATTACATATTTCATTCTCTGAATAATTTCCAGTATATAATTCCGATTGTGCTGAGATTCTGCATTTATATATAAAGTATCAATCTCAAGTCCAATATTCAATTTTGAGGTAATAGTCTTATTGCCCTACCAAAATGAACGACCGCTCAAAAGCTCCTGCTCAGGGATTTTTTTTAATTTATTAATTATTATTAAGCATTTGTAGCAACCATAGTAACGATCATTTATTCAATGGTAACTATGTTGTCATACTGCTTAGATTTAATTATTGATCATAAAATGTCAGTTTTCTAGGAAACGGTTCACAGAGCAATGAATGTTATGTAATAAACATGGAACATCAGAATTTCATATGCAAACGCCAATTTGTCCAGTGGTGTAAAATTTGGGAGTAAGACCTTTATGCAAATTCAATATCTCCGACATTGGAAAGTCTAATAAAAATGAGTTCAAGAAAGAAGCTATTTTTCGTGACAATGTTTGTAAAAAACTCAATTCTGTGATTCGAAAAAATGAAAAATTCAGGAAAATCCCAGGTGCTTTTGAGCGCTCGTTCATTGATGGTACAATAATGCTATATCCTCTTATTTTGTGAAGGACTTGAGATTCATGATAAGTATATGAATATGCATAATCTCAGAACAATCGAAATAATATTCTGGAAAATATTCAAAGAATTAAATATGTAAAAATCAATAATTAAAAAGTTAAATTCTATGGTTCTGATGATGCGATCCTCTTGAAATTCTGCTACTCAAAATTCTAAAATTACAGACATTTGGGCAAAACGACATAGCACTCGTTTAAGTAGAACGCGTGCTCAAAAATGTCATGCCTCTCTCGATTTTCATCTTTGTTAAAATTCCGAAAAACTCCACAATCACTAGAAGGCCATATAAAAACATAATATGCAGAAGTTCCCGTCACCAATTCAACGATTCCTTAAACTATTGACATATTAAATATCGTAAGTTTAACAGACCTCAACTAATTAAACCAATATTTTGCCAGAAGTGTTATAATTCAGTCTTAATTTATTCCGCATAATAACAATATCAACTCTTCCGCACAAATGAAAGATAACCATGCAGACGAAGATTTCTAAATCTCATCACGAGGTCAATGAGAACAGGGAAGTAGATAGTAGCTATAGGTATTATACAACTACCGACATTATTACGTTGTAACATCATGAATACTAACATATTGAAACTATTGGCCAAATATTTGCGAAACATCACCCTGTATAAAACATTGCCATGCTCCATTTAAGTTTGAATTTAATAAAACGCAAGCCGAATATATTACTTCCGTAGTTCATTTCTTATAAGTGTTATAATTATAATATTGGGATTTTTTAATAAGTAATTGGGAAAAATGTGTACAGTTAAATTCCCTAGGTTATAACCGGGTTTCAAGTTTCAATGGTAAATCTGTCCCCGCGGCCTTTTCGATTCATATTAAGGGGATCGATTAGGCATTGAATGACGAAAATTCACCCAACTTTTTAGCTTTTTATCTCTAGCCATTTTTGAGATTTCTGTAAAAACAGTTTTTTCTATTATATTTTTTTTCTCTTGTGAAATCCAAAATTTTCGAATGGTGATTTTTTTCTCTTGATTCTCTGGTAGTAAAGGAATAATCGTATAATTTTTTCATGAACTTCAGCTGAAAAATCGATTTTTAGAAAAAAAAATAAAATTATAGTCATTTGTTTTTTGGTGTTCTCCAAAAATGTCCCCCACCATTTTTTGACATAAAATGTCTTCCTTAATACCCTGGAATTTTTCACATTTTTAAAATTGGTGGAACATTTTGAAAAAAAAACTGTTTGAGTTTTAAGATTCAAAAGATATCCATCAAATTTTGGTGCCGTTGTATTCATATTTGGCTCCCTGAACAATATTAGTGAAAAAACAATTGGCGATCTGTCTTAGTTTGGAAGATATGGGCCCGCAAAGTCCAAAAAAATAAGAAACGGCGGGCTTTCCCTCGAATTTTTTCGATGTTTTTGCAATAATTATTGAATATATTTGGAATAAAACGAATCGAATCTTCATGTTAAAATGTTCAGAGAGGCTTCAAACTCAAGAAAGCAGTAATTCAGTGTTTTTTGTGGTGAGAAAAGTGACTTTCAGGTGAAAATATTTTCGGACTTTGGTGGCCCATATCCTCCAAACTAAGACAGATCGCCAATTGTTTTCTTCACTAATATTGTTCAGGGAGCCAATATGAATACAACGGCACCAAAATTGATGGATATCTGTTGAATCATAAAATTCAAACAGTTTTAATTTTTTTTCGAAATGTTCCACCAATTTTAAAAATGTGAAAAAATTCCAGGGTATAAGGAACCAAAAACATTTTATGTCAAAAATGGCGGTGGACACTTTTGAAGAACACCGAAAAACAAATGATGAAAATTTAATTTTTTTTCCAAAAAAACGGTTTTTCGGCCGAAATTCATGAAAAAATTATACGACTATTCTTTTAATAGCAAAGAATAAAGAAAAAAATTACAATTCGAAAATTGGGATTTCACAAGAGAACAAAAATAAAAAAGAAAAAAGTGTTTTTCACAGAAATCTCAAATATGGTTAGAAAAGTTTCTTCTTTTTAATATTCCAATTGAATTTTCTATGGTTCAATTTACACTACAGAGACAAAATTTGCATGAGGTTCAAAATGAGCATCCTGCGTTTTTGAGGTAATTTTTTTTTAATTTTGTGGAAATCGGTTTATTAGTTTCGGAGTTATTCACATTTGAATGGCCATATTTTATGGAAGACCCTGTACTATTTGGCTGGTTAACGATGTTAACCACGGCATTTTGGAATCGAACTCACCCTTTCAAATCTTGAAATTGAATTCGACCATGGATTCATCATCAGGGAATCGAACCCTAACGTTTGAGGTCATTTTCGTCCCAAAATTAGAAAATTACAGACATTTGGGCAAAACGATATAGCACTCGTTTAGGTGGAACGAGCTCACAAAAAGAACAAAAATCATTAGAATTTACCTTAAATTTTCCAACGATGGAACAATTGTTCATTACGAAGGATTGATAAAAGAACCTTCTTTGTAAATAGACAAGGTAATGAGAATAGTTATTACGGATACAGATACAGAATAATGTAGTTGCAATTACTTCCGACAGTTGAGTCGGCAAGTTGTATTATCTTCGTATAAGTACAAATAACGAAACTCGTCCACCATGGATTTAATGACATGAACAGGATACAAACATTTCGATTCACGTATACCTTTTATGGTTATATCAAGAACACATCATGCACTCTATCATCTACTACTACTGTATCGATAGAATATTCTTTTATTAGTTTTATGATGGATGAAGTAGGTCCTGGGGATTTTACCCCAGAATTTTCATTTGCTAGATTTAAGCCGGGTTTCATAAAACCCCGATCAACGTTGATTGATGAAGTGTCATTATTTCTGTGCAAATTTCAGTTCATTTTTGAAGTAAACCATCGAACTTTTCTCCAAATCAATGATTTGAATGCCAATCAAGCTTTGTGAAACCGGCGGTGAATGAATGAGGGCATTCATTGAGAATATAAATATTATTATTATTATGATGTCAATTAATATTTAAAATAAGTTGCCACGAGTCTTTTTGGGCGCTCGTTCTACTTAAAGGAGTGCTACATAGTTTTGTCCAAATGTCTGTAATTTTCGAATTTGAGCCGAAAATGGTCTCAAACGATAGGGTTCGACTCCCTGACGACGAATCCGTGGTCAAATTGAATTCTGTCGGTGAGGCCGTCGGTTGGCCGTGACCACGATAACTTTCGAAGGAAATGTCCTAGAGACTTGAGATTTTCAGGGTGCGTTCGGTTCCCAAATGCCCCGGTTAATTTTGTTAACTAGACCAATCATACAGGGTTTCCATAAAAAATAGCCATTCAAATTTTTCTTTCCTCAATATTTCAGACAAAAAAAAAACTAATTGAGGTGAAATTTTGCGGCCACATGCAAGTTGCTCATAATGACCTCATGCAAAATTTTTGAGGCCATAGTGTAAACAGAACCATAAAAAATTCCAATTGGAATATGAAGAGAAGAATATTTATATTTTCAAAACAATATATCTGATTCGGGTGGAAATTATTTTGTGAGTGAAGATTGATTTACTGAATGTTAATGCAAATTTCAAGAGGATAGCATTATCTCAACCATAGAAAACTCAATTGAAATATTGAAAAGAAGATATCCGATTCGAGTGTAAAATTCGTTTGTGAATGAAAATTAGTAGGTATACTGAATGCTCATTTCATGAAGATCGCTTAATCTGAACCAAAGAAAATTCAACTTGAATATTGAAAAGAAGAATCTCTTTATTTACATAACAAGATTTCCGATGCAAGTGAATTTATTTAGTGAATGAAGATTGATATAGGTACTGAATGTTAATGCAAAATTTTAAGAGGCTCGCATCCAATTCATTTTTCATGTCGAGTTTCTACATATTTCAATTATTGTAGAATAATTTCCAGAATATTATTCTGATTAGACTGAGATTTGCACTTTTCATGCAGTATCAATCTCAAGTCCTATACAAAATTTTGAGTTAATAGCCTCATTGCTCCAACAATGAACAAGCGCTCATGAGCTCAGACTTTTTCATATTTTTTAGCCTTTCTAGGGAAGTAGCAGCCTACAGTTCTGTTTGATTCACTGATGAATTATCCTAGGTCAAAAACAATTCGGATGGGCAAACGTAAACACTTTTATCCACTCCTATAAACTAATTTCTATGTGTAATTGTAGCTAGAACACAACCATAGACATGTCATGAACCGAAAAGCGAGTGTTATAATAACACCCGCCCATAACTCCTGCTATAAAAATACCTAGGAAAATGGAATTGTTCACAAAAAAAATGAATAAAAAGTAGGATCGATCCGGAAATCTTATTTCAGCCATCAAGATAACGTTCTAGCGATTCATTCCAGATTTATTTTGGAGAACGTAAATTTTTGAAGTTGCGAAAGTACTTGATTTGATTAGTTAGAGACTCTGATTTGATTCCCGACTACAGAGTACAGAGGTTTGACGGTTGGACGAAATGTTGTCAATGCTTTTGACAACTGTTCAAAAATTTTTTAAATGCAGATTAATTCGAATTTACAGAAGAAGTAGTGGATAAAAGTATAGTATTCAATTCGCGGTAATGCTCAAAACACACTTGATGATTAACAAAAAATTCATCTGCGTGTGTTTTGACCTGCATTACCGCTCATCGAATAATATACTATTAATAGTTTTATGATCGATGAAGTAGTTCCTGGGGATTTTACCCCATAATTTTTATAGGCTAAGATTCACTCAATAAGGGCATTATTGTAAATACAGGGTGTCCCGGTAAGAATGCGCCAAACGGATACTATGAACATTGTTAAATTCCTTAAAAATGCTATGAATCAAGGACATCAAGGAGGACACGCATCAAGAGGTTTTAATCGCTTGAGGGCCTTCGTTTTGGATATACAGGGTGTTCAATAACTCTTGAACTAATCGACCAAATGATTTCAAATTCGGATGTTTTGCCACCCTTCACGACTGTCATCTTTCAGTATTTTTGGAATTGAATAAATCATCAGATCCGGACTAGAAACGTTTTAGACTTTTTATTTTCGTTAATATCAGATCACCCTATACATGAACATAATGATTTGTTTATAACCACAACAGATCAATTCATGCGAGAAACCCGAAAAAATTTTCTTCAGTTTGTTATATCGTTTAACAGGGCCGTATCTAGGTACTACTTCGCCTGTGGCAAGATTCTCTTCAGCGCCCCAAATTGGCGTAGATTTTTCATCCCTTATATATCCGTTTCTAGATTGGGATAAATGTTTTCAAGAGTCAGATCAAATACACTCAATATTCGTAATGGTCCCATTTCATTCCAGTTTTCTAAAATTAGGCTACTTTGAAATTTGAAACTTTCGATTTCCACTGAAAACTCATGTGCATCCAAAGAATACTTCATTGCAAGATCTGCAACATTTTTCTCCAAATCGTCAACAGTCATAGTTTGAAAAGCATCTCATTAAAAAAACTGAAGTCGTCTGATGCCACTTCGTCAGAGCACGAATCTATTTTCAATCTGCATTATTACTTCATCAAGCACTTGAATCAGTCCGATTCTTAGTTTTGCATTTGCATCAAAAAGATGAGCTTCATCACTGGCTAGTTCTCCTGGCATTTTGGGTTTTTTCGTTTCCTTGGCTCATTTAGTTTTGCTTCAATTCCAATTTTGTCTGCTTCAGTTTTCGAAAGTTCCATTAATGGTGTAAAAAAGTTTTCTCTATAATCTTTCAATTTTTCAATAATCCAAGTATCATTCGTGAGCCTTTAGAAATATCTAGTTGCTTTTCTTGCAAAGATTGGTTGATTCTATTTATTTTACCCATCAATAGAATATTCCAGAAGTTAAGATATATACTATTCATAATTGGTTATTAAATTCACCAGGGACGTTTCTTTCAGCTCACGAAGAATTTTAATGATTTCATCTAATAGTGACTTCAAGGAATGTACAGCGTTTGCTTTTGAGGACTAGCGAGTATCGCAACAACCCTTAGAGTGTGGCGGACTTCTGTTTCGAGTAATTCCCACCTCGAAGAAGATCCAACAAAAAAGTTATATTTGCTGAACAGTTGCAAAGAATGTTTCCCTTTGTGAGAATACTGCAGCAGCATGAACGCCCATTGAATTTAGGCTGTGAGCAGTGCAAGGAATAAATTTTGCATTATTATTCAACATTAAAATTCGAGCTTGATCACTTTCGGATTTTCCAGCCATATAAGCCCATTATCATGAGACTGCCCTCTTACATTATTGATATTCAAAACATCGGCAACCAATTTTTCTATACTAATTCTTTATAGAGACCTTCACCAGTTTTTTTTCCGCTAATGTTAATGAAGTCGATGAAACTTTCCTTAACACTGCATATTCTATTGTTATCAATATATACGTACAGTAACCGTGACATGGTACCCCAATATTTGGTGGGCGCTTCTATATTTTATTCTTTGAATTTTTTTGGCGCTCAAATTTTTTTTCATTTGATATTTTTTGGCGCCCCTGCGGACCTTGCGCCTGTGGCGTGGGCCACTTGGCCACACCCTAGATACGGCCCTATCGTTTAATCGTTTTTATAAGTGAATTACAGATCGTTCGCAATTCCTGTAATTTTGACATCCAGACTGTGAACAACAATTATCATAAAGAGAATTTCCATTAATGTTGAATTGTGTTCGAACTACTTATAAAATTACATTTTGCTTCGAGTTTGTACAACTTCGACCTGAATTAAAGAAACCTTATCACTCTCAAGTGAATTATTGAGATGAAAACATGAGGCTCACAATATTGAAATAATTATGATAGATTTGATTTCGAACCAACTAAAATATGGAAAAAAATTTTCTTCGAATATATTATTAATTATTACTCGGTTGCTGATGCCAAGCATAGTTTTTTAATATTTCTGATGAATTACTTCTTTTCAGACGAAAAATAGAAAAAAAAACATTATGTTGACTTACAGGGTGATCCGATATCACCGCAAATGTAGAATGTCCAGAATTTCTCTTATACGGATTTGCTTTTTCACTTTTAGAAAAATCGAGGAATGCGGTCGAGAAAGGTGCCAAAACTGCAAAACTTGAAGTAATTTCACCAATAAGATCAAGATTTATATATACTATGAAATTTCACTCATCAGGAAATGTTTATCGATCACTATGTATGACGGTGCCAAGAGGAGATTTTGTATTTTTCTTATGAATAGATTTTTTGTGGTTATTAGAATGAAAAAATATTATAATGTTCATGCACAGGGTGATCTAATATTAACGAAAATTGAAAAAGTCTAAATTCTTTCACTCTGATCTAATTTATTCAATTTCAGAAATATTGAAAGATGGCAATTGTAAAAGGTGACAAAACTTCCGAATTTGTAATCGTTCGGTTGATTAGTTCAGGAGTTATTGTATATCCCAAACGAAGGCCCTAAAGTGATTAAAACCTCTTGATGTCAGTCCTCATTGATGTCCTTGATTCATGGTATCTGTTTGTCGTATTCCTGCGACATCCTGTATAAAATATTATTATTATGAGTCAGTATTTGAGATTAGTTGCCACGAGTCTTTTTTGAGCCCTTATTTCTAAGGAAGCAGCATGCTAATTGTAGTTGATTAGATGATGAATTATCCGAAGTCAAATACGATTCTGTTCGGATAGACGTCCTTAAACACTCTTTCTTTCGTTTCTATTATCTATTATCTATTCATATTTCGGTTTTCAATGTTGACATAATAGCTTGGGTAAAATCTTATGATGATCTCTGGGATATAAACTCGAAAACTTCCTACATAGTAACGGAATGACATAGATCCTTATTTTGCGACAAATTAGAGCATTTGGTTCCGTTTATCTCTTCGATATAATATTAGAGATGGTAAAGATAATGTAAATATTAGAGAAAGTACACTTGATGTTGATCAAAACTGAGAGTGTTATACCCAACGTGCCAGGTATTGTCAGGGCCGGCGCTAGTAAATTTGGCGCCTGCAGCAAGGAATTTTCGGGCGCCCCTAGCCCTACCATACCCTAAATACAAAAAGTCAGCTGGCGAAAAATGCCGCCCCCAGAAAGCTGGCGCCCTGAACATTTGCTTCACTGTTTCAGCCCTAGCGCCGCCCTGTTATTGTATGAATTATATGTATAATTAAAAAAATGTTCTTGAGGAAAATATTCATATTTTGAATAGCAAATCTCCTAACTATGAGTTCGAATATTATTGTGCAAAAATATTTCTCAATATCAAGAAATGGCAAAGAATGTTCATGAATATTCTCGTGTGTTGTCGATTTACCCACTACACAGGGTGTACAACAAATCGAAAAAAAAATGAGGACGGAATTCTGATTCCCAAGTAATCAAGCTAAAATAAATTCTGAAATATTCAACATATAATGAACTACAAACTCCATAGATATTTTGTCCGGTTGCAGTGTTTACGGGGTATTTAAGAATAATGTAGTCAACTCCAGGGAGAAAAGATCGAAAAGTCAAAAAATTGGGGTTGTCAATTCATTCAATTGAAAACTTAAGTACTAGGTTCTTCATATATTATTTAACGTACTTATTTAGCTTTTCCGTTAAGAGAAAGGGTTCAATATCCATTAAGAAACCCCTAAACTCTACGCCCCTGACTTGAAATTTGTATTATTTCCTTAATTTCACAGAGCATTTGTAATAGTTTTAACCATAGAGATAGGATAGTATAGAGTTGCCATCATTGAAATAAACGTGGATCAGATCCGCCATATTACTAACACCTTTACGTCAAATTTGACAGTCGTTGAATTTTCTGGAGAAAGTGTGATTTTTGTACTTTTTACTAGTTAAATTGAGATTTTTCTGCTTAATATTATACAATAAATTGGTATGATGTGTGTAAGGCTTTCTTCAAGCAGAGAAGAGACAGATAAGTAGAAAATTAGAGGAGAAATATATCACAGGTAGGAATGAGTACTGAAAATTTGAAATTTTTGCAGGTCTGATTGGTAATCTGATATCATTTTATATGTGTATATTATCGCCTGAAGAAAAATTGTTTATTTGATATTCAGTCGACCTCATTTGAACAGGTTTCCTAAAGACTCAATACGTCGTATTTTCTGGGTGAATTTTGGAACAGAAAAAACTGGAAACTAAATTAAATCCTGAACTTTCTGCCATAATGGATCTCGACTTAGCCCCGCCCAGTGGTACTATTTTTCCTTACTTAATTGTATTTCATAGCGTCCACTCTCTATTTTATCTCGATGGTTTACCAAATTTCAATTCAATAGCAGTATTTTGCTACTTTGATGACGTTATTCTGAATGATTCTGTACCTATAAAGTTATTTATTGATTTTTAAAATTTTATATCCTTAACGCAAGCGGGTGGGTTATACCTTCCTATGTATAAATATCAATGTAAAATAAGTTCACCTATAACTCTATACGAGTTCAGCAAATAAATGAATAACAGTATTATATATTATTCAATGAGCGGTAATGCAGGTCAAAATACACGCAGATGAATTTTGCACCACGAGCCGTTAGGCGAGTGGTGTAATTCATCAAGTGTGTTTTGAGCATTACCGCGAATTGAACACTATACTTTATACACGACTTCTTCAGTAAAATTCGAATTAATCCGCATTTAAAATTTTTTTAACAGTTGTCAAAAGTGTTGACAACATTTCGTCCAAACGTCAAACTTCTGTACTCTGTGGTAGGGAATCAAATCAGAGTCTCCAACTAATCAAATCAAGTACTTTCTCAACTTCAAAAATTTACGTTTTCCAAAAATAAATCTGGAATGAATCGCTAGAACGTTATCCTGATGGCTGGAATAGATTTCCGGATCGATCCTACTTTTTATTCATTTTTTTGTAAGCAATGTCATTTTTATTAGCGGGTGTTATTATAACACTCGCTTTTCGAATCATAGACATGTCTACGGTTGTCTATTACACATAGAAATTAGTTTAATAATTGACATATTACTCTATAGGAGTGGATAATAGTATATTATTCAATGAGCGGTAATGCAGGTCAAAACACACGCAGGTGAGTTTTGCACCACGAGCCGTCAGGCGAGTGGTGTAATTCATCAAGTGTGTTTTGAGCATTACCGCGAATTGAATACTATACTTTATCCACGACTTCTTCAGTAAAATTCGAATTAATCTGCATTTAAAAAATTTTGAACAGTTGTCAAAAGCATTGACAACATTTCGTCAAACCTCTGTACTCTGTGGTCGGGAATCAAATCAGAGTCTCTAATCAATCAAGTACTTTGGCAACTTCAAAAATTCACGTTTTCCAAAAATAAATCTGGAATGAATCGCTAGAACGTTATCTTGATGGCTGATATAGAGTTCCGGATCGATCCTACTTTTTATTCATTTTTTTTTGTAAGCAATTTCATTCTTCCTAGGTATTTTTATTAGCGGGAGTTATAAGCGGGTGTTATTATAACACTACCATTACACATAGAAATTAGTTAGTAGGAGTGGATAAAGTTTATTATTTTTCAAGCATGAACTTGTTAGAGGTGTAAGTGTTTTTTGAAAAGGAAAATGTATCCCGTTCGTTGATCTTATACTGAAATAAACAAACAACTTCTTTTTGCAAACCAGCTCTTCTTGAGATACAATTCAAGGGCAACCATACGAACACTTTTGTTCTAGGGTTCCCACGAGTCACGGAGTCATTCAGAAAAATTCAAATATATCTCTAATTAATCAATGAAAGTGACTATTCCATTTCGGTCTCTGTATGTTCTTCCATTTCATAATACCTGTTTTTATAGCAACTGATGAATTCCCACACTCACTTCCTAGATAGAACTGACCTAAATGAATTTCATTACATTACGCTTGAAATTTACTCGTTATGTGAAGTTTTAAAAATTCAGTCTCACCGAGTTTTGTTCAACGTGAGTTCAAGTAAAAGGTTTTCCATTTTTTCAATAAGAGATGTTATTTCGATATTCAAAGAAAAATGCCATTTTTCAATATAAATGATCGGATGCTTATTTAATTTTTTTCTCAGAGAAAAAGCTGGTAGGTACTTTCCAGACGGTTGTCGAAAATAGTTATTTTCCTAACAAGTGCGGAAAGTGATACTTTCGGGCAAGCAGTCAAGTGCGATAAAGAAACTCATGAATTAGGACATTGTTTAAGAATTTTGAACAATGATTAGGCACATTATTTTTTTTACGACTGCATAAAGATTCAAAAAGCAGATTGAAAATATATAAACTGCAAATAAAGGATTTTCCAATAAGTGGTGGTATTTTGATATTTAAAAAACAATGCCATTTTTCAATATAAATGATCGGACGTTTATTTCATTATAAAGATAAAGAATAAGCTATGCCGTTGATAGTGGAAAACATAGAGATATAATAGAGAAGAGACGCTATGACATACAATTGTGTTGGGAAAAATGGAACCACTGGGCGGGGCTTATATACGACCAATATGGCTGAAAGTTCAGGGTTGAATTAAGTTGCCATTTTTTTTTTGTTAACGAATTTCACCCAAAAAATACGACGTGTTGGGTCTTTAGGAATCCTGTTCAAATAAGGTCAATTGAATATCAAATAAACAATTTTTCTTCAGGCGATAATATGCACATATAAAAAGATATCAGATTACCAGGACATACTAGCAAAAATTTCGAATGCGGATCTGTTCAGTACTCATCCCTACCTGTGATATGTTTTTTCTCTAATTTTCTTCTTATCTGTCCCTTCTCTGCTTGTAAAAAGCCATACAGCACACGATACCATTTTATTATTGTTTATTAAGCACAAGAAATCTCAATTTAACTTAAAAAAGGTACAAAATCACTATTTTCAGAAAAAATCAATGATTGTCAAAATTCGACGTATAGCAGTATGGCGGATCCGATACCACTTTCATTTCATTGATAGCAACTCTATACTATTCTATCTCTATGGTGGAAAATAACATCAGGCAAATGACCACCACGACCACGCTTACAGGACCTTATCCTTTTAATGATGATGAATTTTCCATAACCAAATCGAGAAGTGGCTGCCCTATGTCTTCGATAGCCTCACGAATTCCATCTTTGAGGTCTTGAATCGACACTGGACCATTGGCATAGACCTTCTCTCTCACGTGGCCTCAAAGGAAGAAGTCGCAAGGTGTTAAATCACAAGATCACCTCTTCGAGAGATAACACGGTCCGCGAACACGATGTTGTTGATGATCGACCGGCTTGAGTTCTTGTGTTAACTGAACTTTATAAACCTTAAGACCCAATTCTTTATGCAAAATACGGTGTAATGACATTTGTGTAATGCCTAATTCCAAAGAACGACGAGGAATGGACAAACCTGGGTTTTCTACAACACTTTCGGCTACAGTAGCAATATTCTCGGCTGTTCTTGAGCGACATGCAAGGATTTTATTCTTCACATCACTTACAGGTCCCAACAGCTAGAATTTTTCCACCAATTTCTTTATTGCAGTCCGACAAGGTGCTTCACGACGACCCAAAAATGTTCGAGTTTTACGAATCGTGTCTGCCAAATTTTCACCATTTTTATAGTGAATTTTAATAATTTCAACGCGTTCTCGAATTTTGATCTTGATCTTTCCATTTTATTAATGGCGTAGTTTCTACTTGTCAAATATCAAAAATGACAGCAGTGACATCTACCGAAATAGCGGGATATTCAAAATAACATCTCTCATTGGAAAACCCTGTATGATGATGGCCGTAAATTGAAGAATGTTTTGAACCCTTCTTGTGCGTTTTGGGGGAGCGTTATCATCCTGATGAATTCGTTGCGCAGAGGAACAATGATTGGTTCGATGATGTTTTCTACGTAGATGGCAGCAGTCATTGTTCGTTGAACGACAACATGGGGAGGTACGGTGAATGAATATAATATACCCCCCGCACATTATATCCGCTTTGAAAGGGTACAACTTCTAGTGGAAAGTGAGTCGCTGTAGTTTTCCACTCCTTTCTCGTAGACCATCATTTTGTAAGCCGAATCGTGATTCGTTTGAAACCAGTACGTTACGCCATTGTGGTAAAAGACAGTCAGTGGTGTTCTGCCCATTACGAACGGGTAGGTATTCGTCCAGGTAATAGCAGGATTACTGCCCTTAAATTTGAGGAATTCAGTAGTCTCTTTATGGTTTTGGTTGAGACTACTCGTCTATAGGTCCTCAAAAAAGATTTCGAATGGCTGTTACAGAAACCGTTCGATTCCTTCGAGCAAAATTCGCGATATAATGGTCTTCCCTTGCAAATGTTACTCTGGGTAACCGATCTCCGGACAACACTACCCGTTTCCAATAACAGTATAGACATCAACCAGTAGTTGCACTCCGTGGATTTTCTTAATCCAATTCCGACTCTCGCACCATCTCCGTACCTATAACCTCAAATTTGTTGAACTCTTAGATTTTATGGATTTTAATGGTTTTTATTGTTTGATTGTATAAATATTATAGAAGTCCTCGATTATCTGCTGTATTGTATTGATATTAGACTCAGATTGGGAATAGTAGCAATATTATAGTAAAACTATTTTTTCTTTACTCAAGCTTTCGAGATTTTATTTTCTCTTCGCCACAAGAACTGTAATCAAGTAATGGAAACATAAACTCTTTTTTCTTTATACATTTAGGTATATAGTTCATTTATATTTTCATTACTATTTTCACAGTTTCACTGACGAAGGGATCATCTCAAAAGCTTGAGCAAAGAAAACAGAGTTTCACTCTAAAATATTTATGCTATTCCCAATATCTAATACCTATTGAATATATGGTCATATTGAAACTGTTTTATATGATATTTTCTATTTTGCATTATTAACTTCATTTCCGCCTGCGCACGGAGATGGTGCGCGAGTTCTCGATAGAGTAAAGAATTCAGTTCAATTTTTCAAGAGTGCATGATATATTCAACGATCACGTAATCTGGTGGTTCGACAAAGATTTTTGATGTTGGGCTACCTTTTTTCCGCTCGAACTGATCAATTCAATATAAATATAACTCTAGTTATCGCATAAAACTGATTAACTTCGAATATAGCAGTATTCTCCCGAACAAGAAACATTTTTTACTGGTTTATTAATTTCATTTGAGTGATAGAAAAGTGAAGATTCCACACACAAAATAGTTATTTAATCAACTACTTCAACTAGGTTATTAAAGACAGCGACTAACGGTCAAGAAATTGAGCGGAGCAGAACGAACGCTTTAATAGTTCGAGACCATTAGTCGCTAGATCAATAACCGAGTTGATTACAACATTTTTTCGCTGATCTCAAAATGAATTGTGTATAAATACTTGATTTGAATACATTCACATTTTGCACAAGACATACATTTGACAAATATAAATTTTTATGTTTCTTTGTTCCAGTAGAGTTTTGACATTTCTGGTAGTGCTTCTGAATACTTTGTGTACGGTTGCCATGACGATTGAACATTAAAATAGCAAAAAAATTGAGCATTAAAATGGGTCATTAATGTTCAATTTTGTACACATTAAAATCACCTTTTATTTCGAAGTCGGCGGAAAAATATATTACTTTCAATAAGTTAAGAGTTGATAGAGAGGCTAGACTTTTGACGACGTGTGCATATTTTTCACCAAATAAAGGTCCAATCTATAAAATCCTTCGATGTTATTGAGCGCTCGTTCTACTCAAACGAGTGTTATATATTTTTGCCCAAATGTCTTAAATTTTCGAATTTTGAGCCGAAAATGGTCTCAAACGATATGGTTCGACTTCCTGGTGACGAATTCGTGGTCAAATTCAATCGTGTCCGTGGGGCCGGCCGTCAGGCCATCCGTTAGCACGATAACTTTCGAATGGTTTGTCCTAGAGATTTAAGATTTTCAGGGTGAGTTCGGTTCCTAAATGCCTCGATTGAATTCGTTAACTAGCCAAATCGTACAGGGTGTTCCATGAAATATGGCCATTCAAAATTTTTGTTCCTCAATATCTCAGACAAAACAAAACCAATCGATATGAAATTATGCGGCCCCATGCAAAATACTCATAAGAAGCCTCATGCAGAATTTTGTGGTCATAGTGTGAATAGAACCATAAAATATTCAATTGGAATATTGAAAAGAAGAAACTCAATATTTCCGATTCGAGTGAAATTAATTTGTTTATGAAGATTGGTATACTTAACGTTCATGCCAAATTTCAAGACGATCGTATCATCTGAACCATAGAGAATTCAATTTGAATATTGTAAAGAAGAATCTCCATATTTCCATAACAAGATATCCGATTCGAGTGAAAATAATTTTATGTATGGAGATTGATATAGGTACTGAATGTTCATGCAAAATTTCAAAAAGATCGTATCGTTAGAACCATAGGATTTAATTTCCTTAATTGTCCAGTTTTCACATATTTCAGTTTTTGAATAATTTCCAGAATATTTTTTAGATCGTTATGGGATTTTCATTTATATATTTAGTATCAATCTCAAGTCCAATACAAAATTTTGAGGTAATAGCCTCATTGTTCCACCATTCAATGAGCGTTCAAAAGCACCGTGGAGAGCTTTCTTAAATTGTTTTTATATTTTCATTTCGATGTTCTCGATTAAAATCGAAATAAACATTTTCTAACCACAAGATAAACATCAACAGTTAATTCCGTACCTCCTCATTATCATTTGCGAGTTCTAGCGAAGAACCTCCGATTCCGTGATTCTCAAAGCAATAAATAACAGATGTTTGTCATGGTATTGTGAATTTTCCGGTGAAAATGAAAGTACCTAATTAAATCTGGTTTACCACTTTCGTTCAAGTCGGTGGAAGTGATTAATCGTTTTACAAATATTGAATCGAGATGAGCATTGTTGATAACCATTCTTATTATGAACTGGTGATTTATTCAATTAGAGAAATTCTTATGTGGTGAATAGAGCAGTATCAGTGAAAGTGCCATATGTTTGAGCATAAATGTACCAGTTGATTGGCTCTTTTAAATTTTTTACAGATATTCCCAAAATAATAGTTATTTCCTAACAATTGCGGAAAGTATATTTTCCCGCACGAAACTGCCGTTACCCAAACGACGCGAAGCGGAGTTTGGGTAAGCAGTTGAGTGCGGGAAAACACTTTCCGCACGAGTTAGGAACAATATTTTTTCTACAAGCGCTTATACGAGATCGATTTCAACACACAGATCAAATGTGAATTGATCATTCTAAATACACATGAATGACAAAAGTCTCTGACAAGTCGTTATTCTTTAGAAAAAGCGTGCGAAAAAAAACCCTTGCTAATCCATTACCACACGCATTTGCGTTATTCTTTAGAAAAAGCGTGCGAGAAAAACCATTGCTAATCCATTACCACACGCATTTGAGTGCGGTAATGAAATAGCAGGGGTTTTTCCACACTGTTTGGCAATGTGACTCTTTACGAATTGAAATACGTGCGGGAAAGAGAATGAAAGTGCACGCTTGTAGAAAAATTCTTTTCGATTTTTCAAATGTAGCCACGCAAAATTCTCAATTTTCTTTGTAATACCAAAGAAACTAGGGCAAATTAGTATAACAATCTCCAATCACAAATTGAATTTCTCTCGAAACGAATATTTTGTTATGGATATACAGGTTGTCCCAAAACTCGACGTCAACCCGAAACCGAGTAAAAGGGCAAAAAATGCTGTTTGTCAGAAAAATATAAAAAAAATCTGAGTTGCATGATTTCAATATAATAGCCATTTAAAAAAACACGCAAAATTCCACACAATGTGACAGTCTTTTCACTCCTGTTGCCACAAATATCAACTTTTTCCAACTTTTTTTTGCTGTGTAACCCTGAACAATGCTTGTCTAAACTGTAGTCAGAATTTTGATACCAGCTGTTCTAGGTTTCATGAAAATAGGGCTCACTTCTCAGAAAAAAATTCAAAATAAACAATTGCCTAGTTTCAACTGACTGTATTGAAAAAAAATGTACTACGCAAGTTTGGCATGTTTGTTAAAAGTTGGCGCATTTAATAAGGATTCCAAAATGGTATAATACTTGGTAAATTGTAGCTACCGTAGTTCAAATTCGCTTTCGATTGCCTTCGAATACACTTTTCCTTTAACTGCTTCCCAGTAAAAAAAAGTCCAATGGATTCAAGTCCTGTAAACGGGCGGCCACGAGATTGGACCAGAACGTCCGATCCATCTTCCGGGAAAAAAAATGTTTCCAGAAAAAAAATTCCAGAGAAAATAATTTTTCTAGAAAAAATTTTTCCGGAGAAATTTCTCTGGAAATTTTTTCTTCTGAACCATTTTTTTCCTGGAAGATGGATCGGACGTTCTGGTCCAATCTCGTGGGCGGCCTGTTCACAGGACTTGAATCCATGGACTTTTTTTACTGGGAAGCAGTTAAAGGAAAAGTGCATTCGAAGGCAATCGAAAGCGAATTTGAACTACGGCAGTTACAGTTTAACAAGTATTATACCATTTTGGAATCCTTACTGAATGCGCCAACTTTTGACAAAACATGCCAAACTTGCGTAGTACATTTTTTTCCAATGCAGTCAGTTGAAACTAGGCAATTGTTCATTTTGAATTTTTTTTCTGAGAAGTAAGCCCTATTTTTATGAAACCTAGAGCAGATGGTATCAAAATTTTGATTACAGTATAGACAAGCATTATTCAGGGTTACAGGTTGGAAAAAGTTTATATTTGTGGCAACAGGAGTGAAAGGACTGTCACATTGTGTGAAATTTTGCTTGTTTTTTGAATGGCTATTATTTTGAAAGCATGCAACTTAATTTTTTTTATATTTTTCTGCCAACCAGCATTTTTTTCCAGTTTGGGATACCCTGTATAAAGATTCTTCTTTTCAATATTACAATTGAATTGTCTATGGTTCTGTTGAAACTTTGGCTACAAAATTTTGCATGAGGCTCATTTTCAGCATCTTGCCCAGATATTACACTCTGTTACTGAGTTTACACTCTGTACTGAGTAGTTCAGTGGTCGCAAAATTTCATTTCGATTGGATTCGTTTTGTGTGGGTTATTGAGAAACAAAAATTTTGAATGACCATATTTTATGGAACACCCTGTATGATTTGGCTGTTAATGAACTTTTCCGAGGCATTTAGGAATCGAAATTTCAAGTCTCTAGGACAAGCCCTCCGGAAGTTATCGTGCTAACGGCAAGACCTACGGACAGAATCGAATTTGACCACGAATTCGCCATCAAGGATTCGAACCCTCTCGTTTGAGACCATCTTCGGCTCAAAATTCGAAAATTAAAGACATTTGGCAAAACGATATAGAACGAGCACTTAAAAATTGGAAATTAATTGACGTTATTCAATTGTTTCATTTAATCTAATTCATCAGCTGAAAAATATAATTTGTTTTCCCGACTTTCTATTAATAATAACATAAATTTTCATGAGATTGTCCGATCAAAATCCATCGTTTCCTGAGATGAGCATCAAAATAAAGATAGCCTTGGAATTGAGGAGCATGATGTACATTGAAAATAAAGAAACACATAAATAGAAGGTCTAAATATAATCCGGGTATTCACAACGCATTTCCGTGAAACTGTTCCAACAAACAAATACGCGTTTTCATCGACCGACCGACTGTCTACCTAACGGGTGTAATGACATGTTGAAAACAAACCGTTATTTTCCATTAATAGATTAAAATTCGGGAAAATTTGCCTCAATGTGAATAACTATTCAGATTCAGAATATACAGGCTGTTCCTAAATTGAACGTACAAATGAAAAGGGGAGATTCCTTAAGTGAGTTTAAGAAAAAAAGTCCCATAACATGGGGTCGCAAACGTTTCGTTTTCGAGATACAGGGTGTTAAAGTTTTAATCAAAACATGTGTTGATTATACGAGTTTATCGAATCTTTATGAATCATCGCTACAGATCAGGAAAATTTCCATAAAAACGGACACTGAATTCATTCACCACAACTTACAAAGTGGCCTTCCATCATAATTTGGATTTTCACGAGGATTTCGAGAGAATCGTTCAAAATTCTTTTTCTTGAAATCGTTGATAGATACGACAAAACTACAAGAGACCGAAAAGTTTAGTATAAGAACAAAGCTCCTTTTCACATTTTTTCAATTAACAGTTGCTCACCAAAAAAAAGTTCTGCAGAAGAACAGGTGGCAGTGTTCCAGAAAAAATATCACCCTGTAGATCTTCTATCGAAATTGCCATGTCACGTGATGAGAACTGTCAAATGTAATATCTATGCCAAATTTCAGTTGAATATCTTGTGATGTGTAGATACTATGAGAAAAAAACTTGAAAAAAATTCAAACTTCAACACTCTGTATCTCGAAAACGAAACGTTTGCGACCCCATGTTTATGGGCTTTTTTTCCTAAACTCACTTGAGGAATCTCCCCTTTTTCGCTTGTACGTTCAATTTAGGAACACCCTGTATAATGACAAGCATTCTTAGCGTAAGCGGATAGTCAGAAAGCCGATTAAAATTAATTAAAAAAAATTCCGGCGACCTCAAATAAAGGGTAAATTTAATGTGTACGAAAGTGAGCAATAATGACCAATTTTAATGTTCAATTTATGCTATTTTAATGTGCAATTGTCATGGGCAACCGAAGAAAAGCATTCATAAGCAATACGAGTAATGTCGTAACTCTAATGGAACACAGAAATCATATCATATCGAATGTATGTCTTGTGAAAATGAGAATGTATTTCAATCAAGAATTTATTTTCAATTTAGAATGAGGTCGACAGAAAAATCTTGTAATCAACTGGTTTATTAATCTAGCTACTAATGGTCTCGAACTATCAGAACCATTAATCGCTGTCATAATAAACTAGTTAATTGAGTAACTATTCCTGTTTGAAGGTGAATTTTTAAGAGTTCAAAGTCATATGATGATGAGCACTAGCTCGTATTGAGAGATCAATTTGGCTCAAATTATAGTTTGAAATGAGGTACATATTTTCTATTACTCAATAAATGAAAAAAAATAATTCTATGGTTCCGATGATGTGAACCTCTTGAAATTTTGCATGAACAATCAGTATATCAGTCTCGATTCACAAAAGATAGATTTCGCTAGAATCGGATATCTTATTATGGAAATATAAAGTTCTTCCTTTCAATATTCCAATTGAATTTTCTATGGTTCTGTTCACACTATGGTTACACAATTTTTCATAGAGCTTATTATAGCCATCTTGCATATGGCTGCAAAAATTATGAAGGGCCATATTTTATGTTTCATAAAACATGGCCATTTAAAATTTTGTTCCTCAATATCTCAGACAAAACGAAACCAATCTAAATGAAATGTTGCGGCCAAATGCAAGATGCTCATAATAAGCCTTATGCAAAATTGGGTGACCATAGTATGAACAGAACCATAGAAAATTCAATTGGAAAATTTAAAAGAAGAATCTTATATTTCCATAACAAGATATTCCATTCAAGTGAATGCTGAGCTGAATGTTCATGCTATATTTCAAGAGGATCGCATCATTGGAACCATAGAATTAATTTTTTCCATTTATTGAGTCATAAAAAATACCTCATTTTAAACTATAATTTGAGCCAGAACAGGTTGTCGCAGAACAAGCTGTGGTAGTACAATTCGTAGGAAATTGTATGTACTTTTATTTTTTATGGAAGGGTTTTCCACGAAAAGTTGATAGTTTCTGAGTATAAGCAGAAAACTGACCAAGAATGAGATTTTTCATCTTTTTTGGGTTTTTTTCTATGTTCCATCACGAAATTTTGTTAGCAAACCACAGATTCGGATCCCCAAAATGCATAAAAAATGGAAGATATCAAAACTACCCCAAAACTTTCCTGCTAAGACCATAATTCGACTGGATTAATATGAACATGTGCTCAAAAAATTTCGATTGCCTGAGTGTTTTTCCAGAGAAAACTTCATGAAATCATCAACTTTTATTCTTATTTCAAAGATAATGAGGCAGATTCACTTCTTAACTTCGAATCAGAAGTAGTAACAGGCTAGAAAACTACCATGGAACAAGAATGATAGTGTTTGATGCAAATATCCCTGATACGATATCATCGATCCTTCAATTTTTGGGCGGAAAACAGCGAGCTATTATTCTGCCCAAATGTTTGTATTGTTCAAATTTTGGTCCGGAAGTGGTCTAGAACGACTTGCTGATGAAGAATCCGAAGTAAAAAAATTCTTTCTGGTCTGCTATGGACACGATATCTCTCGATATGAATTATGATTTTTAAATTTTGATGGTAGGTTCAGGTCCAATAAGCCGCGGTTAAGTTAGTTTACGGCCCAAATCGGCCAATAGCTTCAAATTATCTTGAAAAAAATAATGACGTGTAAACTTTCGGGAAATTTGATAAGGATCGTAAGAATCACTAAACAACACTAAACGAATTTTGTTTCAAAGTTGTTGATCGACGAGTTAGGGATTTGAAATTTTCACGGTAGACTTGAGACATTTATATGTCCATATGATTTTGGAAGAACGCAAAATCGGTTGATTGGTTTCGGAGTATTGTACTAAAATTCCTCTCATTTGTCTCGGTACACCTGGTATGGGCTCAAATTCTCATAACTTTCGAACGGAAAGAGTATAAAAATTCAAGAAAGCTCTGAGCAGGTGCTTTCAATTTAATGAAGCTATTACCTAAAAATTTTGTACAGGGCTTTAGTTAGATCGATACTAAGTATATACAGGGTGTCCAAAACTCGACGTCAACCCGGAACGGGGTGAAAAGGCAAGTAATGCTGGTTGTCAGATAAATATAAAAAAAAATCTAAGTTGCATGATTTTAAAACAATGGGCATTTAAAAAAAACACCTGTTGCCACAAATATCAACTTTTTCCAACTTTTTTTTTGCTGTGTAAACCTGAATAATGCTTGTCTAAACTGTAATCAAAATTTGATACCAGCTGATATAGGTTTCATAAAAATAGGGCTTACTTCTCAGAAAAAAAATCGAAATAAACAATTGCCTAGTTTCAACTGACTTCATTGAAAAAAAAATGTACTACGTAGGTTTGGCAGTTTTTTCAAAAGTTGGCGCATTTAGTAAGGATAATGGTATAATACTTGTTTAATTGTAGCTGCCGTAGTTCAAATTATTTTCGATTGTCTTTGAATACACTTTTCGTTAACTGCTTCCCAGTAATAGAGTCCAATGGATTCAAGTCCGCTGAACGGGCCGGCCACCAAATGGACCAGAACGTCTGATCCATCTTCCGGGAAAATCGAAAATAAATTTGAACTACGGCAGCTACAGTTTAACAAGTATTATACTATTTTGGAATCCTTCCTAAATGCGCCAACTTTTGACAAAACATGCCAAACATACGTATAGTACATTTTTTTTTCATACAGTCAGTTGAAACTAGGCAATTGTTTATTTTGTTTTTTCTTTCTGAGAAGCAAGCCCTATTTTTATGAAACCTAGAGCAGCTGGTATCTAAATTTTGATTACAGTTTAGACAAGCATTATTCAAGGTTACACAGCAACAAAAAAAAGTTGGAAAAAGTTGATATTTGTGGCAACAGGAACGAAAAGACTGTCACAGGGTGTGGAATTTTGCGTGTTTTTTTTTAAATGCTTGATTCCTTTCAACAAGTATTCTGGGCTGAACTTAGTTACCGTATGGATTGTTTTATTATATTTTTCTATACATTTATGAGCTACTGTTGTCCATGAAGCTCTATTTTCTAATTCATTCAACTCACACCTAATTTTATTAACTAGCGTTTGATTTAACCTCTCGTTTAAACCATTTGAAAATGGAGCATTTACAGCAGTGAATATCAGTGAGATGTCTTTTTCATCTAAAAATTCTTGTATTCTTTTGAATTTATTCCTGGATATTGATCGGTTTAAAATTGTTTAATCTTTCCCTCTTTTAAAACTTTGTTTGTTAATTTTATGAAATCTGAGCTGATTTGTGTTTTTGAAGTTAAAATAAACGCGTATCTTGAAAAGTGATCCACTAATAAATGCAGATATTTTTTTGTTGATCTAGTTCCTCCAAATCCACCAATAGTATCGATAGATACTATTTCAAATGGCTCTTTTGCTGGACCTAGTTGTGAAAGAGTGCCATAGTTATTTTTAATTCTTGTTTTATTTTTTATGCAGGTTTCGCAAGTTGAACAAAGGTTTCTTATATTACTCAAGAAATTTTCTGATATGTAGTGAGGGGAAAGCATAGATATCATTTGATTAATACCAATATGACCCATGTTAAGGTGTATTTTTTTAATAGGTTCTTACTGAATTCTTCCGTTAAAATGATTTTTTCTTTTTTGTTTTTCTTCTCGAAGAAAACACCATTTTTTTGTATCACACTCTTATCTCCTATCCTGATATTTTTATTGCTTCTTTGATCCATTATAATATCTTGAAGACTAACAAAATTTACTGTTCTCAATATATTTTCTTGATTATTTTCTGCTTCCAATACTGCATTCCTACTGAGACAGTCTGCTTCTACATTGTACTTTCCAGGATTGTATTTTATTTCCATATCAAACTGTGACAGAAAGATGGTGAGGTCACCTAATTCTTCATCCGGTCTCGCTTTTATATTCAGATCCTGTAGTGGTTTATGGTCTGTAAAAACTTTGAATGATCTTCCCATCAACCAATGCTGCCAATAAAGTACTGCTTCTTTAACTGCTAGTGTTTCCAGATATATAGCTTTCTTCTTCTTTTGTGCCTCATTCAACTTTCTTGAGAAGTAGGCGATTGGTTTTTCCTTATTATCCCATTTGGTTGTGGTTGTTTCATTACTGCTCCTATACCTAAAATGCTTCCATCTGTATAAATATGTATTGGCAGATTTGGGTCATAAATTGATAAAACTGGTTTCGTACACAAGAAATTTTTAAGGTAATCAAATGTTTTTTGGCATTCTTCTGTCCACTCAAATTTTTGACCTTTCCTCAGTAATTGGTGTAATGGATCAAGGATTATAGCTCTTTTTGGTACATATTCATTGTAAAAATTTACTTTACCCAAAAATTGTCGAACATTTTTCTGATTTTGTGGTGTTGGAAATTCTCTTATAGCCACTAAATTATCATTTATTGGAGTAATTGAATTATACCTGATCTCATGTCCAAATATTTAACTGAATCCATAGCAAATTTACATTTTGTGAGTTTTAGCCTGAACCCTTCTTTGTTAATTGCTTGGAGTAATTTTTCAATGTGAATCATGTGTTGGTCAAATGTCTCAGAAAACACTAAGATATCGTCTATATAATTTCTTGTAAAATCAGATAGTTCATGTTTTCTGATTATATTCCCTAATATTCTCTGGAATATTGCAGGTGACGTTTTCAAACCAAAGGGCAAGCAGGTCCATTGAAAATGTCCATCTTGTGTAACAAAGCCTGTTTTTTTTCTATCTTCAATTCGAAGGGGTATTGACCAAAATGCAGAATTTTATCCAATTTTGTGAAAATCTACAATTTCGAGTTTTTACCAGGATATCTTCAATTCTCGGAAAAGGCTGTGGCTCAGGTACTACAATTTTATTAAGCTCCCTGAAATCTATACATAATCTGCTTTTTCTCTCTTCATCCTTCTTGTAAGCTAATGTGACCGGTGCTGCGAACGGACTATAAGATTCCTCAATAAGTTCTCTCTTCAAAAGTTCTGCAATTTGTGATTCGATTTCTCTTTTATCTTCTACAGTACACCTATACGGTCTCTTGCTACAGTATTTGTCCATTTGTAAATCAATTCTTGCCTCATAATCTTTAACTTTTCCTACATCAAATTTATCTTTCGCAAATATCATTGCATATTTATCCACTAGATTTTCTAATTTGATCTTATCTACTTCGTTCAATTTACCTATCATGGCTTCGAAATTCTTTATTTCAATATCGTGATTGAAATTAATTTCTTGTGAAGAATCAGCTGATTCCATTTTAACCATTTCTATCTGAAATAATTGTTACTTCATTTGTACAGTTACAATTTGGCATATTTTGTTCAATTTCGAGTTTATCATTTTGACTTAATCGGAATCGGCCAATACAGTCGAGACCAATTAGAAAATCATAATTGAAATTATCATCATTTACAATACAAACATTCATAATTGTCTCTATATTCATAATTTTGACTTTCAACCTAACAACACCACTTATTTTACTCACACCATTAATCGTTTTCAAAGTTACCTCATTTTTTTATTTGGTTTACAAGATTTCAAATTCAATAATCTTGAATTTACTAAAGATATAGTTGATCCTGTATCATATATTGCTGGAACAGTTATGAGGTTATTCAATGTCACTTTGAGTGTGATTAATGGTGTACTCTCCAGTTTTTTGGATTTTCAAAATTCTGTACGTCCAAAAGAGAATTATTTTCAATTTTTTTTTCTTGTTCCCTGAACCAACATCTTTCTTCTTTATGAAACCTATTTCCTTTACCTTTATCTTTACATATCTTACATGTTTGTTTGTTTTGAGTATCATAATTTGTTGATTCGTTCTTAGTAAACTTTTTCTTTACTAAATGGTCCAGTTTACCAATCTCATTGCATAGTTGTTCTGTAGTTTGGACTGTTTCTCTATCTATTTTATCTGCAATGAAGTTCGGCAGCCCAGCAACTATCAAATCAATAAGGGTACCAGTGTCTATCGTTTTTCTAACCTCCAATAATAATTTCTCTTTCTTTATAGCATAATCAACCAAATTACCAGTTTTTATAATGAAATGAGAGAGCATACCTTACTGGAGACCATCCTTTATTGGCAAACGTCTCACAAAACATCCTTTTCCATTGCTCCCATTCTGATTTCACTGATAATTTCATAATCATACAATTATACCAGTTCAGAGTAGGTTTGTCAAGTAAAAACTTCAGAGCCTTTATTTTCTTCACATCCTCATGAATACCGAGTCTTCACATTCCTTTCGAATTCTTCCATCCATTGATTAGTATTCACCACTCTACTGTTGAATTGTTCAACCAAGAATTCCCTAGTTAACTGTGATAAAGTTCTTTCTTCACATTTCGGTCTATTTTCAATCAGCTTCTCTAGAAGTTTAATCATTGGCTCTTCTTTGTCCATTGTCAAATCATTCATTTTGTTTTCTTCTTCCAAAAATAAATTATTGAACTGTAGATTTCCATCTTCATCGAAATAAGTTTTTTTCATTTGTTCAGTAAGAGTAATCCAGACCTTTCTTGACTGATTTCTTTTTTTAAAGCTATTTTTCACCTTTGTAAATGTTTCCGTTGCTGCTACCAATTCATGTTTTTTTGCAATTCGATCTCCATCTATTAGGATGAACCTTCTGTTCTCTAGCGTAGTAATTGAATTAATAACTATAATATTCTTCTTACCATCTGCTGTCGCAATAAATTCAAACTCAAATTGAAGCTTCTCCATTTTTCTCATGAACGAGAATGTAGTTTTATAATGTTATGTTGTTGAAACAAAACAGATGTGTTTCTTATTCTGAAAACAAGAATTATTTATTCAATACCATCAATAATCTACATATATCTTAACAAACCTGAAAACAGAAACTACATTCAATGTTCGTATTCACAACTTTTGACAATAATGAAATTTCAATTTGACAAATATATAAACGCCGACGACTTTGTTCGAAAATAAAAAAAACACATTAAGAAAGTGTAAGCTTTCTTACATGCCCATTATTTTAAAAATCATGCAACTTAGATTTTTTTTATATTTTTCTGACAACCAGCATTACTTGCCTTTCATCACCCGGTTCCGGGTTGACGTCGAGTTTTGGGACACGATCAGAATAACAGTTAGGAAATGATTCCGAAACTGAAATATGTAAAAATTTGGCAATTAAAATAATTAAATTTTATGGTTTCGATTATGCGATCTTCTCGAAATTTTGCATGAACAGTCATTATAATAATCATCATTCACAAAACAAACGCATGAACATCCAGTATATCAATCTTCATTTACAAAATAAATTTCACTCGAATCGGATATCTTGTTATGGGAAGTTTCTATTCTATGCTTCTGATTACACTATGGCCACAAAATTCTACATAAAGCTTATTATAAGCATCTTTTATGTGGCCGGAAAATTTATTTTCGATTAGTTTCGTTTTGTCTGAGATATTGAGGAAGAAAATTTTCGAATTACCATATTTTACGGAACAATCTGTACGATTTGCCTGGTAAACGAACTCAACCGAGGTATTTGGGAAATAAACTCACCCCGAAAATCTCAATTCTCTAGGACAATCCCTTCCAACGTTATCGTGCTAACGGAGGGCCCAACAGACGGCCTCACGGACAGAATTGAATTTGGCTACGGATTCGTCATCAGGGAGACGAACTCTATCGTCGTTTGGGGCCATTTTCGGGTCAAAATTAGAAAATTACAGACATTTGGGTAACACACATATAGCACTCGTTTAAGTAGAACGAGCGCTCAAAGAGGAAAAAAAGATGAATAATTCATAAATGAATAGAATGAAAACAATAGCCCCCAAGATATTAAAATTGGATTTATATACTGATGGACAAAATTAGCGCACCGCCTAAAATTTCGTTAAATTTTGACAATTGATATCTTCCCAATCTTTAGTCGGATTTCAATGTTTTTTCTTTCATTGTAACTCTGTTATTGTCAATTCCTCCATTAAACAGAAGTCCAAAAATAAAATCTTCATGTTGTACAGGGCGTTTAAATGATGTCATGTTTTATAGTCAAATTTTAACGTCTTCTGTGGGCAATGCCAGGTTGCTGAGGCATATAAAAACAATAAAGCGTTGTAGCCTTGTATTTCTTGAGTAATTTGTTTTTTTGAAAACCAATTTATTTCGGAATCGTCCAGAGATATTCAACATTTATCAACTCTTGTATTTTATGCATTAGCCATGAATATCTTCGCAACCATCTGTCCGATTTGAATGTTTTTTTTATTTTTAACTCTTTTATTGGCGAATATCATACTACAATGAGATGTTCACAAAGAAAGGCATAATGCTGTACAGGGTGTTTAAATTTTCGGGTTTTTTTTTCATTACAGTTTAACGCCTTCTGTGGACAATACCTGAGGCTTCTGAAGACTATATAGTGATGTTTTCCTGAGTATTTTGCTTTTTTTAAAAAGCATTTTTATAACATCTTTCATTTTTTCTGTTTTTCTTAATTTGTTTTCGTTGATTTTGTGTTGAAAACAAATTAAGAAAAACAGGTAAAATTAAACGCAATACAATGCCACAATTAATGAAATTAATGATTATTGACAATAACAATTTTTTGTTGACAGTGACAACTGCAAACCCCAGTACTACTTGACTGAAAATATTCATTGTCAATATATTGTATGAAATGCAAGATGTTATAAAATGTGAATATCTCTGGAAGGGTACAAGTTAAATTGCAAAATACTCAAGAAACATCAGGCTACTTCACTTTATAGTTTTTAGAAGCCTCAGGTATCTTGTATTGCCCACAGAAGGCGTTAAACTGTAATGAAAAAAAACCGAAAATTGAAACGCCCTCTACAGCATTATGCATTTCTTTTTTTGGAATTGTGGTATACTATTCGCCAATAAAAGAGCTAAAACTAAAAAAAAACATTCGAATCGGACAGATGGTTGCGAAGATATTCATGGCTAATGCATAAAATTCAAGAGTTGATAAAATGTTGAATATCTCTGGACGATTCCAAGATAAATGGTTTAAAAAACCAAAATACTCAAGAGATACTAGGCTATAACGCTCTATTGTTTTTATATGCCTCAGCAACCTGGCATTGCCCACAGAAGACGTTAAAATTTGACTATAAAACATGACATTATTTAAACGCCCTGTACAACATGAAGATTTTATTTTTTGGACTTCTGTTTCATGGAGGAAATTCGACAATAACAGAGTTACAATTGGAAGAAAAAACATTGAAATCCGACTAAAGATTGGGAAGATATCAATTGTTAAAATTCAACGAAATTTTAGGTGGTGCGCTAATTTTGTCCATCAGTATAGTTTTCAAATATTGACAAGAGCGTAAAAGCTTTCGACTTCACGTCAAAGCTTTCTTCAATTTCTTCAAACCACAACCTTCTCCACTAACCTAAATTGCTATGCTCCTTAGCTTCGTTACACCTCCCAACAACCCTTATAACAGCCCTTCCAGCCAATCGGGTGTAAATCATCATAGAAACAGCCCTGGGATCGGGCTCTTCAGCCTCTGTGGCCACAACACTATCACCGTACTGACTTGGAGGACGCATCTTTAATTTCTTAATCCAATCGCTTCTAATTTCTTTTTCTTCAGCACTCAAACTGATCCAACGAGCCGATCGAAATTACGGATAAAAATTCAATCAAAGCACCTTTGAAAATCACTTTTGAGCGCGCTAAAGTTGAATATACGCGAATTTTCCCTTCAATTTGTTTATATAGAAGCGGGAAGTATTTGTAACTCCCACCCAGTGATCTGGATCAGAAAGAGATGCGCGAGGTTCGAAACTAGAGATCGAGGTGCGTTCCACCTGTTTCAGATCGCACGAGTCTCAATGAAACAAAGGAATGAGTGGGAAGAGGTAAACAAACACTTGAATTTTGGGCGCTTGTTAATAGGCATCACTTTGTCGTGACTTCTGAATTTGAGACGCTGAGACGCAGAATATTCATTAATGATATGAATTTGGAATTTTGTTCATCTGATTATCGATTTTTTTGTCATCATGGTAAATATACTGAAGATATTCCAAACAGCCCATATGTCGACCCTCAGACAAAAGTTGAAAGTTTAACGAAAATTTCAAATGGCAGCAAAACTGTCACAGTCAATGTGAATCATTGAAATCTCGTTTATGATTACCAACTCGAAAAAGGCTATCCCCGGCAATTTATTTCAAATCGAACCTTTTTGTACTTTGAAGCGATTCCCCAGTTAAAATAGTTATTTATTATACAAGGGAAAAAACCAAGAACTAAAATGTGATATTCTTTTTTACCTTGTATAATACACTTTTTTTCTGTGACAGGAAAAATGACCATTTAATAGTGAAAGAAATATGTATAACTTTTCACGAAATTAATTTCTTTCCCCGGGAAAAAAGTGAGAGTACTTTTTTCTTGGATATTTAGACACTCACTTTTTTTCTTGAAATGCAGAATCCTCCCAGAATATATTTCAATCGATAACTCACTTTTTTGATAAGGAAAAAAAGAAATTTCGTAAAAAGTTATATTTGTGACCTGCCAAAAGATATAAAATGTCAATTTTTTTCCGTCACAGAATATATAGTTATTCATTATACAAGAGAAAAAAGTATTAGATTTTAGCCCGAGGTTATGTTGTCTCCCGACGAGAAGCGGAGGTAGACAAAAAACCGAGAGCTAAAATCTAATATTTTTCCCGTGTATAATACAATATTTTTTCTGTGACACGAAAAAACGACCATTTAATAGTGAAAGAAATATAACTTTCACGAATTACTTTTTTCCGCTGGAAAAAAGTGAGCACTTTTTTTCCGGATACATAGGCACTCATTTTTTTGACAGGGAAAAAAGTAATTTCGTGAAAAGTTAGATTTGTGACCTGTCAAGAGATATAAAATGTCAAATTTTTCCCCGTCACAGAAAAATATATTAAAACAGGTTTTCATCATATTGAAAAGTAATGACTATAAATTGTGACACATTCACAATTCTGCCTTTTATAGAGAAATATTTTAGGTGTCCTGAGATATTCTATGCAGACAAAGACAATAAATTAAACATAAATACATGAAATACATCTCGAAACATAATTAATAAATATTTTATCAACTAGATTTTTAAAAACAGCGACTAATGGTCAAGATATTTCACGAGTTTGCTCCGCTCACTCGTCAATAGTTCAAGACCATCAGTCGCTTATTAATAACCGAGATGATTACAAGATTTTCCGACGATCTCAACATGAATTGTGTATGAATTCTTGATTGAAATACATTCTCATTTTGCACAAGACATACATTTGACATAATGGAATTTCTAAGTTTCTAGGTTGCCATGAGCATTTCACATTGGAATACTGCATGAAATGATCATTAAAATGGGTCATTAATGTTCAATTTCGTACACATTGAAATCACCTTTTATTTCGAGGTCGGCGGAAAAAACAGTTTTTCATCATATATTGCGTAAATTCAACAATTGAAAGTAATGGCTATGAATTGTGAATTGTGACACATTCACAATTCTGCCTTTTATGGAGAAATATTTCATAGAAAAATTCAATTGAAAAATTTAAAAGAAGAATCTTTATATTTCCACAACAGGATATCCGATTGGATTGAAATTTTTTCTGTAAATATTGATATATCAAATCTTCATGCAAAATTTTGTGGCCATAGTGTGAACAGAACCATAGAAAATTCAATTGGAATATTGAAAAGAAGAAACTTCATATTTCCATGAAGAGATATCCGATTAGAGTGGTTTTTTTGTGAATGGATATCGATATTCTGAATGTTCATCCTAAATTCCGTGGCCATAGTAAACATAGAAAATTCAATTGGAATATTGAAAAGAAGAATCTTTATATTTGCATAACAGGATATCCGATTGAAGTGAAATTTCTTCTGTGAATGAAGATTGATATACTGAATCTTCATACAAAATTTTGTGGCCAAAATGGTTAACAGAACCAAAGAAAATTCAATTGGAATATTGAAACGAATCTTAATATTTCCATAACAGAATATCCGATCCGAGTGAAATTTATTTTAAGAATGAAAACTATATACCGAATGTCTATGCAAAATTTCAGGAAGATCGCATCATCAGAACCATTGAATTTAACATTTTTATTCATTTTTTTACATTTTTGTAATTTCGATTGTAACGAAATTCTGCATTTATATATCGGAAATTATTTTGAAGGGGGAAAAATTGATCTTGATGAATAAATGGATACTTTTGAAAAAGATCAATGGGTATTCAGTAATCAGTAAGGCATACGAAAAAAAATTAACACCGAACATAATCATTTTATTCGCAAGAACCCAGTTCGAAGGAACCTAAGGAAAGCTGGCCATTGCTTGCCAAGACATCTTAGAAAATACTAGAAACGACTTAAAAATACTCATATTAAAAAATATTTTATTGTGAAATAAATTCTAAATAAAATTATTATAAATTCCACCGAAATCGTAATATATTAAGCGTACTTCACATACATCGGAATGAATCAGAATGTGTGACATAATAATTTAGAGTAATTAGAACGAGCTAACTAGCGAAACGGAACTTCTTCCGCGAATGATTATAAAATTTATTGAGGTAACTGGGTGAATTTTTAGTTCTTATTGAAACACTACGAATATTCATCAAACCCCACACGTAATCATGGTGATTGAAGAAAAATCACATTGCGCTTTTTCATAGAATACAACGTGCTTGTCCAAATGTCTGTAAGTTTTTAATTTTGAGTCTTATGTCATACAGTATACAGAATGTTTCATAGGTAAATGAACATACGGTTACCTGAGCTAGAGCTATCCTATGCGAGTCTAAGGGCCACCTTACACGGTCAATATTATTGACGCAATATATGGTAAAAAACGGCAGCCCTCACACGATTCAATAATATGTCCAATAAAGTGTCAGTTTCAATTGTGAAGTCAGGGAGGATGGATCTATCGTTTTTAATAGGATCTGCTTTGGCTCTGATAAGAGGAAAAGAGGAGGCAGAGAAAAGTGTGGTTGAAAAAACGATTGAGTCATGGACATGGGGAATTGCTTCGAGAACTCAACGGTGAGCCAGATGACTAAAAAAATTTTTTAAGAATGGATGAACAACTTTTTCAACAACTTGTTGCACTCGTTTCACCATTTATAATAAAACAAGATGCGATTATGAGGAAGGCTATTTCACCGGCGGATCGACTTGCAGTCACATTCAGATTTCTAGCAACTGGAAACAGCTTTGAAGATTTGAAATTTTCGTCTCGCATTGCTGCAACAACCATAAGCGAGATAGTTGAAGAGACCTGTGTGTTTGTAAAAAACACAATTTGAGCAAACACCCTCTACGGCGTCTCCAGAAATACTGAAATTTCATTGCACAATATTCTGTTTACCCCTCACACCGTGTCAATGTATTGACGGCGCCTCAATATATCGGCGGAACTGCAATAAATATCAAATCGATTTGGTTCTTCTCAATATTATTGCCATCAATATTATTGTTCAATGCACTCCTTATACGTTCAATATTGTATTGATCAATAACGATATTGCTTCAATAATATTGACCGTGTAAGGTGCACTAAAACCTGGCTTACACGGTCAATATTATTGAAGCAATATTATTGACGGCATACATTTTATTCTATTTATTGTTTCAATGCACTCCTTATACGTTCAGTATATTGATCAATATTCGTTATTGCTTCAATATTATTGACCGTGTAAGGTGGCCCTTAAGAAACCCATAAATGATAGGTCTAACATACTCCATAACCGAGGTACAGGGTGGTTCATGTATTTAACAAAATTTTCAATTCCTCATAACTTTTTAACCAGAATAGTTGGATGATATTTGGAACTCGGAAAGTATTCGTCGCAAGTAAATAACTCAAGATACCATTCTCACTGTTAAATATGTGGTAATTATGAAAATAATTTCAAGTTTGAAAAAATTCAAGAAAAGCACTGACAGGAGCTTTCAGCGCTCGTTCTTCGGTGGAGCAAAAAGAATATTACCTCAGAATTTAATTTGGGATTTGAGATTGATACCAAATATATAAATGCAAAAGCTCAGCACAAACGGAATCATATTCTGGAAATTTTTCAAAAAATAAAATATATAAAAAATAAATAATTACAAAAATTTATTTCTATGGTTCTGATGATGCAATCCTTCTGAACTTTTGCACGAACATACAGTACCTATATAACTTTTAATTCACAAAATAAATTTCACTCGAATCGGATATCCTATAATGGAAATATGAAGTTTTTTTCTTTTCATATTCCAATTGAAAATTCTATGGTTTTGTATAGACTATGACCACAAAATTTCGGAAATTTTGAATGAATATGAAGTATATCGATCCCCATTCCCAAAATAAATTGCACTCGAATCGGATATCTTCTTATGGAAATATGAAGTTTCTTCTTTTCAACATTCCAATTGATTTTTTATGGTTCTGCTCACACTATTGCCACAAAATTTTGCATAACGTTTGTTATGAGCATCTTGCATTTGGCCGTAACATTCATTCCGATTGGTTCCGTATTTTCTAAGATATTGAGGAACAAATTTTGAATGGCCATATTTTATGGAACATCCTGTACGATTTGGCTGGTTAAAGAACTTAACGAGCCAAACTGAACCGAACTCGTCTCTCTAGGACTCTGGTCTATTTTTTTAATAATGTTTATTGATACATTCAGACACACAGTGGTGTATTGGACAGGTCAGTATACAAAGAAAGATAGAAAATAAGATATTAGCTTAGACCTTTTCTTTCACGTGGCCCCAAAGGAAGAAGTCGCAAGGTGTTAAATCAGAAGATCCCGGTGGCCAATTGCGATCACCTCTTCGAGAGATAACACGATCCAGAAACTTTTCGCGCAAGAGATCAATGGTTTCGTTGCTTGTGTTGTACGTAGCGCCGTCTTGTTGAAATTAAACTTTTTCCAGAGCAATACCATCCAATTTCGGCCATAAAAAAACATTAATCATCTCTCAATGGCCATTCAAGAGAAACTGTTGTTCTAGCCTCATTTTCGAAAAGTAAGGTCCAATGACTACGCCGGACCATAACCCGCACCAAACAGTCACACGTTGAGGATAGAGAGGCTTTTCAACAATAACTCTTGGGTTTTCCGAGCCCCAGATGCGACAATTTTGCTTCTTGAAGAAGCACCATGTGGAAATAGGCCTCATCACTAAGGATGATTTTTCGATGGAATTACGGATCATTTTCATGCATTTCACGACACAATCAGCAAAAAACACGACGTTGGTGATGATCGGCCGGCTTGAGTTCTTGTTTAACTGAACTTTATAAGCCTTAAGACCCAAATATTTATGCAGAATACGGTGTAATGACGTTTGTGGAATGCCTAATCACAAAGAACGACGAGAAATGGACAAACCTGGGTTTTTCTTCAACACTTTCGGCTACAGCAGCAATATTCTCTGCTGTTCTTGAGCGACGGGCACTGATTTTTTTTTCACATCCCTTACTTCCCAACAATTCGAATTTTTTCCACCAATTTCTTTATTGAGGTCCGACAAGGTGTTTCACGACGACTCAAAAATGTTTTACGAACCGCCTCTGCCAAATTTTCACCATTTTTATAGCTAATTTTAGTAATTTTAATGTGGTATTGAAGCGTGTATCCTTTTCCATTTTTATTAATGGCGTAGTTTTTACTCGTCAAATGACAACTTCAAAAGTGATATCTAACGAAATAGCGGGCTATTCATAATAACACCTCTTATTGGAAAACCCTTAAGAAAGTTCAGGTCCAGCTGATGTTGACGGTTAACCTTGTTGAACTTTGCGAGTTCAATGGCTTATTCATTTTTTTAACACCACAATGCCTTGGCACCCACAGCAGAGTTTCTTTATTGCCTTTTGCCAGTTGCACTATGGTGTAACGGCACTCCCGTAAGCAATCCGATTCCAGGGATCTCAGGGTGGCTGGCCTGGCTGTCCATGATGTCCGGTAAATAATTTCTTGGCTGTAGCTTTCAGGAAAAGATACATAAAACTCCTGTTCCTCTTGATCTTTATTCGATACCTTGAAATAAAGGATCAGCTCCATATGAAATATTTTTTTTTAGATTGACAACTATATCAATGTCAATCAGATTACAAATGAGAAAATACACAATTCTGAAGAATTTTAGAGTTTGTATGAAGAAGGTGTCTGATATAGCCACCGAAACGTTACAATATCCTTTTAATTTGTTTCATTTTTCAGTTTTACTGTTAGGCAACAATTTTTTTCAAGACCAATTTGCTCCTGACAATAAATGCAAAGATTTTCGCAGGAGCACTTCACCTTAATCAAACATTTTTTAATTATTTATGTTTCAGAGACTGGGAGTGAAAACCTATAAAGTTTCTAAGAAATGCAGAATCCTCCCAGAATATATTTCAATCGATACCATATGAAATCACTGCTCAACATTGAAAGGGATCACTTACTTGTTCTAAATTTATTTCTGAAATATTCGCTCCAAGATTATAAATTTAGTCAGATATCAGAGTATTTTCAGTTGATAAAATGGTTCACTTGAGAAAAGAATGAAAAAATGGAAAGTTGGAGAGAAAAAATGACTTTATTAGGAACACTCAAAATTCTGTGTTTGAATAACATAAAAATTTTATGATGAAACCACAAGAAGGCTGAAGTTTCAGTTAAGTTAAGCTAGTACCTAGTTGGTCCCCCACGAGCTCGTCTCAAGCATTCCACCCTACGAGGCATACTTTCGATCAAACCATTTATAAAATTTTGGGACAAATTCGTCCAAATATCCCGTAAAGCGTTAGAAAGGTCCTCAGGTTATTGATCGGTTGTTCTAAGGTTGACAATTGTCTAGACCTCTCAGACCAGACATGTTCGATGCAATTCATGTATGGAGAGCGAGCTGGCCAGTCCATCCTATCAATAGCATGAGTTTCTAGCGCTTCATTAAACAGACGACTACGGTGTGGACAGGCATTATCGTCAATTAAAATGAAATTCTCACCCACGGCAGCCGCAAACGGAACAATTATGGGTTCAATAATCATATCATTCAATTCATTCGATAAATAATCATATCGTGATATCTCTGGCTGGTCATAGTGGTGTTCTGCAGAACAACCAACTCTGTGCGTTGGTTCAAACAAATGCCTCCCCATATACATATAGAATCTCCGCCAAAAGCTGTTGTGGGTACCATAAACTGTTCTGCCTACCTTCGACCTCTTTCCCTCCAAGCAAGAATACGTCCATCGGAGTTGACCAAACGAAATCTAGACTCATCCGTAAATAAACATCGGCTCCAATCTTCAAGTGTCCAATTGCGGTGTTCCTCAGCCCATTGCCGTCGATGAACTCGGTGTTCCCTATTCAAACGGGGATGTTGTACCCTCCTACGTGCTCTCAAACCACGAACATGTAGTCGTCGTCTTACAGTCGGGTTCGAAATTAGAACTCCTGTTGCAACTCTCAGTGATCTATTGAGCCGCGACGCCGCGCCGGGTAAGTGGGATTTCTCCTAGCATTGAGGATCAAAAGACGATCTTGGGCAGCTGTTGTACTGCGCTGCCGACCTCCCCATGAACATAAGCTACTGAGTCGTTTGGATCTTAGACAAAGGAAGGAGTCTAAGTTTTGGATTAACCTATTCCAAGGCCGACTCACGACACTTTGCGAAACATTCAACCGCCGGGACACTTCCCGCTGGGACAAACCTTCCTGTATCCACCATATGATTTGGTCCAGTTGCACAGGAGCCAAACGTCTTCTCGGCATGACTGATAAGCTGATATTGTTCTCATTTCTTCAATTATGTTGTCACCTTATGTGTTCGAACGAGAGAAAAAAACAGATTTAATAACAAATACCGCATTGCTTTTCACTCCACCTGTAACAGCCTACAGATAATAATCGATTTTGTGAATAAGAGCCGATGAAGTGAGGAGGACTTTGATATAATCAACTCAAAACATCTTACTTTTTCCTTAGAGAACATATAATGTACAGATATTCACGAGATAACTTGAAAAAATACAAATGAAGAGAAGTTCATAAGTGATCCCTAGCAATTGTTGATCAGTGTATTTTCCATGGGTTTCTCAAAGCTTGATTGGCCAATCAAATCGTTGATTTTGAATTAAGTTGATGGTTTATTTCAAAAATTTCAAAGAAATGATGGCATTTCAATAATCAAGGTGATTGGAGTTTGGCGAAAATGTTCAGCAACTGAAACACCTACTGATCTTAATTTCTTTTTTTTGAGATACCTGTGTACGATTTATCAATCGATACTGACAACATCAGTCTATTACTCTTTTCAGAACAATCATGTTTGGGACAAAATTTCTTCCGAAAAAATTACCGAAATCGCCAGACTGCCAAAATTCACATCTTTAATTATATCTTGAACTTCAATGATTGGCAAGAAATAAGAACACTCAGTTATACTTTCTGAGAGATAAAGTCTTTGTGTGATATTTTCAGGAAGATCAAACATAAATAGACGAACTTGAATTGAGGTCATCTAAATGAAACGACAGAATGTGAGGAGTGATTTATAATAAATTATACCTTTTTCCTTATACCTGCGTAAAACATTGTGTTTTCAAAGGTGAATCATTCTTTCCGTGCTGATAGAGGTTCTCAAACAAAATATTTTGTCTGTGCCTGGTAAACCCACACATTGACTCGAACAGAAGGAGTTGCAGACTTGAAATTTCCTACTAGATTTGGAGCAACTACATGTCATTAATTTTTATGGCCGACCGTGAACACGATAACTTCCGGAAGGAACGACTACAAAACTTAAAATTTTCAGGGTAGGTTTAAGATTTGAAAAAGAAAGATGGATTTATGAATGAATATGATGAAACAAAAATCCCTCAGGATATTGAAATTTGATTTATCGTTTTTTCAATATGAACAAGGTTGCAAAAGCTTCTGACTTCACGTCGGTGCTTTCAAAATTATCATGTCTAATTATTAGGTACACATACCAAAGTATCATTATTCTATGAATGTTTTTCTTTTTAATTCCCTGTAATTGGGGAGGTTAAAACTGGTAGGAAATATACTTGCATATTTATAATATAATAAATAAATGAAGAAGTACATTTATTTCATGACTTTCACTAATCTCCCATAAAAAGATTATAGAAAATTTCCACCAATACGAAGTTATATCTCCTGACCAAAATCATATCTATACTAATATTATAAATGCGAAAGTAACTCTGTCTGTCTGTCTGTCTGTCTGTCCGTCTGTCTGTCTGTCTGTTACTCTTTCACGCCTAAACGGCTGAACGGATTTTGCTGAAATTTAGATGATAACCTAGAAATGGTCATAGGCTATAAATAGTCACGCCTCACGCCATCGTTGTTAGGGGGTAGGCAGTAGGCAGATAACTATTTTGAGTTAGTGATTTTTAGTCTTTTTTGTTGGGACTTTTGCTCTTTCACTTTCAGTCTAAACGGCTGAACAGATTTTGATGAAATTTAGTAAGGTAATAGATGGTTACCTAGAACCCGATATAAGATCAAAATGATCACGTCATCGTACTTAGGGGGTAGGAAGTAGGCAGAAAACTGAATTGAGTTTTTGCTGGGAGTTTTGCTCTATCATGCCTAAACGGCTGAACGGATTTTGATGAAATTTAGTAAGGTGATAGATAGTAACCTAGAAAAGGATATGGGCTATTCTATTATATATTCATGCCATCGTACTTAAAGACGTAGGCAGTAGGCAGAAAACTAATTAAGTTAGTGATTTTTAATCGTTTGTTTTAAAAGTTTACCTCATTCACGCCTTAACGTCTGAACGGATTTTTATAAGACTTGGTTAATATAAAGATAGGATCCTAGGCACGGACACAGGCTACTTTTTACGGCAGGAAATACCTCATTCCCGCGGAAATCTAGCGTGATCGTGTCAAGAAGAGCATGACGCCATAGCTACTGAAATGATTTTGATGTTTTTTTTTAACTGAGTGTTACTAAGACTTCAAGTTAGTATTTGATCACTTTTCTAACTTAGAGGGTGGGTAGGCGCCATAATTTAGGGAATTTATGATAAAATTTTGATGCAACTGTCTTTATTTAACAGTTTTACTTGGATCGAAACTTAGCGACATTCCATCAAACTGCTTAACTTATAGGGTAGGAAGGTACCAAAATTCAGACTACTTTTCACTTCGGGAAAATATCTCATTCCCACAGGAACCTTTACACAGCTACCTATCTACAACATTAAAACTCTGTCTAGAATCACATTACGCCAAAACTATTGATCTGATTTGTATACGATTTTTTATTCAACTGACTGTTACATTACATACAGATAAAATTTATTAATTACCTACACCACAGAATTAATATAGTACTAGGTACATCATAACTAGCTACGCTTTAAACTTGAGGAGGTAATTCGATAGACATTTATACGAACTTTAAGCTCAGTAATCAGTCATAGTGATAAGTTAATACTCATTTTAGACAAAGAAACGGATAGGTAATCAGTTCATCACCGAAATTATAACACCTACACTTAGTTTGATTACGAGGGAAAATAATTCAATATAACGCAAACCTTCAAATCATACGTCGTCGTATGCGGACGAAGTCGCGGGTAAAAACTAGTAGCTTGTAAACTTATCATAGTGAATTGTGAGTACGTCTAGACAACTCTTTTTGCTCGCTTTCTTCCTAGAAAATCTGCGTTGCTCAAATGTCTGAAAGTTTCTGATTTTTTTCGGAATGATCCTAAAACTAGGTAGTGTTCAAACTTCATATTCAACTATTTTTATGTTGACGTGTCAACCTCGAAGAAACTGTCAAAGGAGGAACGATTGATGATATTCCAGAAGAGCATCGCCCATGAAAATATAGATAGAATAAAGACAGATCGCCAACCCTTCTACGGTGCTCCAGAGAAGTGAGCGAGTTAGTGAGGGATGTATCACTGACGAATTGCCCTTTTTTGGACAGAATCCAACAGCTTCAGAACATGTTTAGGTGCCGCACCCCAAACATGGAAACAGTACTCCAAGACAGGTCGGATCTGTGCCTTATCACTACATAGTATAAAACAAAGTCGCTTTCTCTGTCCCTATGTCCTTTTGTATGCTTAAATCTTTGAAACTGCTCAACGGATTTTGATGCGTTTTTTTTTAAATAGATAGAGTGATTCAAGAGGAAGGTTTATATGTATAATAACATCCATTAAATAGTGGAGAAGTACTGTTATTTTTGAGGTTTCTAATGTGATGTCCGTGCGAAGCCGGGGCGGATCGCTAGTAGATCATAAGCCGCTGACTGGAAGTGAAATAGCTCCTGGCACGAAACAGAAAACCAAGTTTTTGGGATGCACTTTTAGCGATTTTCCCAAGAAAGGTTATTGCTGATAGTATTACCAAGCATCGAGATGGATGACTTCAGGGGATGGCTACTCCTGAGCTTATGTTGGGCATAATAAGATCGACCGTCCTAGAGAAAAGACATGCTTGTGTTGTAGCCCAGTCATATTAGATAAAAAAGGGGGCCAACCTCGAAATGGAAGATAAGGCGGTATGGAGGGTACTATCATCCGCGAAGCTGTATACTGGACATGAAGTTGCCCCCAACAAATCATTAATGTCAAGTAGAAATAGAATTGATCACTCAGGTGAAACTCCATCAACTACCACATGGAGAGATCTGCTTGAGAGAAAACTTGCTAGCAGAGAACACAGCTGAGGAAGCAAGTCATAAGATGGAAGTTTTGCGAGAAGTCCCTGGTGCCAGACTCGATCGAATGCCTTGGAGAGATATCTTGTGCCACGGCTAAGGTTTCACCAAATTTTTCAATAAATAGCTGCCATATACAGGGTGTCCCAAAACTTGACATTAACCCGGAACCGAGTGAAAAGGCAAGTAATGCTGCTGTCAGAAAAATATAAAAAAAAATCTAAGTTGCATGGTTTTCAAAATAATGGGCATTAAAAAAACACGCAAAATTCCACACCCTGTGAGAGTCTTTTCGCTCCTGTTTGAAACGTTGACTTTGGGGAAAGCCGGTTTCATGCAATAGGCTCGCGACCACACTCAGTGGAGAAGGGAGTGAGTTATATATGATAGAATGTAATGGGCGCCAGGTAGAGTAATGCCTGCCTACTCAGGTAAATGAACTGCTTACTCCTCTACCAGAGTAACAGTTAACAAAAATCCCTCAAAATTCAAGTCACAATAATTTACTTTAACAAAAAAAATGTATGTGCAGTGGTTCTTCTTCTTCTTCTTCTCTGTGCGGTGCCTTACCGGCCGAACTGAGGCCTAGTGGCCCATTGTTCACCCGCATCATTCTACAGAGACTCAGCTCCTCAGACACGAAGACAGAAATGTCGCGAGCCTGCCAGGAGTGGTCCCTCTCACCATAGGAATAGAAGGTGTTGGATTTCCTAGGTGTGTTGACCTTAACTCATTAAGGTTTTCACAGTTGAACAAAATATGCTCAACCGTTTCATCAGTACTCCTGCACCACCGGCATAGGGAGCAGCTCGTCAATCCCATTCTCTTCAAATGCTTGTTAAACAGGTGACCAGTCAATGTACCAGTCACCAGACTGAGTTGTTTCCTCTCCAGCAGCAGAAGCCTATTGACCTCAGATCGCGAGGACGGTTTCTCAATGAGAATCCTCGACCACCTCAGGCCCACCCCTGCGCTCCATTCCGAGGAAATTCCCTGTTCAGCCAGTTCCTGAAGAAACTTCTGACAGATGTGCGACAGATTGGCAGCGAAGGCTCCGGACCAACAAATGCTAATCCGGCTCCCCGCCTAGCCAGTTCATCTGCCTTGACGTTACCAGGTATATCCGCATGAGCCGGACACCAGATCACTTTTAAAAAGTTATCAGAGCCCAGCCCACGCAGAGCTTTCCTGCATTCTTCTACCAGAAGAGAATCAACTCTAACATCAGATAGAGATTTCAGAGTTCCCTGGCTGTCGCAACATATATAAATGTGCTGGCCAGAGTATCCCCTGCGAATGTTTTCCAGTGCGCATGCAAGAACCGCAAATAGCTCAGCCTGCACAATGGAACAGTCCTTCCCCAGAGGGATAGCCTGATTAAAGTGAGGACCCACGATTCCGGCCCCAGACCCTGTTGCTGTGACAGAGCCATCAGTGAACCAGGTGGGACCTTCTGGACTAAGAAGCCTGTTTGATGAAGACCATAGGTCTCTGTCGGGAACAATTACCCTGTAGGGTTCGTCGAAGCAGAGCCTAGTGCCCGCGCGGTCACCTCTCTGGAGAAGGGAGCGTGAGCATCCTTGACCATTTTGAGGGCCCTCGCGTGCCCAGTGAAGATTCCTCCATCGCGCCATTGTCCCCGTTCCCAGATTCCTAGAGCTGCTTCTTCAAGCCACCTCCTTCACAACTAAGTGCAAAGGAGGAAACCCAGCAGACATTCCAATCGCTGCTGTAGGGTAGACCTCAGCGCCTGTAATACTTAACAAGCTTCCTCTGGCATTTAGTCATAATGTTCTGGTTGACGGGCCCTCTCCATAGAAGGCCACCACACCACTGAGGCATAGGTCAGGATAGGCCTCACCACGGCATATACAACCAGTGCATAATGTGCGGTTTGAAGCCCCATCCATTACCCAGCACCCTCCGAGTGGACCAGAATATTACATTGGCTTTATTCGTTTGAGTCTCAACGTGTTTGTTCCACAAAGTTTTGCGGTCCAATATCACCCCGGGATAACAACTTGTTCGGATAGAGTGAGCCCAACTCCAAACAGACTGGGAAGTCGTAAGTTGCTAGGCACCCTCTTTCTAGTAAAGAGAACCATCCTGTCTTACTAGGATTTACCAAGAGCTCGTTTTTCAAGCACCAATCGTTCGAACCCGTCCGCAGAGCATTCTGCATCAGATCCCCAATGACACTGATCACCTTACCCCTGATTAATAAACAAGGTCGTCCCGCATAGGCCACCACAACGAACCCAGTCTTCCTTAACTCCACCAGGAGCTCATCCAGGACGAGATTCCACAGTATCGGAGACAGAACACGCCCCTGCGGACATCCCCTTCCTGCGAGCCCCCTATGGTCGAGCCGCCCAGCCGAGCCACGATGCTACGTGAACCAAGCAGAGACCCCCGTCCACCGACAAAGAGTAGGCGGAACACCATGTCTGGCCAACGCAGATTGCATCACACCAAACGCAGTGTTATTGAAGGCACCTTCTATATCAAGAAATACAGCTAGGGTGTACTCCTTGTTATGTATTCCGTCCTCAATACAGTTAACCACTGAGTGAAGAGCAGAATCTACTGATTTGGCCCAGCTGATACGCATGCTGGGAGGGGTGCAGTGGGTATAGCCACTAAAGCATCGTCCCTGATGTATCTTTCCACCAACCTCTCCAGTGTCTTGACTAAGAACGAGAAGAGGCTAATTGGTCGAAAGTCATTCGCTTTGTATGCGATGGTTTTCCAGGCTTGGGTATGAAAATTACCTTCACCTTTCTCCAGGACAATGAATGTGACCTAGAGCCAGACTTGCACGGAGAACGTGAAGCATGGGAGGCCGCAGCACTTCCAGCCCCTTGGATAGCAGAGCCGGAACAATGCCATCCTCACCAGCTGCTTTATAAGACTCGAAACCGTTGATCGCCCACGAAGTCGAGAATGTGTGACTACACGTGCACCAGCTTCCAGTCCTCGTATGAGGCCCGTCGATGGCATACACCCTGTGGGTCTACATTCTCAGAGAAGCCAGAAAATGCGTCTCTAAGAGATGTCTTAAGCCTTCTTCCTCTGAGCCCGTCTTTTCCCACTAGGAAGATTTAAGTAGTCAATCCTCGGAGGGCCCCCGGCAGAGAGACCCCGCCTGAGCCTGTTAGCTTCAGGCGCACCCTCAATATCACTACAGAAGCGCCTCCAAGATTCTCGCTTAGACTTTCTTATAAGTCCTTTGTACACTCTCAGTGCCGACTTATAGTCGTCCCAGTCACTTGCAAGGCCGATCTCATTGCCTTGTTAAAGAGATGCCTGCTGGTGCGTCTGGCATCATTAATTTCAGGAGTCCACCATTTCGTTTGACCTTTCGGTCTACGAACCTGGGACTGCAAACTGCTATTATAGGCTGAGATTATGGCCTCCTGAAGCTTTTCAGCTGCAGTGTCCATATTCTCTCGAGTCCTAGGTTTGGGATGCACCTGTCCCAGGTTTTCAGAGAGGAATGCCAGATATCTGGACCAGTCTGTTTTTCTTGGGTTCCTGAAAGTTACCGGATCCCTTGTCGGGCTGCTTCCACTGATTGTGAAGCAGATGTGCCGGGTGATCAGACAGTGAGATCACCTCCGTGGCTACACGCCATCCATATGCAATCACACGATGGAGCTGCTGCACATAGTGACTTCAAGAACCTCCCTTCTACTTGACGTGATGAAAGGTAGGTTCGTCACCCTTATTGAGAAGGTGTAAACTGGTTGAAAACAGAAAATCAGCTAGAGCCTCACCCCTGGGGTTCACATCAGTGCTGCCCCACAGAATGTGATGCGCATTCGCATCACATCCAATGAGCAGGGGCCAGCCTTTCTGCTCACAGAATGTCACCAGCTCCACCATCTCCTTCGATGGTGGTGGATCCGGAGAGTCGTATGGAAGGTATGCCGAGCATACCACCAAGTTTTCCAGCGGTCCCCTGAAATCAGTAAACCGGCCGCTACTAGATCCCTGAAACAGAAATTTGTTAATAATTGAGCCCCCAAGTCAGAAGAAGCGAGTATGCACGCCCTCGGATTTGTGTCCTTGGGCGAACAGAAGAGCCTACTTCCACTGAAGGAGAGACCCCTCACCTCGCCACCTCTAACCCAGGGCTCCTGAATCAGGTTTATGAATGTCTGCACCTTCGCCAGCTGCAACCGAAGAATATCGGTTGCCGCAATGCAATGGTGCAAGTTTATTTGCGTTACAAATGTGTTGGCCGCCATGAGGAGAGATGAATCCTCAGTCGGCCAACTGTACCGTTGTACCCGCAGATCCTGGAGGATCAGCAGATCCCGGAGGATCAGCAGATCCCGCAGGATCAACGGGTGTGTCCGATGGTGCAGAGCCCTGAACAGGTCCCCCCGGCACGAGCCCGACAGGAGCGCCAACAGAGTCCACATCCATCGGACTGCCCGACTCCATCGTCGGGTTGGAGGGTTCCTCCTCCATGATCCGAGTGCCCTCCACCTCCTCACGGGTCCCCTCACTTGGAGCAGCCCTCGTGTTCGAGGAGGTCGTGGCACACGTGTTACGGCTTGGACCTTGGATGAGCCTGAAGGTACCCATCCTCATTCCAATGCCGACTTGGAATTTGACATTCCTCAAGACTTCCAGAGATGCCTTGTCCACCCCCAGAATGATTTGCACCATATCAGGCCCATCACTCCGGTTGTAGACTCTCCAGCCCCTAGTCTTAAGAGCCGGAGTCGACATCTCTATCCGTCTGAGAATCAGTCCCGTTGGCGATGAGCTTTGAGCACCCTTCACCATCAGACTGACTCTCGTTGGTCTTTCCAGGTCCTTCACCTCAATCATTTTGAGGCGGAGTCCCTTCGGAAGTTTCAGTCTGGACAGGTTAGTACACAGCCAGTCCACACTGAATTGTCCACACAGGAGGTGACAATTGCACCTTGGTGGTTGAGCTCAACACCCTGGAACCGCGGGTAGGGCATGCCAGGTAGGATCTTGTCCATCCCGGCAGCCACCGCTAGCTCCACAGCGTTGAGGTCCTCCTTGGAGAGCGCCCTGTCTGGCCAATCCTCGTGAACGAGGGCCACCTTCAAGGGCACACTCGCCACCTCATTGTAAGAGGGCCTATCCGGAAGGTGGTTAGCCTTCTTCGCAGGCCTCTCACACGAGGGTGGAGTGACCGATTCGGGGGCGTCCCTTTTAGAGCCACCAGCCCGTGGAAGGGGGGAGTTCCCGACTGCCGACTCTCCCGCCACTTGACGGGTTGAGTCCGCGCGAGCCCTCCTCGCCCTCCTTTTTTCCGCACTGTGCGGTTCCGCCTTTTGACAGCGGGCCACGAAGAAGGCCCGATTGTGAAGTCCCTTCATTGCCTGAAGGGCCCTCACTCGGAGTCTTCTCCGGGATTTTACCTCGAGCCCCTCCAGAAGAGGAGCCTTTGGTGTTTGTTACATTTAATTTGATCCTTTTCCATGTGAATCCCACGAGTAACCTAAGAAAATGATGTCGCCCCCAGCAGAGCTTGGATACTGGGGGAAGGTCTTTTACAAGGGGATGCGACCCGGTTTCCCCAGGGAATCGTTCGCGACACACTTCACCCAGGTGCCATTCAGCCCTCAGCACGATATCTCACACCTTGGCTTGGGGTGGTCAGTCTTAGTTTCGCCACTCCTCCGGAATCTCATCGACATGGGTGTTGGCCCTGCCAGGAACCGGAGTTCCAGCCGCAGAGATGAGTATCAATGCAGCTACTACAAGCCCCCACACCACGACAAGGTGCTGACCCAGTGGGGGATGTGCAGTGGTT